>JAWWNH010000078.1:872500-897500 GCA_034641385.1 Darevskia mixta
TAAAAATATAAAAAATTCCTTCCAGTAGCACCTTAGAGACCAACTAAGTTTGTTCTTGGTATGAGCTTTCGTGTGCATGCACAGTTCTTCAGATACACAATAACAAAGTTAGTTGTTCTCTAAGGTGCTACTGGAAGGATTTTTTTTTATTTTGTTTCGACTACGGCAGACCAACACGGCTACCTACATGTATCAAGCTCTATACAGTCAGCAAAAACAATACCAGAAAGATATGGATGTCTTGTGCACCCCCAGGTAGTGTGGTTGCTGACCTTGAGCCACACATCCTGGAGAGTGAAGTCAAATGGGCCTTAGAAAGCACTGCTAATAACAAGACCACTGGAAGTGATGACAATCCAGCTGAACTATTTAAAATTTTAAAAGATGATGCTGTTAAGGTGCTACACTCAATATGCCAGCAAGTTTGGAAAACTCAGCAGTGGCCAGAGGATTGGAGAAGATCAGTCTACATCCCAATCCCAAAGAAGGGCAGTGCCAAAGAATGCTCCAACTACCGCACAATTGCGCTCATTTCACACGCTAGCAAGGTTATGCTTAAAAATCTACAAGGCAGGCTTAAGCAATATGTGGACCGAGAACTCCCAGAAGTGCAAGCTGGATTTCGAAGGGGCAGAGGAACCAGAGACCAAATTGCAAACATGTGCTGGATTATGGAGAAAGCTAGAGAGTTCCAGAAAAACATTTACTTCTGCTTCATTGACTACGCAAAAGCTTTTGACTGAGTCGACCACAGCAAACTATGGCAAGTTCTTAAAGAAATGGGAGTACGTGCCTGATCACCTCATCTCTCTCCTGAGAAATCTCTATGTGGGACAAGAAGCTACAGTTAGAACTGGGTATGGAATAACTGATTGGTTCAAAATTGGGAAAGGAGTACGACAAGGCTGTATATTGTCTCCCTGCTTATTTAACTTATATGCAGAATTCATCATGTGAAAGGCTGGACTGGATGAATCCCAAGCCGGAATTAAGATTGCTGGAAGAAATTTTAATTTTCCCACAGTGTCACCACATATGAATGAATGTCCCTGTCTCCTTTCCACATCTCCAACATAGATTATCTTTTGTTTTATTTTGTGTAATTTAACCGGAGTAATATACCATTTGCAGAACATTTTTATCATATTTTCTTTAATCCCCTCAGAGGCTGTAAATTTCCAAAGTTCCTTCCATAATTTCCCCCATTGTTCTAATTGTATGGTTTTCCCCAAATCAATTGCCCACTTGATCATTGTCTCCTTCACCATTTCATCTTTAACTTCCCATTCAAGCAATACATTGTACATTTTAGAGATAATTTTATTATTATTTTGTAACAGTTGCATTTCCAATAAATAAGGTTCTTCCAGAAAGCCTTTTAGTGTCTTATCTTTTTTAAATTTACTATTTATTTGATGGTATTGTATCCATCCTGTCAAGTATTGTTTAATATCTTCATACTTCTTCAACCTAAACTTCCCTTCATTTTCTACTAATAAATCTTTATACTTCCCCCAATTACCTTCCGAATTTACCTTCTTCACTGTAATAATTTCAATGGGTGACAGCCATTTGGGTGTTTTTGGTTCAAGAAGATTTTTGTGCTTTCCCCAGACTTTCAATAATAATATGAGTGTTAAACCCTTTATGGTCTTGTGTGGGGTTCCAAGGAGAGCTTGGCTGTCTGGCTGGTGTACCGTCCACCCAGCGCACCGGCAGCCACCCTGTCAGACCTGCTGGAGGTGGCGGCAGGCTGGGCCTTGGAGTTCCCAAACCTACTGGTCTTGGGAGACTTCAACGTCCATGCCGATGCCGCTCCCTCCTCACAGGCTCTGGACCTAGTGACTTCCATGGCGACACTAGGGCTCTCCCAGTTTGTTTTGGGCCCCACTCATCAAGCAGGCCACACGCTGGATTTGATCTTTGGTGCTGGCATAGATGTGATCATGCTCCCATCTGTGGAAGTGCCATGGTCTGATCACTATGCCCTGAGAGCCGAGATTGACTTTCAGCTCCTCCCCTGCTTGGGTGGCGAGCCTATTTTGGCTCGCCCGCGAAGGCTGATGGATCCTGACAGATTCCGTCAGGCTTTGCGGGACCCTGCTCCCCCTGGCGACTCATTAGATGACCTTGTTGAAGACTGGAATAACCGACTTTTGACGGCCATCGATGAGATCGCACCTAAGCGCTCTCTGCGACCCCGCCGAAACCAGACTCCCTGGTTTACCGAGGAGCTCCGGAAAATGAAGCGGGACCTCAGACGGCTAAAACGAGTATGGCGGCGTGCTCGCGACGGAGCCTCAAGAACATCTTATAGGATGTTTATGAAAATCTATGAGATGGCAGTGAAAGCTGCAAAGAAGTCCTACTTCTCAGCTTCCATTGCATCCGCTAGCTCTCGCCCAGCACAACTCTTTAGAATAATCAGGTCTTTAACAACCCTAGAGGAACAGCCAAATTTAAATACGAATTTGACCCATAGCTGTGAGGCATTTGCGAGCTTTTTTGCGGAGAAAGTCTTGCTGCTCCGCCGTGACCTCCCTGCCAATTTGGATACAATAACAGAACTGGAGGCCCCTCGACTGTCCTCGGGTCCTGTATTGGACCACTTTGATCGGATTCTCCCTGCCGATGTTGACAGATTCCTCCGAGTTGGAAGGCCCACCACTTGCCCCCTTGACCCGTGCCCGTCCAGGCTGATTAGAGCGTGTCCAGACGAGGTGCGGGCCCCCCTGGGTGAGATTATCAACTTGTCCCTTGGCACGGGGACCTTCCCACGGGAGTTGAAGGAGGCAGTGGTGCGTCCACTCTTAAAGAAAACATCTCTAGATCCTTTAGATCTATCCAATTACCGCCCGGTTTCGAATCTTCCGTACCTGGGTAAGGTAATTGAGAGAGCGGTTGCTGAACAGCTTGGTGGATTTCTGGAGGAAACATCGGCTTTGGATCCATTTCAGTCCGGTTTTCGCCCTGGTTATGGGACCGAGACGGCTTTGGTCGCGCTAACAGATGATCTCCGTAGACAGCTGGATCGAGGCGGGTCGGGACTGCTGATTCTCTTAGATCTGTCAGCAGCCTTCGACATGGTCGATCATGAACTTTTGGACCACCGCCTTGCCGACGTGGGGATTCAGGGCACAGTCCGACAATGGCTGCGCTCCTTTATCTCAGGTCGGGGACAGAGAGTGGCGCTAGGGAAGGAGTTGTCGCCGCGGCACTCCTTGGTGTGTGGAGTTCCGCAGGGCGCAATCCTTTCCCCGATGCTTTTTAACATCTTTATGCGCCCTCTTGCCCAGATTGTCCGGAGTTTTGGGCTGGGTTGTCATCAATACGCTGATGACACCCAGCTTTATCTGTTGATGGACGGCCGCCCTGACTCGGTCCCAGACACACTGACCAGGTGTTTGGAAGCTGTGGCTGGATGGATGCGTGGGAGCCGGTTGAAGCTAAATCCTTCGAAGACAGAGGTCCTCTGGCTGGGTCGGGTCGACATGGGGCTGGGGGGCCAACTCCCATCTCTTGCGGGGGCCCAATTAGTGCCAGCGCCTTCTGTCAAGAGTTTGGGTGTAACCTTCGACGCCTCCCTTTCTATGGAGGCGCAGGTTGCAGCCACAGCAAAGGTGGCATTTTTCCATCTTCGACGGATCAAGCAGTTGGTCCCTTACCTTTCTCGCCCGGACCTGGCCACAGTGATCCATGCGACGGTCACCTCCAGGCTTGATTATTGTAACTCGCTCTACGCGGGGCTGCCCTCGAAGCTGACCCAGAAACTCCAGCGGGTGCAGAATGCCGCGGCGAGGCTCCTTACGGGGTCCTTGCCGCGGGACCACATTCATCCAGTGCTTTACCAGCTTCACTGGCTCCCAGTGGAGTACAGGATCAGGTTCAAGGTGCTGGTTTTGACCTTTAAAGCCTTATGCGGCCTAGGACCCTCGTACCTACAGGACCGCCTCTCCCAGTATGCCCCGCAAAGGACCTTAAGGTCCACAAACAACAACTTGTTGGAGGTCCCGAGCCACAAGGCTGTCAGACTGGTGTCAACCAGGGCCAGGGCCTTTTCAGTTCTGGCCCCAACCTGGTGGAACACTCTGTCACAAGAGACTAGGGCCCTGCGGGGTTTGTCATCTTTCCGCAGGGCCTGCAAGACAGAGTTGTTCCGCCTGGCTTTCGGATCGGACACAGTCTGATGGTTTCCTCCCCTGGTTTTGTCTTGGGCGACAAATGAAGTGGCATTTTTAAATTGGTTTTTTAATCTGTATTTTAATTAATGGTTTTCTGTATATTTTATTGTAATTTTTATTTGATGTTAGCCGCCCTGAGCCCGGTTTTGGCTGGGGAGGGCAGGGTATAAATAAAAATTTATTATTATTATTATTATTATTATTATTATTATTATTATTATTATACACCTTCACTTCCCCCAAATAAGCATGCCATCCAAATTTATTTTCGTGACCCTCTAGATCTAATAAATCATGGTTTTCTAACATAATTCACTCCTTCAGCTACAAAAAACAAGCAGCATCATGATATAAATTTAAGTCCGGCAGGGCTAATCCTCCTCTATCTTTTATATCAATTAATAATTTATATTGAATCCTTGCCGGTTTATAATTCCATATAAATTTGGTAAGATCTTTTTTCATTGCTTGAAATATTCTGACCCTGTTGCCATAATTGGTAACATCTGAAATAAATATAACATTCTGGGAAGAATATTCATTTTGATGGCCGCGGTTTTTCCTAATAATGATAAATTTAGTTTATTCCAGATATCCAAATCTTTCTTTATTTCCTTCCATGTACTTATATAATTGTCTTTAAATATTGTATTGTTGGTAATCCAGATGCCTAGATATTTTGCTTTATTCACTACATTCAACCCCACCTCCTTCTGTAACCGGTCAATTTCTTCCCCAGATAAATTTTTGGTTAACATACCGTATTAAATTGCTATTAAATTGTTCAGTACAGTGAAGTCCGCTAGTACCATTTGATGCTATGGCCTATCGGCTACACAAATAAAGTTTTATACTTATAGTACCATTTGACAAACTGATGGTGCCTTCTCATAGCTGTCATCTTTCTTAGGCCGCCGAGGTTCTCCCCTTTGTACAAGATCCATTATTCGTGATGGATCACAAGCTATATGAGGAAAGGCTGTATGTTCTGGTGATCTTGAGTGTCTGGTAAACGGAGGCTGCAAATGAAAGTTTCCAATGTTACATAGTCCACACAAAGGTTCTCTTCAGTAAAATTTTTGCATTGCATATAAGGATAACACCATTGCTTCCATCGTCATTTCTTTCCATTCTGAAAGTCTTTTTAGAGCTGCATGAAAACTCTCAGAGACATTTGTGGTGATTCCTCTTTTTTCATTATATATGTCCAGTCTCTTTAGAATCCAGGCCCCAGCATGATTTATTATTGCTTGGTGCAGGTCTTCCTTAAAGGAGTCCAAGAACGCTTTGCTCCAACTTATACTGAGTTTATCAAATCTGAATTTGTAGTCTTGCTCAGAATTTGACCTCAGAAGATCAAAAAAGTCAGCAAGGTATATCTTGGTATCTTCTGAATTGGCCCCATGTTTTTTCAACCAAAACACGATGTCTCTGCGGATGTGATTCCAGCATACAGTACCGCTCTGTGGCTCTTGAAGAAAACATGATCCAAATCCTTTTCAATTCGTTTTTGTCTGTCAGACACTATGCCAACTTTATCTGAATTGAGCAATGGAAAGGGTTTCCAAAAAATCTCCTGTGATTGTCCTCTCACCTGCTGTCATGTATCATGAACATTACAGGAATCAGTGGTGCTTCAGCAAAAAGCACATTTTGAAATAATAAAGTGGATAGGTAGAAGTCTCCAAGTTGAAAAGTTGTGTCATATGAAAAAAGCATAGGTAAATCTGTCTTAAGTGATATTACTTTCCCAATTTCAGATGAAATATCCTGTAGGCCCATCACAACAATCACTGTAGGACTCAGAGAGATATCATGGATGAAGCCTTCAAGGAGTTCTGTTAATTCAAAAATACTGTACAAATCATCATAGCTGATTCGTGTACGTTGTCTTTCAAGCTTAAGTTTGTTTTCTACCTAAGGAAACAAAAATAAAAATTGTATGGGATGCTTGTAAAGTAGTCATGAGAGGTCATTTCATACAACAGAATGCTATATAAAAAAAAAAAGAGCCAGGGAAGCAAGGAAAAAAGAAATTTTGGATACCATATCAAAGAAAGAAAACAAATTAGGAAAAAACCCAAATAAACAATCGATAAAACAGGCAATAAAATTATTACAATCACAGCATTCAATGATAATCAATGAAGAAATAGCATGGAAAGATAAAAAAAATGGAAGCCGAAATTCTTTGAGCATGCAAACAAACATGGAAAGTTGTTAGTATGGCAATTAAGGAGAAATCAACAGATTAATTATATATATATATATATATATATATATATATATATATATATATATGTAAAATTAATTCCAATGGGAAATTTCTAGATAAAACAAAAGAAATAAGGGAAGCCTTTTAAAAATATTTTCAGAATTTATACCAAAGAGGAAATGAAAAGGCAATCAACATACAGGAATATATAAAAAAAGAGTAATCTGCCAAAGATAAAACAAGAAGAAGTAACAGACCAAGAAATCTCCAGTGCAATAAGTCAAATAAAGGTGGGCAAATCACCAGGAACAGATGGATTATCAGCAAAGTACTATAAAATTTTTAAATAACAGCTTTTAAATCCAATCAAAGATATAATAATAATAATAATAATAATAATAATAATAATTTATTATTTATACCCCACCCATCTGGCTGGGTTTCCCCAGTCACTCTGGGCTACTTCCAACAGAACATTAAAATGCAATAATCTATTAAACATTAAAAGCCTCCCAAAACAGGGCTGCCTTCAGATGTCTTCTAAAAGTCTGGTAGTTGTTGTTCTCTTTGACATCTGGTGGGAGGGCGTTCCACAGGGCGGGTGCCACTACCGAGAAGGCCCTCTGCCTGGTTCCCTGTAACTTGGCTTCTCGTAATGAGGGAACCGCCAGAAGGCCCTTGGCACTGGACATCAGTGTCTGGGCAGAACGATCGGGGTGGAGACGCTCCTTCAGGTATACTGGACCGAGGCCGTTTAGGGCTTTAAAGGTCAGCACCAACACTTTGAATTGTGCTCGGAAACGTACTGGGAGCCAATGTAGGTCTTTCAAGACCAGTGTTATGTGGTCTTGGTGGCCACTCCCAGTCACCAGTCTAGCTGCCACATTCTGGATTAGTTGTGGTTTCTGGGTCACCTTCAAAGGTAGTCCCACATAGAGCGCATTACAGTAATCCAAGCAAGAGATAACTAGAGCATGCACCACTCTGGCGAGACAGTTCGCGAGCAGGTAGGGTCTCAGCCTGCGTACCAGATGGAGCTGGTAGACAGCTGCCCTGGACACAGAATTAACCTGTGCCCCCATGGACAACTGTGAGTGCAAAATGACTCCCAGGCTGCGCACCTTGTCCTTCAGGGGCACAGTTACCCCATTCAGGACCAGGGAGTCCTCCACACCTGCCCGCCTCCTGTCCCCCAAAAACAGTACTTCTGTCTTGTCAGGATTCAACCTCAATCTGCTAGCCGCCATCCATCCTCCAACCGCCTCCAGACACTCACACAGGGCCTTCACTGTTTCTGATTTGAAAGACAGGTAGAGCTGGGTATCATCCACATACTGATGAACACCCAGCCTAACCCCCCTGATGATCTCTCCCAGCGGCTGCATGTAGATGTTGAAAAGCATGGGGTAGAGGACAGAACAATGAGGTACCCCACAAGTGTTCGCCCAGGAGTCTGAACACTCATCCCCCACCACCACTTTCTGAACACGGCCCAGGAGGAAGGAGCGGAACCACTGTATAACAGTGCCCCCAGCTCCCAACCCCTCTAGATGGTCCAGAAGGATGTTATGGTTGATGGTGTCAAAAGCTGCTGAGAGATCCAGCAGAACTAGGAAACAGCTCTCACCTTTGTCCCTAGCCCGCCAGAGATCATCGACCAGTGCAACCAAGACAGTTTCAGTCCCATGATGAGGTCTGAATCCTGACTGGAAGGGATCCAAATGGTTCGCTTCTTACAGGCGTGCCTGGAGTTGTTCAGCAACCACTCACTCAATCACCTTGCCCAAGAATGGAAGATTTGAGACTGGGCAATAGTTGGCCATATTGGCTGCATCTAAAGATGGTTTTTTAAGAAGCGGTTTAATAACCGCCTCTTTCAGCTGGTCTGGGAAGGCTCCCTCACAGAGAGAAGCATTCACCACCCCGCAAAGCCCATCGCCCAGCCCTTCCCGGTTAGCTTTTATAAGCCAGGATGCGCAAGGTTTAAGGAGAAAGGTGGTTGGTTTCACTCGTCCAAGCAGCCTGTCCACATCCTCCTAACAGATAGGAATTGATGCCTCGTCCAAGCAGCCTGTCCACATTCCTAACAGATAGGAATTGATCCCACACAACTGGACTAGACGGGACTCTAGCACTCTCCCGCCCCGGACCTGCTCCCACTGTGGAGTCTACCTCTTTCCGAATCTGAGCGATTTTATCTGCAAAAAACTTTGCAAAATCATTGCACGAGATCACGTGGCCCATACTGGGCCCTGATGAAGCAGGTGGTTCCGCTAAATTGCAAACCACCTGAAAAAGTCTCCTGCTGCTGTTTTCCGCAGATGCAATAGAGGCGGTGAAGAAAGTCTTCTTCGCCGTCGCTAACACCACTTGGTAGGCTCGACATTGAGCTCTAACCCGTGTCTGGTCAGCTTCAGAATGAGTTATCTGTCAATGGCGCTCTAGCTGTCTCAGCGATTGTTTTATTGCCCTCAGATCCATGGAAAACCACGGGGCTGTCCAGGCTCCATGCAATCGGAGAGGACGCTTCGGAGCCAAACAGTCAATAGCCCTGGTTAACGCCACATTCTGTTCACCAAACGATCAACCCCTGTGTTGCAAACTAAAGTCAATAATAAACAAAGCAACACGATGACCAATTACAATATGATAGCACTATAACTCTTTATAAATTCTATACAGAACATAGCACAATATGAAAATGTGAATATGCACTCTCTACAATACCACATGAACAGAAATCTTATGAATCTCTGAAGGACACAATATATGTATTCTTAATGGATTCTCTAGAACCACATAAACAGAAATCTTATGAATCTCTGAAGGATACAAAATATATACTCTTATCGGATTCTCTTACAAACCTAGTACCAAATGAACAGGAGTCTATAAGTCTCTGAAAATCTTTGAAAGCAATACGAGTCTCTGGAGGAAGCAATGTATCAGATGCTTATCTGGTGATACAAGCTGTGAAGCTTTGTTTATGGCATCCAATGCTGCCGAAGTAGTTCGCAAACAAACGTTGTGAACAGTGATTCTGGATATACCAACTGTTTCATGAAATACTTCTTCAGCACAGCAGAGGATACAGAAATGCTTCATAAACTACAAGAGAATTATTGAAACGATGACCTGCATATACATGGTAACTACATTGACTCAAAACATTCTAAACTATATACATAAACTCTGATGTAAAATAAGACCAAAGGTACATATCCCATCTATTTGATGAATGAAAATGAAAATGAATAGCAACACTATCAATGGAACAGTGGTCATAAAGTTATGTAACCACTGCAACTGACTGTATGTTACCAGAAATATAAAAAGCCGATCCCAGGTGGTGCTCATTACAAGGAGATTGAATTTAAGGAGATTGAATTTAAAGGTACAGTACAGTTTAACAGTCAGAAGGTAAAAAATTAAATGAAACTATTGAGATCCAATTCAGAATTAAGTCCTCCCGGGTGAATGGTTTTAAACATAAAGATAAACTGAGATTCTTGCTGTCGTAGCCGTCTTTCATAATCTTGTCTGATATTGATAGCTTTCTGATTCACCCACAATACCGTGAACAATAAATCCGTGTCAGAATGGTTATGAGACACAAAATGTTCAACAAGAAGCGCCTCCAAACTGGCATTGTGAATGTGTGAACGGTGTTCCCCAATCCGAACTCCAACTGCACGGGTAGTGGAGCCAATATACAATAAGTTGCAGGGGCACCGAATCAAATATCCTATGTCTTTGGTCTGGCAAGTGCTGAATTGCCTAATGGTAAATCTGAAATTAGTTTTTTTTTTTAATTATAATTTTCCTTAGTTTGTAAAGCAAAAGGGCAAGATGAGCATCTGCCACATCTATGGTGTCCCGTAGGCCCAGAAGAACTGAAGGTGCGAGTGATAATATTTGCAGGGTTTATATCAGTATGTACTAACAAGTCTTTGAAGGATCTTGTCCGCCTGAGGCCTATCAAAGGGAATTCAGAACAACCTGGTATATTCCAGAGTACATGCCGGTGTTTTTGTATTATTCTGATAACTCTGTCCGCATAAGACATTCTATCCGCATTCTAACGATCCCGTAATACGATTTTGTGTACGTGGGGTAGTGGTGGGGCCAAGAAGCGAAGAACGATCCTTAGTGAGCGATTTGGTTTTAGATCTATTAACTATAGCAAAAGGATACCCCCTGGCATATAGAGAATCAGCTAGCATGTCAGCATTCTTATGAAAATCATAATCAAGAGAGGAATTCCTTTTCAGACGTAGAAATTGTCCATAAGGTAAGTTGTTCCTCAGTCGTGGTGAAATGAAGTCGGGGTGAAATGAAGAATAATGTAATAAAGAATTGCAACCAGTAGGTTCTTTATGAGGTTTAACGGCTAGAAAGCCACTGTGTTTAATGACCTCAACATCCAAAAAAATACAAGACACGGCGCTATGATGACCCGAAAAAGATAGAGAAGGATGTAAGGAATTAAGCCATGTCGAAAACTGTAAAAACTCATTCTCATCGCTAAACCGAAAAAATAATATTAAAAAATTCCTTCCAGTAGCACCTTAGAGACCAGCTAAGTTTGTTCTTGGTATGAGCTTTCATGTGCATGCACAATCATCAATGAATCTGCAGTAAAGTAATAAGGCAGACGCAAAAGGAGTATTATTTAGAATGTGAGATTTTTCAAATTCACCCATGAAAATATTTGCTACTGAGGGGGCTATAGGCGAACCCATAGCCACACCTTGTAATTGAAAATAAAATTGGTTCATAAAACGGAAATAATCCTTGTCAAATATGATGTCCAACAAATCCAGGTGGAAATCAGAAGGGGGTGAAGGATCAGTCTGGGACCGTAAAAGGCGACGAATAATAAAACGTGCCTCGTCCAAAGGAATATTAGCATAAAGTGAGGCAACATCCAGGGTAGCAAGAACCATAGCATCAGTAACTTTTGTCTGTTCTATGACTCGAATGAAATGAGCCGTATCATGTAAATACGCTGGAGAGTCCTTAGCAAATGGTTGTAAAAAGGAGTCTAGTTATTTCGCAGTGCGCTCCAGGATGGAACCCAAACCGGAGACTATAGGTCTGCCAGGGGGAGAATGAATGTTCTTATGGATTTTGGGAAGGCAGTAGAAAATTGGGATCCAAGGAAAGGAAGGTAACAGAAACTTAAAGGTTTGTTTATCAATGACTCCGACTGACGCAGTAAGCTTGTTGTAAAACTGTCTTTAAGATGGTCACTATGGAATCCGTAGGTTCTTTAGAGGTTTTTTGATAAAACCGTACGTAAGATAACAATCTCATTGCCTCCGCTACATATTGCTGTCTATTTTGAATAACAATGCCACCCCCTTTGTCCACAGGTTTTATGATGATGTTAGGATGTTTGTTTTATTAGGATGATGTTTGTTTTATTGCTGCACCATTAGGTGGAACTTATGTCATAGAAGGAAACCAGCAAAAAAGAATCACAGCAGAAACAGTGGGCTCAAAAGTTGAGTTCCAGAAAAGTTAAGTAAACAGAAACTATGGCCCGTATGGGGATCGAACCCACGACCTTGGCGTTATTAGCACCACGCTCTAACCAACTGAGCTAACCGGCCCTCTTACCAAATATGACATCAGAAAGAAAAAGGGTTAAGTTCATATCTAAGAAAAAAAATCTGCAACATGGCACTAGAGTCAGATATCGAAAAGGTGGAAGATTAAATTGTGGAGAAAATAATCTCCCAGAGGACTCATTACATGATATCCCACCAACTTTAAGCCTTGGTATTTTAGAGTGCAAAGTGGCGTTAAAAACATTGCTTAAATTATGCTTCTACATTCTAGGACTTTCCAAAAAGTGTATAGGGCAAGTTACAAAAGTCGGGCGAGTGCATTGCTTCTGGACTAAGGCAAACTAAGCATAATGTTAACAGAAAAACCGCGCAATTTTTGGTGATAAATGAACGTAATGATCAAAGCCCTTCTTCTGACAAGTTAAGTGGCTCTTAAAAGAGCCTTTGGGTTCAGTACGTATTTGGGAAAAAGTCAAAATTACTTGGAGCTGGTGTACTTGGTGACGGCCTTGGTGCCCTCTGAGACGGCGTGCTTGGCCAGCTCTCCGGGCAGCAGGAGCCGCACGGCGGTCTGGATCTCCCGGGAGGTGATGGTGGAGCGCTTGTTGTAATGGGCCAGGCGGGAAGCCTCGGCGGCGATGCGCTCGAAGATGTCGTTGACGAAGGAGTTCATGATGCTCATGGCCTTGGAGGAGATGCCCGTGTCCGGGTGGACCTGCTTGAGCACCTTGTAGACGTAGATGGAGTAGCTCTCCTTGCGGCTCTTCCTGCGCTTCTTGTCGCCCTTCTTCTGCGTCTTGGTGACGGCCTTCTTGGAACCCTTCTTGGCCACAGGAGCAGACTTCGCTGGTTCTGGCATCGTGAAAGCACCTACGATACAGTATTTCTCTTTCAGCAGTAACGAAATAGGCAGCGTGTGCTCAGACCATTCAATTTATAGCAGCAGGATGCAATTAGCATATTCAGCTTCAATGATTTTTATTGGTTAACAACAAAAGCTACCCAATCGCATCTTCTCATTTTAAGGCGTCCACTTCAAATTTCAAGCTGCCACTTTCTTTGATCCTATTGGACAGTCTCCGAACTGCCCAACCAATGGACTAAAGGAAAAGACTCGCGATTCCCATTCGCTGGTTAAGTCACGTGGTTTTAAAGCACCACCCAATAGGAATTCACAATTACAAGCCGGCGGCACGGATAAATATCGAGGAAGAAGGTGTTTCAGAACTAATCTTGCTCGAGCTTTGGCAGTGAAACAGCAACTGAACATAAGGAAGAAAAAATGTCTGGTCGTGGCAAGCAAGGTGGAAAAGTCAGGGCTAAGGCCAAGACTCGCTCTTCCCGCGCCGGGCTCCAGTTCCCCGTGGGTCGTGTGCACCGTCTTCTGCGCAAAGGGAACTACGCAGAGCGCGTCGGAGCCGGAGCGCCCGTCTACTTGGCTGCTGTGCTGGAGTACCTGACTGCTGAGATCTTGGAGTTGGCCGGCAACGCTGCCCGGGACAACAAGAAGACCAGGATCATCCCTCGCCACTTGCAGCTCGCCATCCGCAACGACGAGGAGCTCAACAAGCTCCTGGGCAAAGTCACTATCGCTCAAGGCGGAGTGTTGCCTAACATCCAGGCTGTGCTGCTTCCCAAGAAAACTGAGAGCCACAAGGCTAAGAGCAAGTGAAGCTCTTCTCAACAAGGAATCTCAAAATCCAAAGGCTCTTTTAAGAGCCACCCACAACTTCAGCGAAAGAGCTTGTTATCTCTAGTATAAGCTACCTATTCTAATATTTCTTTGTGAGTGCTGTCTAAAAGAACCATTCCTCAAGCACATTGTAAGAATGCACATCACAGAGCCGAACAGTCTATCAAAAGTTACATATTTGCTAGGTTCACGTTTATCTTGCAATCATGAATAAGGCATGCTGTACTTTAATGACATGCTAGCCCTATTTGTGTAATCCCAAACATGTTTGCTCAAACAAAAAAGCTAAGTGGGAAAGGGGGTTAAAATATCTCCAGAACATTGTGGGTGGGGAGTGGCTACCCAAAGCTGCAATGATAGAAAGTTAAACGTATGCAGTACATAAGGACAGGGCACCATGAGCCTAGTGACCAAAAAAGCAGTCCTCTACGCATCTCTTTCTAGCCCTGGAGACTACCCCAGTAAATACCCTTTATTATGAGACCTGTCTTGCACCCTCTGTGAGTGTTTTGGCCTTGCTGGAATGAGTCCTGTGCTTCCTGCTTAACTGGATGTAGACCAGAGTGGTGTGCAAGTGGGTGTGGAATTTAGTGCTCTGTTTAAAGGTAACATTCACATTTGTTCCTCTGTCCACTTTTGCTTTTGGCGCTATACATCCATGGCATGTGGCCACCCAGAAGTTGTCCACAGGGAAATGAAGAAGCCCTCAGGCTGAAAAAGGTTCCCCACCGCTGTTGCTCATCAAGAAATTATTGTAGAGGTATTTATTTATTTATTTTGCCAAAAGGACAGGAACAAAATCTGCCCAAACAAATGCAAGAACACAATAAAGTCTGGCATCACTTTTTGGAGGATTGTTTCAATAAATATATACATATACAGTATATATCAAAAGCAGGAAACCAGCTATAGAGAACTGCAGCTTGAGAAGGAAATTGCAGACAAGCTAAATGAATTTTCCTGTGCTCCAGTCTTCACTGAGAGAGATGTAGGTCATATACCTCTGCCTATACCAACTTTTGCAGGAAGAGGTATCTGAAGTACTGAGGCAAATAGTGGTGACAAGACCATTTACTTTACTGGTAAATTTAGGGGGGAGGGGGACACCAACAAATTACCATCCAGCCAAAAGTTCTCAAAGAACTCAAATATGAAATTGTTCATCTTCTAACAAAGATACATTTATTTTTCCCTAAGATGAGCCTTCATAACAGAGAACTGAAAATGGGCCAGTATAAGGTCACTTTTAAACAAGGAAACAAGGAATCCAGGCAAGATCCTAAACCAGCTCATCTCAGTCCCATGACCTGGCAACACCATGTAAATTAAGGCAGCAAAAATAGTTGTGACTCAAGCACTAATTTAAAGGCTTGTTTTCCTTCTGGCAGGCTTAGGCCCGCTCAGCTAGCAGTATCCTTGCTCCAGAATGTAGTCTGGTTGTGGTGTACTTTACCCTTGCTTCACTTAACTTTACACCAGCTTCTTGTGAACTTTACACCAGCTTTACACCAGCTTCTTCTTACAGTGTAGTATAATAATAATAATAATTTATTATTTGTACCCCGCCCATCTGGCCGGGTCTCCCCAGCCACCCTGGGCGGCTTCCAGCAAATAATAGTAGTGTAGATCATAGGTAGATGGAACTTCAGTTTGCTCTAGCAGGGTTTTTCTTAAGTTCAAGACTCATGGATAGCCATCTTCCAGGGATTCTTCACCTGCATTTTAGGGGGTTGGACTGGATGACCCTTTGGGTCCCTTCAAGCTCTAAAATTCTATGAATCATCAGTATTGTGAAAGGTAAGAGGTATGCTATCCCAGAGGGTCAGTTGTTTGTGTCTCTTACTGCTGAAAGGAAAGAAGCCACAGCTTTTGAACAATGACCACCCACCCTTTCACAGTACAAACTGGAAAGAAATGGTGCTGGTACTAAGGACCTACTTGTTTCTTATATTTGGCACGAACTACAGAAACATCACATTCCTGATTCCCGACCTTGCTTCTTCTATTGCTTATCTCTCTGCACTGATTGGTTACTCTCGTTTCCTTCCCGCCCCGTCTAAATTTAGGACTGTAATCTACTTGGGTGGTGGGGGTGAGGCAAAGATTTGTCTGTGTCCGTAAACTGTAACCATATACCAGAATGGTTCTATGTGCAGAAATAGATTTGCCATCTGCCTTATGGAGGGCTTCCTTGTAAAGCAAAGAAAAGTTTTTGTTTAAAGTGGGGGCGGGGACCCATTTCACAAAATAGCACGGCTGAATGGATAGGAGCAAAAATATAGTCATTAGAAGGGGCGGGGTGGTTTTGAAATCCTGCCCAATCCCTGCATAGTTTGGGAAATTCGAACTCTGCAACGGTTCCATTCATCTTTTCCAACCAATCAGCGGGCAGCCAGCTGCCTATAAATATCCGGCCACGGAACTTTCGCTTTACTTTATCTGTTGTCTCGTTTTGGGTGGGCTTGCCAGCTTTGGGGTTGTTTTTTTATTCTTTTGGGAGCAATGGCCCGCACGAAGCAGACGGCTCGCAAGTCCACCGGCGGGAAGGCGCCTCGCAAGCAGCTGGCGACCAAAGCCGCCCGCAAGAGCGCCCCGGCCACCGGCGGAGTGAAGAAGCCTCACCGCTACCGGCCGGGCACGGTGGCGCTGCGCGAGATCCGCCGCTACCAGAAGTCGACGGAGCTGCTGATCCGCAAGCTGCCTTTCCAGCGCCTGGTGCGCGAGATCGCGCAGGACTTCAAGACGGACCTGCGCTTCCAGAGCTCGGCCGTGATGGCTCTGCAGGAGGCGAGCGAGGCTTACCTGGTGGGCCTGTTCGAGGACACCAACCTGTGCGCCATCCACGCCAAGCGCGTCACCATCATGCCCAAGGACATCCAGCTCGCCAGGCGCATCCGCGGAGAGAGGGCCTGAGAAGCGACCGCCCGCCCGCCGGCCTGCGTCCCCAGGACACGAATCTTGTTGCACCACAAAGGCTCTTTTAAGAGCCACCACATGGTCTTGGAAAAGAGCTCGCACGATTCTAATTACCTTTTGCAGCTTTCCGGCACGTCGTCGGTTAGTAAGGGCAACTAACAGTAACTAGGAAGTTAACAAAAACAATAACTATGAAAATGACCATGGCTCTTTTACGAACTTTCTAAAAGGCGTTCGTTGGGAAGCCCCGGAAAGTGAATGGGTACTGTTTAGCTGGCGATGGCTTTACCCTTTTACTTGTTAAGGAAAATGCTAATCCCACCCCCTGGAATTCAATGGGATTGAAATATGCTTCAGTATTTCAGTGTTTCTTTTATAAATAGTCTTTTTTTATTCGTTTTATCCTAACTGGATAATACACACACCCCATTTCCCAAATATTTAAGTAAGATGGAAGAAGTTTACAGGTGCCGTTTACAGTAGGACTGCATTCACCAAGTCACAAATTACTCGATTAATCGTGTTGAGTTGAAGCCGACTGCTTAACGGAGGCTCCCGGGGGAGGATGCATTTGTTTCATTTGGACACAATCAGAGCAGGGCCATTCTTCGTCCACCACCCCTAGAGAGGGAGGCTGCTTCTTTCAAGATGGCGAATTCTAGGCATGTGTAACATTTAAAGTCGGAATTTTAGATCCATAAGGTTTTTTAATACATTAGTTAAGCAGCTTTATGTCTAATAAACCTCTCCATTCATAATTCTTATAGAATCTGCTGAATTTCATTGGCTATGTTCTGGAAAATATGCAAGTTACATTGTAATCCTACTGCGTTCATTCAACATGAAAGCACCATAAAAGCATACTGCAAAAAACTACATCCTTATGAAATAGTGGAGTATTTAATCACTTTTTAAGTACTGGAGTTGAAAGCGCTCGTTTTGTGCTCGACGAGGTGGCCGAGTGGTTAAGGCGATGGACTGCTAATCCATTGTGCTTTGCACGCGTGGGTTCGAATCCCACCTTCGTCGGTATAGTGTTTTCGTTGGTTCACCTTTTGTTCAATCAGAAGCACAGACCCATGTGTGCATTTTTTGAAAATGTAAAGCTGAACTTCAGTCTTGAGATCACAGACCCTCATCAGAAATGCTGGCATATATAATTAGAACATCCCACAGACTCGTTGACAGGTAGTTTCTTCCACAGATAAAACGTATTGTGCAAGTATGTCAAGAATGCTGTCTCTGCTATTTTGAATGGAAGGCTTAAAAAACAAACAAACCATGACGTGATCAGATTCAGGAAGGTAGCCGTGTTGGTCTGACGCAGTCAAAATATATATAAAAAAATAAAAAAATTGTCCAGTAGCACATTAGAGACCAACTAAGTTTGTTCTTGGTATGAGCTTCATATAAGCTTTACATGATCAGGAAGCGTAGAATACCAACGTGATGTCACTCGTTTGCCATTAACTAGTGGAAGAAAGTAATTTTAAAAGATGTATGAAGAGGCATAGGGTGGAAGAAAAGCTAAGAACGCCCGAGCAGGGACTTGAACCCTGGACCCTCAGATTAAAAGTCTGATGCTCTACCGACTGAGCTACCCGGGCTCTTCAAAGAATCTGCTTATCCAAATCAGTTACAAATAATAGGATGTCCCTCGTTACACCGGATCTAAACCTTGTTGGGCATTTCAGTGACTGCTCTGCCACACCCTGGCAGAGGGAAAGGAAGCCTTTACATTAGTGCTTTATGCGGGGTTATAATATAATATATAATAATAATAATAATAATAATAATAATAATAATAATAATAATAATATAACTTATTATTTATACCCCACCCATCTGGCTGAGTTTCCCCAGCCACTCTGGGCGGCTTTCAACAGAACATTAAAATACAATAATCTATTAAACATTAAAAGCCTCCCTAAACAGGGCTGCCTTCAGATGTCTTCTAAAGGTCTGGTAGTTGTTGTTCTCTTTGACATCTGAAGGGAGGGCGTTCCACAGGGCGAGTGCCACTACCAAGAAGGCCCTCTGTCTGGTTCCCTGTAACTTGGCTTCTCGTAGTGAGGGAACCGCCAGAAGGCCCTCGGCATTGGACCTCAGTGTCCGGGCTGAACGATGGGGGTGGAGACGCTCCTTCAGGTATACTGGACCAAAGCCATTTAGGGCTTTAAAGGTCAGCACCAGCACTTTGAATTGTGCTCGGAAACGTACTGGGAGCCAGTGTAGGTCTTTCAAGACCGGTGTTATGTGGTCTCCCAGTCACCAGTCTAGCTGCCGCATTCTGGATTAGTTGTAGTTTCCGGGTCACCTTCAAAGGTAGCCCCACGTAGAGCGCATTGCAGTAATCCAAGCGAGAGATAACTAGAGCATGCACCACTCTGGCGAGACAGTCTGCGGGCAGGTAGGGTCTCAGCCTGCGTACCAGATGGAGCTGGTAGACTGCTGCCCTGGATACAGAATTATTAACCCACGCCTCCATGGACAGCTGTGAATCCAGAATGACTCCCAGGCTGCGCACCTGGTCCTTCAGGGGCACAGTTACCCCATTCAGGACCAGGGAGTCCTCCACACCTGCCCGCCTCCTGTCCCCCAAAAACAGTACTTCTGTCTTGTCAGGATTCAACCTCAATCTGTTAGCCGCCATCCATCCTCCAACCGCCTCCAGACACTCACACAGGACCTTCACCGCCTTCACTGGTTCTGATTTGAAAGAGAGGTAGAGCCGGGTATCATCCGCATACTGATGAACACCCAGTCCAAACCCCCTGATGATCTCTCCCAGCGGCTGCATATACCGTAGATGTTAAAAAACATGGGGGAGAGGAAAGAACCCTGAGGTACCCCACAAGTGAGACCCCAGGGGTCTGAACATTCATCCCCCCCCCACTTTCTGAACACGGCCCAGGAGGAAGGAGCGGAACCACTGTATAACAGTGCCCCCAGCTCCCAACCCCTCTAGGCGGTCCAGAAGGATGTTATGGTCGATGGTGTCAAAAGCCGCTGAGAGATCCAGCAGAACCAAGAAACAGCTCTCACCTTTGTCCCTAGCCCGCCGGAGATCATCGACCAGCGCGACCAAGGCAGTTTCAGTCCCATGATGAGGTCTGAATTGTCAGATTAAGTGGCTAAACTGAATAGACTGAGGATTCAGCCTAAGTCCCCCACCTTCCTGTGCCAACCACACCTCAGAAAAACTCTTTTGGGGGACTAACACCAGTCCTGCATCAACCAGGATGAGCAAGTCCCAACATTGCATCTTGGGGCCAGGGTTGGGGATTTAATGCTGGCTGAGCTGCAGATTCATTGCATGCTAAACTGCTGATCCTGGCAGATCTTGCCATAGGATGGCCCCTTATTCTAGTAACCGCCAGCATTCTACAGCCTACATTTTTGTTGGAATGCAGTTGTGCTAAGGTAATATTCTCCGATGGTATACTTTCATGCAATTTAACATGACACTGTCCCATAGAAAGGAAACTAGAGATTTCAAGTGGCAAAAGCAATTTTAAAAGGGGTTTTGAAGATGGCATCACACTACACAAATGTAGCATTTAACATTTGTGTTTGTTTATACATCACCTTCAACATGATGTGCAGAATGCAATAAAAACAGCAAACCAACAATTAAAAAGAACACAGACAATAACAGCAGATTAAAAAAAAAAACAATTCCCACACATGCCAGAGAACTTTTTATCCATCTGTTGAAGCCTATTGGAACAAAAATATCCTGAATCGTTTCTGGTTCACAACAATTTATAATGTGAATGCAGTTATCTACAGTAATAAAGTGCAAGTGTCTCTGCGTCCAGTCCCTGTGTCCGTCCCTGTGTCCTACTGTGCATGTGCCCCACGGACACAGGGATTGGAGCGCAGAGACTTCGGGCGGCCGGGCTGTTGAAGCGGCGGGTGTGCGCTCGCGCGGACTTACTTCTAAGTGGCAGCGGCTGTTACAAGTGGCGGCTGAGTTGGCCTGCCGGGGCCTGGCTGGTGCCAGTACCACCGCCGCCGCCACGATGCGCCTCCTGCGCTGCCTGCTGAAGGGCCATTCGGCGCTGGCCGGGGCGCCCAAGTACATCGAGCACTTCAGCAAGTTCTCGCCGTCCCCGCTTTCCATGATGTTCTAGCACCCGTTAATTTAACGGGCTTACAGTCTAGTAGTGGTTAATAAATGTTGATTATACGTTGATATTTCTTGGCTTTGTTTCATTTATATTCTTAAGAATCTGGATTGGGGATAACAACAGCTTTATAAGCTCTTCAAGGGATCAATGAACTCAAGTTTACGAAACCCTGCCTTAAAGACTAGGCATTGTATTAAAGCCATTTTTTCCTGTCCATGAAAGCTTACACCACAGCATACCGGTATCTATGATTCTTTAAGATGACACAGGACTCCTGTTTGCTTATCCTTAAGTGTGGGAGTACCTCTAAGGTAGTAACTTTAAAGGACTTTCCACTCAACTTAAACATTGTTGCTGGCATTCAGAATTTGGGCAATATGGTTGTGGAACATGTATTTGTCCCCAGAAGTTCTAGACTTCCTCAACCTCACATTTTCTTTAAAGAAGAATGTGGAGGTTCAAAATGGCCAGAGCGGAATTGATCTGAACTGTATAATACCCCTCATTTCTACCACTTACAAAAGCTTGCCATTAACTTACAAAATGGCAATGCTACAGCAATTCAAATATAGAGCCCAAACAAATGAAAGCGGGCAAATCTTTAAACCTCTCAGCAGCCCTCCTCCACATCAGCAAAAGCTTGTGAGTTATAAAAACCAATGTCCTCCCCGTCGGGGAATCGAACCCCGGTCTCCCGCGTGACAGGCGGGGATACTTACCACTATACTAACGAGGAGTTAGGAGTGACCTTTCTTGATCTCAATAAATGGAGGGGAGAAGCTTACCCCCACCCCCATAATCAGCCAGTTCAAACTAGCACGTTTCTACTCGATTCTACACGGAAATGCATGACAATTACCTTAAGCAGTATGCCTGCAATTCACCAAAACACTCTTCGTGAGAAACATATTTTTTTCTTACTATTTTAGGAAAGCTTATACAAGCAGTAACATACACCATTTTTAGAGGAGGGAAAACTCCCTAGTCTTCAGTAACAGATATAGTGGTTTAACTGTAGTTGATGAGCGCTGCGTGGAAAGGAAGGAGTAACAAAACACCTGTCCGGCACCACAAGGTGTTAAAAGAGATGCTTGCCTAAAACGGAATAAGTTTTTTTACTATTTAAACAAAGACGATTTCAGAAAAAGAAAATAAAGTATCGTAGTCGGCAGGATTCGAACCTGCGCGGGGAGACCCCAATGGATTTCTAGTCCATCGCCTTAACCACTCGGCCACGACTACTTGTTAATATACACACACACCTTACGTCTTAAACTTTCGCAATAAAGAGTTCTGTTGTACTTTCGTTCCAACTTATTTCCTTAGTCTCCACGACTCTCTGCGTGTTCTGTGTTACACTGGTTTCTTTAGGCCCAAATACAGTCACTTTAAGAAGAAGAAAAGAAGTCAAAAACAGGAAGTCCAATTTAGACCTATTAAGAAAATTATGGGCCAGGATTGGACTTAAACTCCCATCGATCCCAGAATACATGGTCAATGTTGAGGGACAATGCGTGGCATAGGTCAACAGCATCTCGAGAACCACAAATCCCCCATCCCAGCATGTACAGTATCTTGTCTTCAAGCTTCCAACTGGCCTTTCTCAGTATATTTGATGACATATGCACCTAATTATTTCTTTATTGGTGGTTTCTAATCTGGAGTTAGCAGTAGAATGGAAATCTCAAGGTGCTCCAGCTTGTAATTCCCATTTGTACTGCTGTGGCAGGTACTGTTAAAGGTTTGGAAGCTAATGAAAGGGTTGAGAATCTGTGGCACTTCAGATGTTGTTGGATTCCCCTGCTCCTATAACCCCAACTCTGCCCTGCCACACGCACAGCCACAATGACTTTGCAAGCCGATTTAGAATTTGTGTGGGGAAGTCAGATTATGTACATCGATTCTGCAGTTATGAAACTAGGCTAAGAAATGGTGGGATTTGAGCTGGTACCCTAACTACCCTTATCAATGGGAGTTATTTTAGAGTGAACATGCAAAGCACTAGTTGCCAGATCTCATAGGTGAACCTTCCCTATGTCACAATCTATTAATGTATCTTCTTGGGAAACCAAGACTAAACGTGCAACTCTGAAAGAATATAGTGGGAAGACATCTGTAAACAACAACCTCAATTGTCAACAACAACCTCAATTGTCAACAACAACCTCAATTGTCAACATTCCTATTGGCTCTGGTGGGCTTGGAGGCTCCCCCTGACACCACTGACATCTAACTCTTCTTGACTGAGGCCTTGGCTGTGGGAGCAGGAGTGCCTGTGGGGATGGGTGGCAGCTCTTCAGTCATGCTTGTCCAGGACGAGGTGAGAAAAGATCAAATATGGTGAATGGGCCGGTATTATAGGGCATCAGTGGCACTCCCATTGGTGTGTTCTGGTGCCTTCTTTTCAAGGATCAGAAGTGGGTCCTGCCTCATCCCAACCCTGGGCTACTTACCCTGCACAAGGTTGTGAACTCGTTCAACCCAGCTGTGCCTAATTGCTCGGTTCCCAGATGCTCTTCAAAAGGACCCTCCATCCTCCTGCTGCATTGATGTGTGGTTCCCTAAGAGAAGAAAAGGAGTCTATAATGTGAACAGAAATCCAAGGGTGGGTGTCCGAATAAAGCCTCCGAATGGGGAAAGTGCTACTTTCTAGTTTTAAAATGCCTGATTCCTTCCCCAGCATGATTCTGAAACTTCTAAGTTTATATCTCCAGAGGATCCTGAAGTCTGAGAGTGAAGAATCCAGTGCTTGGCCAAATCTTGCAATTAGAGGCAATATGTGAGAGTATCAACATGAACACAGGGGACAGAGGTCTCAGGGAACATGGTGGTTAACTAGGGTGCAGAAAATGGGTTCAGGTTGGTTGAGAGATGGTACCTTCTGAGGACTAAAGGTTATTCCCATACACATAATTCCATTCCTTGTGCTTTGGGGCATCTATTTCCCAAATCTAGCAAGGCCACAGTCTTGATTTGTTACCTGTGAGCCCCTCCTCACCTTCTCTTGGTATATTTGTGTATTTCCTAATATATTTCCAGGACCCTGTGCATAATTTGCATAGATGCTTGTAAGATTCCCCGAGAATGAACGCAGGGCCATAATTGATCGGGGATTGGAGTAGGCTTTGCCTATTCCACAACAAAATCCCAGGTAAAGCGTGCCATCTCTCCTCTTACACAGAGATGCACACCACAGGAGAAAAGCCAGCCATTCATTCATGCATGAGAAACTGAAGGGGCACCCACAGGCAGAGTATGTGGGGACAAACACCCACCCTGGTCTCCCACCTGCTGATCAAATATCTATAGCTAAATTAAGCAAACCTGCCTTTTCACTCTTACCTGAATGCAACTGCTGCTTTTTTTTTGGTTAAGCTGGAGCATGTGACGGAATGCTGGTGCAATACTGAAGCCTTTTTACATTTCCAGTGTAGAAAGATCAATAGGCTGCAAAACCCTTAGCAAGCTTCCCTAGGAATAAACCCCACTGAACTCACTGGAACGCAAGTAGACATCATGATTAGGATTGCAGCCTAAGAGGATTGAGGCCCATCATATTTGACAGGAAAGTACAATTAAATAATTGATTCAGGACTGTTAGTGTACATGGAGGTTTCATTGCTGCAGCTGGGAGCTTTTATACTGAAAAAAGTAGGAAGTGTGTGCTTATTGTATAGTTTTTCAGCAATAATGACACATGCCTATCCCCTGCCTACCCCAACCTAAATATGGCATAATGCCATTTTCTATATTTCTATCATTTGATGTGAAAATCAATGTCAGTGTGTGTGGGGAATCAACTGGCAAGTGAGATTTTAAAAAATCTGGATGTTTACACTGGATTTCTGTATATGGGTGTAAACTGAAACATGCTTTCTTATGTTGAGAAGTCATTTCAAATTGCTCTCCTGACCATCAAGAATCCTTGTTTGATGGGGGGGGGGAGCTTACACCTCCTTTCTGCCAGGACGCCCAAGGGAGTTTGTACTTTTAAAACACCAAAACCATTAATGTCATGGCCTGTACACTGCAGCTACCTCCCCCATGCCCTGAGAGAGAGATGTATCCTATATAATAATTCCCTAATGTCCCGATGTCCGTGGTGTGTGTCAGTGGAAATTTTCCACTGCGCATGTCCCAGACGGACGCTGGGATTGGAGCGTAGAGACCACGCCTCTACCTCCCCACCCTCGCAGCTCCAAGTGCTTTCCAACGCTGCCTGCCGCCATTACTGCTTAGAAGGCCAAGCGCGGGGGCAGGGGCGCGCCGCCTTGCCCGCCGCTCCCCCC
>JAWWNH010000078.1:902500-1185875 GCA_034641385.1 Darevskia mixta
CATTTGTCCACAGACAACTTTCTGAGTCATGTGGGCAGCATGACCAAACCACTTCTGGCACAACGGGACACCGTGATGGGAACCAGAGTACACGGAAACGCCGTTTACCTTCCTGCCGCAAGCGGTACCTATTTATCTACTTGCACTGGTATACTTTTGAACTGCTAGGTTGGCTGAAGGAATCAATACTTCTGAACACCAGTTGCTCAAAACTGCACGAAGAGACCTAAGCTCTTGTGCTTATGTTCTGCTTATGGGTTTTCCACAGGCATCTGATTGGCCACTGGGAGAACAGGATGCTGAGGTAGATGGGCTATGGACCTGCTCTAGCAGAGATCTTCTTGAGAACCTATTTTAACCATTCGAAATGGTTATAACTCTCCCCTAAACTGCTTTACCTTGCAACATCAGTATGCATGTCTCTTGATGTAATTTTTCTGTATGCAGCTTTCCTCATCTGCTGTGTGTATATGCTTTGATATCACACCTGTTATATCAAGCTGAACACATTCTGAAAGCCTCTTTTAAAAATGGCTTGGCTATTCCTATTTTAATTGGGTTCCATTTCTGTTTACATGTGTGGGTATATTAGGCTAATGCAGCTTTATCATAATTTACAGAGATTTAATGCTTTCATAACATGGTCCAAGAAGCAGATTTTCTTCCTATATTCATGTGGGAAATTTGGAGTCTGGAATACTAGCAAATTCCACCAGTCCTCATCACCATAATCAAATAGGAACAACATTGCAGATATTAAGAAGCATAAAGCACATATTTTAATTCCTTCCCACCAACAGTAGAGGAAACAGGGAAGAACGTTTGCAAAAATTGTTTTCTACTTTCTACACATGTAGGAAGAAGTTTGGTTTTGCACAAGTGTTACCATTTCTTAGTGTGTATAGGAGGAGGGCGGGAAAAAGCAGGAAACTGAAGAGGGAACCTCACACACTATTATAAAGAATTAAGAAAAACCATTGCCGAAACCCGGGATCGAACCAGGGACCTTTAGATCTTCAGTCTAACGCTCTCCCAACTGAGCTATTTCGGCGCGTGTGCTAAAATACCTGAGCCCCTCCATCAGACATAAAAACTTGCTGACCTACGCTACACTACGTAGTTATTTCTTTATGGACTACAGGGGAGATAGTTGCTACATTGTACTGTTGCTGCATTTAACACATTCTTGTGCTACATTCTACCTGTAACTTGTGCTACATTGTTATGCTACCGGTCTGTATTATATTGTTACCTTATTCTAGCCACACTTGTATCCAGAGAACTCCGGATACTGAAGAGTATTGTAGCGTGTATTGCCATCTAAGAGCCCAGAAACGTAAGCCAAGAGCGAAACTCGGGAGACAGCAATGCCAAGTTATCTGGAAGTAAGCCTAATAGAAAACAGAGGCTGGCTACCAGGTTAAAAGAGTGCGAAGGGTTTCACAGCAAGCCAGACTTACACAACAAACTTCGCATCTGGTGAAAGTTAGATACTTAAACGATACTCTGCCGGATAAGCCTGTTAGATCCGTGATGCGCTTGCCGTTTTACCCCGGAAGAAACCCACTGTGACATTGAAATATGTCGGGAGTAAGTGTTTTACGCTCTGCCGATACCAGATATTGTTGCAGGAACTGGCGCAAAGCACAAGACCCTTAAGTTACGTCTCTGCTAACTAGCACTGGTATATACAAATTCAATTTTACAAATTCATTTTACCAGAAACATACATATAATCAGATCAACTCTTTTCTGGATATTGTGGGTGGCTCTTAAAAGAGCCTTTGTTGTCTGTTTTGAAATGTCTCCGATGTCTCCTAAAAAAATTTACTTGGCCTTCGCTTTATGGCTCTCGGTTTTCTTAGGAAGGAGCACAGCCTGGATGTTAGGCAACACTCCGCCTTGAGCGATAGTGACTTTGCCCAGGAGCTTGTTGAGCTCCTCGTCATTGCGGATGGCGAGCTGCAAGTGGCGAGGGATGATCCTGGTCTTCTTGTTGTCCCGGGCAGCGTTGCCGGCCAACTCCAAGATCTCAGCAGTCAGGTACTCCAGCACAGCAGCCAAGTAGACGGGCGCTCCGGCTCCGACGCGCTCTGCGTAGTTCCCTTTGCGCAGAAGACGGTGCACACGACCCACGGGGAACTGGAGCCCGGCGCGGGAAGAGCGAGTCTTGGCCTTGGCACGAGCCTTGCCTCCTTGCTTGCCGCGTCCAGACATGCTACCAACTTCTAAAGCACAACAACAACCCGAGAGGAGAAACCGGAAAGGTAAGTCGAAACATGGCGATTCTGGTCCTTTTATACCCTCCCTGAGATTCACCCTCGGCAATTTCGATTGGCTGAACGCTGAAAGTCACCACAGCGTCCAATGAAAGCGCGACTTCTCATTGTGCCCAATGAAAACGCCAAGGTCTCACGTCACCCATTGTGATGATTGGTTGGTTTCCAGAAAACCTTTTGTGCGCGTTGTGCATGCTTAATCAGGGCGCCTAAAGGAGCCAATGGGAAAGCGGGAGGATTGTGCGCCGAACGCCGGGTGACGGCGAATAAATACGCGTGCCCCGAAGGCTTTGCTAACATTTGTTTTTTATCCCACATTCTCAGTTGGTCGCATATTCAGCGTAGCAGGATGCCGGAGCCAGCCAAATCTGTGCCTGTTCCGAAGAAGGGCTCCAAGAAGGCCATTACTAAGACGCAGAAGAAGGGCGACAAGAAGCGCAAGAAGAGCCGCAAGGAGAGCTACTCCATCTACGTCTACAAGGTGCTCAAGCAGGTCCACCCGGACACGGGCATCTCCTCCAAGGCCATGAGCATCATGAACTCCTTCGTCAACGACATCTTCGAGCGCATCGCCGCCGAGGCTTCCCGCCTGGCCCATTACAACAAGCGCTCCACCATCACCTCCCGGGAGATCCAGACCGCCGTGAGGCTCCTGCTGCCCGGAGAGCTCGCCAAGCACGCCGTCTCCGAGGGCACCAAGGCCGTCACCAAGTACACCAGCTCCAAGTAATTCCTAATTCTTGGCACAGCAGCTTTTTAAACAAACCAACGGCTCTTTTAAGAGCCAACCACTTTCTCTGCAAAAGAGCTAAATTTGCTAGAAAAACTGCGCGTGAGCTTTACGTAAGAAGTTTCACTTGTGTGTTAACTGTTCTGTGGAAATAAATCCTAGTTACTTTACATTGTGTTATGAGATACCCCTAAAGCTAAGCTTTTGCTTTTGATTCGGAGCCTGCAAATGGGGGGGGTTCTGTTTTGATGGGGAGAGGACTTCTATTGCTCATGGGTCACATTCACCTTGGCTAAGATGCAATAATTTAATTCCATTAAAGTCGTGGCCCAGCTCTTATCACTTGTGAATTAAACAAAAGAGCATCAGACAAGGTCACACACAATAATCACACACACGCACACATCCCTTCTCCACCTAATGTTTTAATGCCCTCAGGCTCTCACCAGAAAAATTTACACTCTGGACAGATGATTTTTTAGAATCCATCTGGCAAGTTATTTCTACCTTTCTCTACTTTTCTTACCCCCCCCCCATGCGTTTTTTTCTATTAATCCAAATTTATTCCTCCCCCATTTTATACAAGCCCTTTTCAGTCTCCACTTGAAGTCAAAAAGCTCATATTGCTTTGAGTGCTCCAGAACTTAACTCCCTTTCCCCAGCTGTCCCCAAATCACTTTTTTTTTTAAATCACCGACTTGCTTCCATCTTCCCTTCATTCCCACCTTTTTCCAAAGTATGCCTCACAGAAATGTGTTTAGTGGTATGTTTGGCCAATAAGGCAGATGTTTCACAAAAACATTTCTCTATTGTTGTGGGGAGGCAGCCCCCAGTCCATCTTCTGATTAGAGTTACAGCTGTTCAAATACTTTAAAAAAAATCAGTATGCCAATTCCTTTTCAATGCAGTAACGTTTTGTGTAAATTTGCATTTGTTTGGGGAGCCAAGTTCTGGTGTGCACCTAGGTCTCAAAATATTCTGAAAGGGGACATCAGCGCTGCATGTTAAATTTGCAGACTTTTTGGGAGTACAGTACTAGCAATCGGCAATAACTGATTGGAATACCCAAAGTCTGATTAGATTCCGGTCCCTGCTGGTAACCCATCAATTCAATAATCATGTGCAGTAATACTTACTCTTGTGGGATAATATCCAGCTTCCTTTATTCACAATCTTTTAACTTGGGTCACTATAAGAAAACTCCTACATACTGTCTGTGAAGTGGGGATCCCATATGTTGTACCACATTGGTTGCAGGGAGGTATATGAAAGATTCACAGGTAACTATTTATTTTAGGTTAGTTGGAAAAGTTGAAATAAACTGAGTTCAAATCACAGCTCAGCTAACCAAGGTGACCTCGGGCTAGCCACAGTCAACTTAACCTACCTCACAGGGGATAAAAATGGGGAGGGGGAGAACCACATTGAGCTCCTGGTTGGAAAGGTGGGATATAAACATAATATAAGAGTATGTGTAATAGTGCTTTAATGATAAGCATTTCGCAGAAGCAACTTGGCAACTTCTTTACCACCTCTTAATGCAGGGGTCAGCAACCTTTTTCAGCCGTGGGCCAGTCCACCGTCCCTCAGACCATGTGGTGGGCCGGACTATATTTTCAGGGGGGGGGGATGAACGAATTCCTGTGCCCCACAAATAAGCCAGAGATGCATTTTAAATAAAAGGACACATTCCACTCATGTAAAAACACCAGGCAGGCAGCCCCACAAATAACCCAGAGATGCATTTTAAATAAAAGCACACATTCTACTCATGTAAAAACACGCTGATTCCCGGACTGTCCGCAGGCCAGATTGAGAAGGCGATTGGGCCGCATTCGGCCCCCGGGCCTTAGGTTGCCTACCCTTCTTAATGTAACATAGGTTTCCTAAAAAACTGTAGATTGTACACTGGTTCTCCGTGTGGCTGTATTCACAGGAGCAAAGGCAGGCAAGCAGCATGAGGAGCTTCAACTCATGCTAAGGTGCACCATCCTACAGGAACATGGGACGAGCTTGTTATGTCAGGCCAATGGCCTATCTAGCACAGCATCCTTTTATCACAGTGGCCAACCAGATGCCTGTGGGAAACCAGCAAGCGGAAACTGAGCATGAGCACTCTCCTCTTCTGTAGTTTCCAGTAACTTGTATTCAGGAGCATTTGCATATATAAAAGAAACTGTTTCAAACACTGCATATTTGTGGTCCCCCAGTACTTTTTTTCTGAGGATCATCCAGGATCTCTGAATCTACAAAATACCTTGGTCCAGCCCCTTTTGACACAATCTGTGGTAAAGTGCCTGGCTATTATCTGAATCTTTACTGGAGGCCCCCACATAGCCTGTTCAGCAACCTCTTTTGTGTTAAAGAGGTTGTTAAGCTGACAACACTTCGTTGAATTGATGTTACACTACCTGAAGATATCAAGCTGCAAGATATCTCAGCAATTGGGTGCAGTTTTGCAGCACCAGTGATGCCCTGTTGTCCATCAAAATAGCTGACCTCAAGTGAATATACCAAAGATATATCATGAAAATGTTTTGTCCACAGCTCCACTCATTAGGACTTTTTCAACACATCTTCATTAAACTCTGATAAGTGTTGAGGATCACAAAAGTTACCTGAGATCTCTAGGTTTAATTGGTCTCCTATTCTACTGTGTATAATGGAAAAGTTACGGCATCGGTGCTTCTGTTTGCTAGGTGAATACACAGCTACAGGAAGCCTGCTAGAAAATAAAAATGGGCAAATCCATGAATGTAGCATTTGCACACACAAAAAAACTTTTTGTGCATCTGTCAAGATCTTTCCTCTTTACCCTCCCTTTACAAATATGGAGTGTATTCTCCCCCACTCCTTTTGTATGCGCACAATAGACTGCAGGCAGTCTTCACTGTCTATGAGAACATCAAGAAGATGGGAAGCATGATGGAGTAAGAAAACTAACAATAAATGTTAGTGTCTTGGAATCTTAGCCACCGTTCTTTCCTGGACATAATACAGTACTGGTACATAGCTAGGAAGGCTGGCTATGTTCATCCTTACTTTTTAAGCATCTCAGTCGGAAAGGTTTTTGGAACCCCCAAATTCCAGAACAATTTGGGGTGCAATTGTATATACACACTTGGGAGTAAGCCCTGTTGTACTCAGTGGAATTTACTTCTGAGTGGTCAGTGCTTATAGTTGCACTATTCATTTTTCATAGCTGTGTATTTTGTGATATATCCTATATTTACACATAATTAGGTTGGGCTTCATTTTATAATTGGTTATTATTTGTTTGCCACCACCAAAACGCTAAAGCGAGAAGAAAGACCATGAAGGCGCTAACAACAATTTCAAATTGAAAGGACAACGAGGGCTCCGATTGGCTGGTTTGAAACTACCCAAACCTCTTCTCATTGCATGGAACCAAACTTGCCCGCCAAGGTTTTTTTTTTTCCTGGCAATTGAGCGGGAGTCCCCGCCTCTTAGTTTTCATTCTGGTCGGATTCCATTCTATATAAGGTGGCTTGAGAGGCTGCAGAATCACATTTGGTTGGTGGTGTAGTATTTGTGAAGATGTCAGGACGTGGAAAGGGCGGCAAGGGGTTGGGGAAAGGAGGCGCCAAGAGGCACCGCAAAGTGCTCCGCGACAACATCCAGGGCATCACCAAGCCCGCCATCCGACGCCTCGCTCGCCGCGGAGGAGTCAAGCGCATCTCTGGACTCATTTATGAGGAGACCCGCGGCGTCCTCAAGGTCTTCCTCGAGAACGTCATCCGCGACGCCGTCACCTACACCGAGCACGCCAAGAGGAAGACGGTCACCGCCATGGACGTGGTCTACGCTCTCAAGCGCCAGGGCCGCACTCTGTACGGCTTCGGCGGCTAACGGGTTCTCTGCTTCCTCAGCCAAAAACAACAAAAGGTCCTTTTCAGGGCCACCCACCTTTTCCGGAAAAGAGCCAGTCGCTGTCTTTGTTTTAATATAAATTCAATAAATAGAGCACTATCAAAAATAAAAGTGGAGAGGAGGAAATGCTTAGAACATGCTAGCCAGGGAAGTTTTTGCCACCAAGAAGCCTAATAAAATAATCGGCCACACTTCATATAAAAGTAATTCGCCTATATTCCTACGCAGTGTCTTGCTCCCTTTAAATGCTCTCCTTTCGTCTTAATGGGTCAAAGCAGCTGTTCTTGATTGCCAAGAGACGACTTTAAAATTTGGTCGAAGAATGCAGTAGGGTCTTGAAGGTGCTAAGTAGCTCGTTCGCAGAACTGATTGCTTAAAAAAAAAAAAAAAGACGTCATCCTTTATATACTGACAATACACAACGTGCCGTGTGCAGCAGAGTGGCGCAGCGGAAGCGTGCTGGGCCCATAACCCAGAGGTCGATGGATCGAAACCATCCTCTGCTAAAAAATTTTTAATCTTCCTTTATTTTACATTTGCTGTTTTGTGTGTTTTTTTTTTAAAAAAAAAACCTGCATAAAGCAATGTATTGGGGTTTCTAAACATGCTTTCCTGGGAGTCAGTCCTTCTGTACTCCAGCGAGACTTCTGAGATTTGCATAAGAACAATAAAAATGTTGCTTTAAGTCAACGAGGCAAGAAATTAACGACGGGTTTCATTTTCTTCCTGATTTCCTGCGAAGTTCCACCGAGGAAGCCTCCACCCTCAGTTCCCCGTAACTTTATTTCAGTGACTATTTTATTTTAAAGAAAAATAGGGAGCGACATTAGAGGTAGGAGAAAACGTGTTTTTAGAAATAAATAGAAATAAGTTAGCAGAGGATGGTTTCGATCCATCGACCTCTGGGTTATGGGCCCAGCACGCTTCCGCTGCGCCACTCTGCTACACGTGAATTGTTGTGTATTGTCAATATATAAAGGATGAAGTCTCTCCCCGAGTTCTTCAAAAGCGCAATGAAGTAACACCAGGACCTGACTTTGGGGGGAGGAATTCCTGCATGAAGTGGCAGATTAAAATCGTAAAGCTTAAACCCTGGTGCTTCCTACTTTACAAGCCTACCTGTGTGTGATTCAATGAGTTTTAATTTCAAAAAAGAATTTCTATCTGTATAAAGAATGGGAGCAAGTCCCATTCAAGTCAATATGACTTTTACATCTGAGGTAGGCATGCAGGGTTGCGCTGTATGTTTTAGGCTCTGCCGACTGAGCTAATTCAATGTTAATTTTAATCTAGGGGTAGGGGGAGAAAAATGAAATCATCCTTTATGAAAAAGCGATGTATAGTAGAAAACACAGTAACGCTGGTTATTTTCCCTTGCCTTGGTGTGTGTAAAATATAAGCGATGCATTTTGTAAATAAACTTGTCTGTGTTGGTCGCTGTATGTTATCTTTCAAAGTCCCTCCGTAGTGGCAGCTACTTTTCATGGTCTGCACGCGCGTCTGATTTTACTTTTTATTTTATTTTTTTTCTTTCTAGTAAGCAGGATGGCTTATTTCTAGCATCGGGGGACCTGCAGCAATTTGACACCACTTTGAGTCAGTCACTTCCAAGGTTGTTGGTTTTGTTTTTAAAAAGAAGATCTGTACTGTACACGATTACCTTGTAGCCAGCAGATGGATGGCTTGTACGGTATGCGCTTCATAAAGGCTTTGCTGCGGAGCACCTATTTCCTGTTTGTGGAGCAGGAGGTTGATTTGGGATGGGGGCTGATTGCAGTTGCGCTAGAAATCCATAAAGAAATTGCCATTCTTTATGAATACACAAACGACTGGAAACTGAACTGCTCTCCCAGCCCTGCCCTGCTTCAAATATCCAGGGATAGGTGTGCTATTCTACTTACTAGATAGACAGCAGGTGTGGGGAACTTTTAGCCCATTACATGTTGCTTAACTATAACTCCCATCGGCTGCAGCAAACCTGGCCAATGGCCAGGGGTGGTGGGAGTTGTAGTTCGGCACCATCAGGAGGCCCAAAAGTGCCTCCCTCCTGCACTATAGCCTCCCCTAACCCACTGCCCTCCAGTGTTTGGGGCTACAACTCCTACCAGCTTGAGTCAGAATGCAGGAGTGCTAGTCCAAAACATCTAGACTGGGCACCAGGTTGAAGACGGTGGGTCCGCTACACTAAAAAGAAAAAAGCAAGAGTTTTAAGGCACCTTCAGTCCCAATGTTGTTATGCAAGAATCTTTTTGTTGACCACAATCTGGTTTATTTCATTGCATACACCGGGTGTGGGCTACTTTTGATTCTCCAGATGCTGCTGAGATACAACTCTCATCATGCCTAGTCCTTAGCCAGGCTTGCTAGGGCTGATCAGAGTTGCAGTTCGGCTACATCAGCTACATCTACTCTTCCTAATGGGGATTCCCAGCATGTGGTGTTCAAAGGTATATTGTCTCCAGCAGCAAAGGTGGATCATAGCAATCGTGACTGGTAGTGCTATTCTCCATGGCAGTCTTATTGTGCAGATCATTAATCCCTATGATGGACATGACGTTACGCCAAAGAACCATCTAGTCCAGGCCAGCAGTGTTCTTATAGTGGTCCACCAGATGAAGCCTGGGAGAGACATGATAGTTGTCTTCAAATATTTGACGGGCTGTCACACAGAATATGAGGGAGCTTGTGCCATACACGGGGCTGGCCGGCCTAGATAACCAGCCTCATATAGCCAATATAGTTAAGTATAATTAATGCACATCAGGGTTAAAACCATAGAGTAAGATGCCTGGCCAGGCTTAGCTCACCTTGGGAGGCACTAGGTAATCAAGCCTTTTCCCCCTTGGTTTACCTGATGAACTTGGCATGTGAAGAGGTCTCAGCTGGTTGCGCCAGCTTAGTTGTATAGCTCTAACAAGCCCCTCCCGAGTTCCTATACCAATAATTTAGAAACTTTCACTACTTTGCAACTAAGCCCAGTTTTACTGCCTGTGCAACTTTTCTGACTAATGTATGGAAAAACACATGAACTTGACCTTTGAAGAGTTTGTAGGTAAACCGATTTTTAACTTGCCAAACGTGTGGTCTTTTCCTATGGTGGGGGAAGAGGGGTTTTGAAACTCTCCTTAAAGGGCACGTTTTAAGGTTCTACATAGTCTATCTTTCTTACTTGGCTGCATGCTTTGTGATTTTATATCTCTGCTGCAGTTCTTTCACCAAAGTATTTGCTCCGAAGTTGGATCTTGGCAGAAGCTTCACCTGTTGCATTTCTAACCCATGCACAGAAGCCCTGCCTGAAAAAAGGACCTTTTCCATTAAACGGCTATTAGTATCTCAACATTCCTTCTCCACCATCCCTCTGTAGGTAATGCAAGGGGTCAGAATCCAACACGTCTGCCATGAAATTGCCAAGAACCTGTGGCTGTTGCAAAGAATAAGGTTCTTTGCAGGTGGTTGTAGTTAGACAGGAGCAGAAAGCACGAATGAATTACTGGGTTACTGCAACATGCTCTATGAGGGGCTTTCCTTATGCTTGATCACACTTGATCTGGAAGCAGTTAGCGCAGAATGCTGCAGCACAATTGCTAACAAGGGTGAAGCCTTAATATTAGATTATAAAGTCCTTAACAACTTGGGACCAGTTTACCTACAAAATCACAGGTTTTCTTTCTGGCACCTGCTGAAAACATTCTACAAGCCTACCCAGGTGCTTAGAAAGCTGAAGTTGTTTTAATCTGTTTTAGTACTTTAACCTTTTTAAGTTTCAAAGTAGGGTTGGTGATTTCTTCTCCACCATCCATTTTCCATTCCAGCTGATAATAGGAACTTTGTGATTAATGACACGTTTCTTTTTGTGTCCTGAATTGCAAACTTTGGGGCAAGGACTGTCCTACTGAGCTCTTCCAGCTGCTCCGGAAGAATATTCTTGGCCGAATAAAGCTGTAATACTGCCCCCATAAATAAATGTGGGGCGAGATGTAGCAAAAGCCACGTGGGCTCAGACAAACCATACAATTCGAGAGTCTTGCCTTCTGCAATAGCCTGGCAGATGCCTCTTAGGAAGCTTACGAAGCAGGACATGATAGCAACAACCCTTCCAAGCTGCTGCTCCCAAGTTATGCCGCTGGTACTTGGGAGATAGACTGCTTCTGAACATGGAAGTTTCATTTGGCAATGGTGGCTAACAGCCACCGCGGACTCTTCTCTGCCACACAATTCATCAAATCTCCTTTTAGACTCTTCTAACCAAGCGATGACATCTCTTGCGGCAGGGGATCCCATGCATTCCTTTTGCATATCAAAACTGGGCTCCTAGCGCAGCTGCGACTGAAGGGGCAAGAGGGATAAAAATGAAACACACAGGTCCTTCATCTGCTCGAAGGAATGTTTTTATTTGGGTAGCTTGCTTCGTTTTGAGCTTATTTCATGTTAGTGACTCGGGAGAGCAGTTAGGATTTTGAAAACAAGCGTTTCGAAACATCCAGTTAAAATGAGTCTGAAAGTTCTGAAAATGGCAAGTACTTGTTTTCTTTAAACTCCAACGTTAGCACCATTTATAAAGACACAATCAACGCACAGCATCATTGCTAAAAGGGGATTTCTACAACTACAGGCCGCACATTCCGGCTTCATTCACAAAACTGGCTACACCAGGGGTTGTCAACCTGCTCCCTACCGCCCACTAGTGGGCGTTTCAGGATTCTAGGTGGGCGGCAGGGTGTTCTACGGCACAAGCCGAATCCTCCTCCCATCGAGCGCTGGTGGGCGGCAAGGAAATATTACCATCAAGAAAGATGCATTAGTGGGCGGTAGGTATAAAAAGGTTGACTACCCCTTGGCTACACGTTGGAGGGCTACTCAAAGCTTTGCAGCTGTGCTTGACAACCTCTCTGCTCCTGCAGTCTGATGTAAGTGAATGGAGGTTTGCCGAGGACCTGCTGGGCCAACCATAGCGCCTGGCGGGTTGCATTCGCCTCGGTGGGCCACGCAAGGCAGGATCCTGCTCTAATGCACAGCAAGTCTTTCATCTACAAACGGGTCCAGCGGGGGAGTCCAATACTTCTCACAACAACAATAACAACAACCAAAGTCCTTAACTTTAAAACACAACAGACATGATTCACAACAGGTTTGGACTAATTCCTACCCTCCCTCCTTTTTAAAAGGTTAACACTTTTCTGCAAGGCAACTACGCCCACGACAGCTGTCCCCTTTCTGAGAATGCTCCAGCCGTGCTCCTCACTGCTTTTCCTCCAGTTCCTCGTCCGCCGTCAAAAGGTCTTCCTCGTCTTCCAGATCCAAGTCCTCCCTCGACCCCATGGCGCCTTGTGAGGAGGGCAGGTCGCCCAGAGAGAGCCTCCAGTCTTGCGGGACGAGGTGGCGATTCTTCCGGATGAAGGTCAGCATCTTCACATTGGCCGGGGAGAGGTTCTTGGGGTGCCCCCTGTCCGCCAACGGACCGGCGCTGCCGGGGACGTCCTCGGAGGGCACCGACGTGGGCGGGCACCCGAAATGGAACAGGGCCACCTTGAAGAGGGCCGGCCAGACCCCCATCTTCCCCTGCCAGTACAGCATGGGGTCGGCGTTCTCCCCGACGTGGTCGACATTGTCGTGGAGATACTCCTCCATCTCCCGCAGGGCCGCCGCCGCCCCTCCCTCGGACGCCAGGCCCATGGCCGGGTCGCTCTTGGTAATCGCCCGCCAGCGCTTCATGGTGAACTGCCACGCCGCCGAGCCGGGTGGGCCGCTGGAGCCGCTGGGCTGCTGCGGGGACGAGCGCCCCAACGGGGAGAAGTCAGCCTCGGGCCCCGGAGGCACGTAGGACCTGGTGGCCAAGTCGAGGATGTGCTCCCTCAGCATGGCCGCGTCGCCCTTGTCGGCACCGCCCAGCTTCATGGTGGTGATGTCCCTGAAGCGGGGGTCGAGGAAGGCGGCCACCCGGCAGATGAGGGTGCCCTTCATCTCGCTCAGCTGGTTTTGGGCTTCCAGGCAGTCCAGGGCCTGTGTGGTGAGGTGGGCCGCCGTGTTGTTGTTCTCCTGGTAGTACCTGGTCCTCAAGGCCCGCAGCTGCTCCTCCAGGAACCACAGCAGAGGGAGAGCCTGGCAGAGGGTGGCGTCTGGGCGGGTGACCAGCGTGGCGGCGTCCTCAAAGGGCTTGAGGATCTCCACCAAACACTTCACCACCTTCCAGTCGGGCGGCGTCAGGTGCAGCAAGGCGGCCTCCTCGTCTTGCTCGAAGATGGCGCTGACGGCTTGCCGCTCCCGGTAGAGGCTCTCCAGCATCCGCAGCGTGGAGTTGGATCTCCGGGGAGGCTCTTGCCCCGCCGGCTGCCGGTGCGAGCCCAGGATGGCCTGCGCCTCCAGCAGGCGGCGCCGGACCGCCGTCGAGCGCTTGTAGCGGGTGCAGATCCTCCGGGACGTCTTCAGCAGCCGGTCGACGTGGGCGTCGGCTGCCAAGAAGGCCTTCACCACCAGCTTCAGGCAGCGCGCCAGGCAAGGGACGTACTTGAGGCGCAGCTCGCGCACGGCCTTCGCCGTGTTGGCCCCGTCGTCCAGGACCACGCCCCCGGTCTTGAGGTCGTAGAGCCAGTCTTGCAGCACCTCCCTCAGCTTGTGGCAGATGTCCTCGGCCGAGCAGGGCCCCTCGAAGGCACACACTGACAAGGTGGCGTGATGCCGCGAGAGGACGCCCGCCGACTCGGCCACCCAGTGCCCCGTCACCGACATGTAGGAGGCCGTCTGCCGCCCCGACCAGGTGTCTATGGCGATGTGGACCGTACGGCCCACGCTGCCCACCACCGCTTGGCGGACGGCTCGGGACACCACCTTGGACAGCTCAGGCACAGCCTTCGTGGCGAAGAACGCGCGCCCGGGGATTTTCCAGCGGGGCTGGGCGGTGGCCATCAGCCGGCGGAACCCGTCGCTTTCCACGTACGACGGGGGCTGCATGTCCACAGCAAGCATCCAGGCCGTTTCCGAAGCCAGCTGGATGGCTGCCGAGTGCGTCGGCGGGTAGAACGGCTGATTCCTCTCCTGGCGCGCGGGCTGGAAGGCCGGGGCGGGTGGCTCGGTGACCACGATGGTTGGTCCGTGCGGCCTCTCCTTCAGGGGCATCAGGGGCGAAGGAGGGACCACCGCGACCCCCGGCAAGTGGAGCCCGTGGTGCACCTTCAGGTGTTTGTGGAGGGCCGTGGTGCCAGGGCGGGTGCCCCCATCCTTGCCCCGGCGCACCCGCTTCTGGCAAGTGCTGCAGACGGCCACGCAGGGCTCCCTGGGATCCAGAGTGAAGTAATCCCACACGGCCGAGGTGGTTTTCTTGGGGGCGTGCGTGGGGATGCCGTCCACCAGCAGCACTTCCCGGTCGCGCCCGCGCTTGTGATGGTGGTGAGAGGCCGAGACGTGCGTCATGGGGGTGAAGAAATGCACCATCTCGATGCCCGCCCTGCCCATGGTGCCGGCGGGCATGTAGGTCCCCGGAGGAGCAGACTGTGGGTGGAGGACGTGGGGCGGGGAGAACGACACTCTCTCAATGACCTCCTCTCCGTCGTCGTCCTCCTCCTTCTTGAGGTAGGAGAGCATCTCTTGAGTCTCGGGGTGGCCGGGCTCCTTCGCCCCCAGCTGGTTGGACGCCGCAGGAGAGAAAGCGCCCAGCTCTGCCGCGTCCTCATCCTCCTCGTCTTCTTTCTCCTTCAGGTAGGAGAAGAGGTCGTGCACGGTGGTCGTCGAGGGGCCGGGCTCCTCCTCCTCCTTCATCGCCGGCTGCAAAGAAACCGCCGGGGCAGCCATGACGGGGAATGGTTCCCGGGAAACGCCGGCCTCCGGCGCGCCTGAGAAGTGAGGCTCCTGGAGGTGGATGGCCATGCCTCTCCGGGGAAAAGTCGCCAGCTGGGCTCTTCTGCCCCGGCCGCGCCTTGGCATCATGGCAGAGGAGCCCTGGAAAGGGGAGGGAAAGGAACACAAGCGTTTCACTCAGGGTGGATAAAAATCAATGATTTTTAAAAAAAAAAAATCAGATTTTTTATTTATTTAAATTGGATTTTTTTGATTTAAATTGGATTTTTAAAATAAAATGCTTTTGGAGGAAAAATCTTTCTAAATATAGTCTTCTATTTAAGTTACATTGTAGTCCAAAGGCTATTCATCAGGAAATAAGGATTTGTTTTAAGTTTATCAAGTGTGCTAAAACTCAGTCTAAGGTTTTTTTTATGTTTAACCACATCAGTTAACAAACATGGATACATATGCTATCATGTTATTGTTTTAGTTAAATAAATTGTTTAAATGGTTATTAAGGAAATGATTATTTTTCTCCTTCCAATAAAGTACAGCAGAAAAGTTGTCCAAATATAAACAGTTAACTTATTAAACCTCACCATAATTTCATAATTATCTGTCTATGTATTTCTAGTAGTATAACCAAATCAGTAATTTTTGATATAACTGTAAAAACTACTCTGAAAATTTATTATTCCAAAAATGAAACCTTCATATGGTTGTAAATATTAAGATTATACCAGCAAGAATGAGTCTTTCTGTAAAAAAAAATATTTAAATCAAGTCTTACTGACTAGTGATTTAAATTGTGATTTAAATCAAATCCACCCTGGTTTCACTCCAGGCAGGTTCCCTCTGATCACTCAGAAGCCCAGCGGCTTCTTTTAAAAGCAGACACTCAAATGCAGGAAACAAAGGGCAATGTGCTCTGCCGCCTTCCTCTCCCCTCCCCTCCCCTCCCCTCCCATACCCACAACTTTTCACACCGCAAGGGTGGGGCATCTCTGTCAGCTCCAGGTTCACATTACCTTCTGGGCAATCTTTCATTGAACGTAACATCTGATAGCCTATTAAATGTGTTCCAAAACTGTTACTGCTTTGCTTTTGTTCTTATCATAGAATTGGAGAGCTGGGTGGGACCCCCGAGGGTCATCTAGCCCAACCCCCTGCAATGCAGGAATCTTGCCCACAGCTGTCCCTGGGTGGGCTCAAACCGCCGACCTTCTGGTTAACAGGCAGATGCGCTGATCCATTGTGCCATTATTTATTTTCTGGGTTTTTTTTCTTGTGAACTGCCCTTAGATATACCGATGAAGAGCAGTAGGCAAATTGAAATAATAATAATGATGATGATGATGATGATGTAGCCCTGATTTAAGGAGCCATTTGGCGCCTAGCTTTTATATCTGAGTTTCTAACTCTGTTTTGCACCCGCCACCATATAGGCCTCAGAATCCTGGCTACACCAGACTCGATCCCTGACCTCTCTTGCTGATCGGACACAGGTTCGAGTCCTCCAACCAACTAGTCTGGTGGTAGCAGCGTGGCCCACTCCTCTCGCTTGTAGATGCCTCACACTGCACTGCCGGAACATCTCTTCAAAGCATAGACTCGTAGGGCTGGAAGGTACTCTAAGGGTCATCTAGTCCAACCCCCCTCTTTAAGGCTGCCCCCAAAACAATTGGTTGTCTCCACTGGTAGCGTTACTCAAAATAGATCCATTGCAATTAACTGGCCTAAGTTAGTCATGTTCATTATTATTATTAGACCTGTTTTGTCACTTGGTAACTAAAGGCAAGCAACTTACAACAAATTCGAAAACATTAATATAGATACGTTATAGCATAAAAACAAAACAACCTCCGTAACAGCCACTGAACTTTAATGGGTCTACTCTGATTAGAATCATAGAATTGTTGTAGGACTTGCAGTGCATACAATCCAAAATATAATGACCATAGTGACCTTTAGCATCACCATACGGTTTGTAATCTTAGTGCCTTTTGCATTTTAATAAATTTGACAACTGCCCAGAGGATTTAGCTGATGGGCAATATAGAAATGTAATAAATAAATACTGTACTATATATTTCAGACATTGAGGCCATGGTTTATGTAGTCAAACAAGAATCATTTGCAAACTGCAGACGTGGGGAAAACCAGGTTTTATAGGTAAAAAAAATGGGGAGGTGGGATAAGAAGAGCCCAGTGACCACTGAGTGGGAGAAATGGCCAGAGAATCCTACTGACTCTTGGGAGCAGGAAAATGGTAAATAAATGGGGTTGGGTGGGTATAGAGGGGGCATACAGTGGGGCTAAAATCCTCCATCGTAGCTCTTCACACACTATTTTGTTGCTGACTCCATTTGCTCCAGTTGTTTTCTTATGGTGCTACTTCATGTTCATGGCATTTTGCAAAGAGATAGGCCAGATCTCTGCCTCCAAGAGGCTTACAATACAGTGGTACCTTGGTTCTTAAATGTCTTGGTACTCAAACAACTTGGAACCCAAACACTGCAACCCAGAAGTAAGTGTTCCTGTTTGCCAACTTTTTTCAGAAGCCGAATGTGCTCCTTCTTGAGTACAGTGGTACCTCTGGTTAAGTACTTAATTCGTTCCGGAGGTCCGTTCTTAACCTGAAGCGTACTTAATCTGAAGCGTACTTAACCTGAGGTACCACTGTATTACGCTTCCGATTTGAGTGCCACAATTCTGTTTTGAGCGTTAAGCTGAGATCTGTCTGTTTTTGCTATTTATTGTGCATTTTTGTTTTTGCGGCTCTTTTTTTGTTGACTGTGTGGAACCCAGTTCAGCCACTGATTGATTGATTGATTTTGTGACTGCAGTGCATTGTTTATTGCTTTCATTTTATGGATCAATGGTCTTGTTAGATAGTAAAATCCATGTTAAATTGCTGTTTTGGGGGTTGTTTTTAAAAGTCTGGAATGGATTAACCCGTTTTGCCTTACTTTCTATGGGAAAGCGCGCCTTGGTTTTGGAACGCTTTGGTTTTGGAATGGACTTCCGGAACGGATTAAGTTTGAGAACCAAAGTACCGCTGTATATAGAAGCCCTCTATTTTCATCGGAGAAATGTTGGAGGGGGTGTTAGTATCCTCTAGTGCCAGCAGCTCTCCCGGTTGTTCGGCCAGGCAGGCGACATTCCCAGCCCTACGTCCCTATGCGCCTTCTACATGCATGGCACATGCTCCACTGCTGAGCTACAGCCCTTGGTGGTAGAGGTGCCACTACTCTAGAAGTAACTCCCTCTCTAGAGAAGTCCACCCAGCGTAGCCTTTTGCAGTCCTCTTCCAGGAGCAGGGGGAAAAACATTCCAATCTCCAAAGGTGTTTAAAGCAGCTTGGCAAATCCCACCACCGATTTTCCTTTCCTAGCACCTTGACCCAAAGCTCTTGGATAACAGGAACAACGAAGCCTGCACCTTGTTGGGCTCCAAAATCCTTCCCATCCCAGCCCCAGCCAGCATGCCTAATGGTCAGGGAGCATGGGAGCTGGAGTGCAGCAGCATCTGGAGAAAGAGAGACCCCCCCCACACACACTATTGTTCGTATCTATCTATTCTGATTGTCTATCGACATTTTGTTCTGAATTGTTTTTCAATATTGCTTTTTTTTTTTAATGCTGTAACCCGCCCTGTGCACTTAGGGTTAAAGGCAGGTAATTAATAAACAAAGGAACAATATTGTTTCATTTAACCTGTTAGAAGTCTTTCAACATGAAGGGAAGCAGGGTAGAGAAGTTCCCCTAACATGGGAAATGTAGAGACTAGCTCTAGCCTACCTTACAGGGTTGTTGTAATTTTAATTTTTTTTTTAGAAGCTGGACAAATATGGATGAAATCTAAAACGTTGCTGCTGAAGACAACAGATAAATAAATAAATAAATATTTTTTTAAAAGGGGGGGGGAGAGAGAAAATCGCTATTGCTACGCCTTCCCCCTCCCTCCTCCCCGCAGGAGTATTCTTTAACTGAGCTCTCAGTGGCTTAAAAGGAGATGCAACGCCCTTCTCTGATACCGAAGCACGAGAGACAAAAGCGATCTTCGCCCTTAAAAGCGAGGCACACTCACCAATCCAAGATGGAAGCTGCGCCGACTATCAGGAACAACCCAATCCCTCAGAGTGCCTTTTTTTTTTTTTTTTTTGCAGAGATGGCTTGCAACTAAGCGAAATGCCTTATTGCAAAAAGACGCACAAGCGTAAAACGGCGACCGATTTTAAACATACAGATTATCATTTATTTATTTATTTAAATCTCGCAGGCTATCTATTCCAAAACGATATATAAAAACGTAAAAAAGGGAACAAAAAGCACCCGGAAGAAAAACCTAACACCCGGATGTTAAAAAAAAAACTTACAGGAAGACTCACTTCCCATATTTCTTTTTTTTTCCTTCCGCAAAATTCATTTCACGATCTACACTTTCGTAGGTTTGCTTGGCGAGGGATTGGGAGGTGTTGATTCTTATGCATAGCTCCTTGGAAGCAAGCCCCACTGAGATTTACTCCTAGCGAGGTGTGTACAGGAGTGCATTCGCAGTCCTACACGTTTACTCACTGATTTTTTCTGGGGCATTAGTACCAGGTGGGTGGTGAAAGGAACTGAACGCCCTTAGCGTAAATTCTCTTTTGCAATTATGCATCCTCGACACATATTGCATGCTAAAAAAGGAGAGAAAAATGCAACGATTGCTTTGATCCGCCCTGCGTATGTTTCCCGTCCCCTGCTCCAATTAAAACAACCCGTCAGCTGGTATTTCTCATGTACGTAAAATAAATTCACGTTTCCTGCTTTTTAAAAATTTCACGGGATAATGAACTACAGCCCTTAATTATTTTCCTTATGATAGCTTTGCAACCCGGCAAAAGTAGAGGAAAAGGCTGGATCTATCAATCTGATCTATCTAGGTCTGTTTGCTTGCTTTTCTAATATTTGAATATATAATCAGGCTGGCTTTTTAATTTGAGGCAGCAGCTGAACTGTTTCGTTCGCAAGCCTCCCGGGCCGCCCAATAGCACGCCAGCGTTCGAATCCTGGTCATTTACATCCTTCGAACTCTGGAGAGTGACGCAGGTTCACCGCCGTCCAATGGCGACGTCGCACTTTGGAGCCCTCATTTCCATAAGCGTCCTATAAATACGGGAGCTCGCCAACAGCACCAGCACTCTTTCTTGAGATTGCAGTTGAGTGAGAAGATTGAAAGATGCCTGAGCCAGCCAAGTCCGCTCCCGCGGCCAAGAAGGGCTCCAAGAAAGCCATCACCAAGACGCAGAAGAAGGGCGACAAGAAGCGCAAGAAGAGCCGCAAGGAGAGCTACTCCATCTACGTCTACAAGGTGCTCAAGCAGGTCCACCCGGACACGGGCATCTCCTCCAAGGCCATGAGCATCATGAACTCCTTCGTCAACGACATCTTCGAGCGCATCGCCGCCGAGGCTTCCCGCCTGGCCCATTACAACAAGCGCTCCACCATCACCTCCCGGGAGATCCAGACCGCCGTGAGGCTCCTGCTGCCCGGAGAGCTGGCCAAGCACGCCGTCTCCGAGGGCACCAAGGCCGTCACCAAGTACACCAGCTCCAAGTGAGCTGGGCGCCCTTTTTTCGGTTGCCTGGGAAAGTTCTACAGAAACCCAAAGGCTCTTTTAAGAGCCACCCACTTTCTCATTTGAAAAGCGCTGTTCCGCCTTGTGTTAACAACTCCCCCCCCCGGGGGGTTTCCTTTGCTGCCGGGATTTAGTGGGGAAATAATAAGAAACGAGGGAGGGGATAGGAAGAGATCGGCTGTATCTAACGTTACTCTTAAATATTTGAGTCTGGCTTAATGTTAACAGTGAAATAGTAAGTGCATGCCTAAAATAAAAAGGTATGGCGAAACTGGTTGCTACTTCTATAACCTGAAATACTGTAACCTATTGGTTCAAAGCGCTGCTTTGCTACTTGGTCGGGAGAGGCTTTTGAGTTTCCCCGCGTTCTTCCTACCCTGATCCCTAGAGGTTTCTGAATGGCGTTTCCCTAATGATTATTTTTTCCCCTCGCCATTAAATCCACGTTAGGGCGACAAAGCAATTTCCCCTCATTCTTTTAATAAAGGCGAATGACAAGTCACGGCTGCAATCTTTGGCGCTTGCCTCTGAGTAAGTCTTATTGAACTAAATTGGGTTTGCTTCTGAAGTAGCCTGGATTGCGCTAGAAATACAGGTCCTGGCCCGGCACCAAACGGCCAGGTGGAAGTGATGCCCGAAGCGATTAAGCTACTACGTTAATATACTGTGATCTTGCTTGTTTTAAATTAATGAATGAAATGTTTGGCAGCAAGACAGCCAGCGAGTGATAAACTGTTTGAGAAGCAGTTTAGCAGTAGCCCGGCTAGCTCAGTCGGTAGAGCATGAGACTCTTAATCTCAGGGTCGTGGGTTCGAGCCCCACGTTGGGCGCGAAATTTTTTAAAAGTGCCTATATTGAATCCATGTCTTTTTAAAATACGCTGTTCATCAACACTTATATGACCTCTTCCCCATTTCCCACTATTTTTTTAAGAGTCTAGTGCCACAAGTGGTTTATGTTTGTGTGTTTTTTTCTTTCCTAAATTGCTTCACCGCGCAAAAAGAGAACATTACAAACACCTTAAAAATCTTTATTAATATTTCACACATAGATAAATAACAGTACAAACACCTTTGCAAATTAATTTCTGGAGACTGTGCTATGAAACACAGGAGCTGAAAGTAACCAAGAAGACAGAAAACTATCGACTGTGTTAACAAAAGCCCAGTTTATTTTACCTTTTTAAGGCTGTCTTATGAAGTAGCTTTTCTTTTTAAAGAAAATCGTAGAGGCCCCTGGATGATAACAACAACAACAACAACAACAACAATAATAATAAAAGATTAAAGCCTCCCTAAACAGGGCTGCCTTCAGATGTCTTCTAAAGGTCTGGTAGTTGTTGTTCTCTTTGACATCTGAAGGGAGGGCGTTCCACAGGGCGGGGGCCACTACCGAGAAGGCCCTCTGCCTGGTTCCCTGCAACTTGGCTTCTCGTAACAGGTAGATAGCCGTGTTGGTCTGTCATAGTCAAAACAAAATAAAAAATATAAAAAATTCCTTCCAGTAGCACCTTAGAGACCAAGTAAGTTTGTTCTTAGTATGAGCTTTCGGGTGCATGCAGATATCTGAAGAAGTGTGCATGCACACGAAAGCTCATACCAAGAACAAACTTAGTTGGTCTCTAAGGTGCTACTGGACGGAATTTTATTTTTGGGGGGGCTTCTCGTAGTGAGGGAACCACCAGAAGGTCCTTGGCACTGGACCTCAGTGTCTGGGCAGAATGATGGGGGTGGAGACGCTCCTTCAGGTATACTGGACCGAAGCCATTTAGGGCTTTAAAGGTCAGCACCAACACTTTGAATTGTGCTCGGAAACGTACTGGGAGCCAGTGTAGGTCTTTCAAGACCGGTGTTATGTGGTCTCAGCAGTCGCTCCCAGTCACCAGTCTAGCTGCTGCATTCTGGATTAGTTGTAGTTTCCGGGTCACCTTCAAAGGTAGCCCCATCTACAGCACATTGCTGTAGTCCAAGCGGGAGATAACTAGAGCATGCACCACTCTGGCGAGACAGTCCGTGGGCAGGTAGGGAATCAGCCTGCGTACCAGATGGAGCTGGTAGACAGCTGCCCTGGATACAGAATTTAACCTGCACCTCCATGGACAGTTGTGAGTCCAAAATGACTCCCAGGCTGCGCACCTGGTCCTTCAGGGGCACAGTTACCCCATTCAGGACCAGGGAGTCCTCCACACCTGCTCACCTCCTGTCCCCCAAAAACAGTACTTCTGTCTTGTCAGGATTCAACCTCAATCTGTTAGCCACCAACCACCTCCAGACACTCACACTGGACCTTCACGGCCTTCACTGGTTCTGATTTGAAAGAAAGGATGACCTCAAACCACAGTCTTCCAGTTAACAGCCGAAGCCACTACTGGATTACACTGGTTGAAAATCAATGATAGTTTAAAAGATGAAAAAGTAATTTTCTTTATTGACAAAACTTACCATACCATAACCACCCTTCTGAATCAAACCAAAGGTCTATTAAGTCGAATATTCTGTACTAACTAGTCGGCATCTTGAGAGCATGAAGACAACAGAGCCAGCTCCTGCTTTCTCCCTCTCAACAACTGGTATTCACAGGTACACTGCACCTCAGAATGGAGGTTCCATCACAGATCTAATACCCGTTCCTTTGTCAACCCTCCTTATAAAACCACCTAGTCTTGCGGCCATCATATCTGCCAACAATACATTTCATGAATTATGCGTGGTGTAAAGGACTTTCCTTTGTCCGTCCTCACACCGGTGCACATAAATTTCGCGGGATAGACCTGAGTCCTTTCTGTGGAGGTCGAGTGGAGACTCCTTTTCCTATGTGTTTTTGTTTTTTTATTAAGACTATACAGCACCTTTATAGTCAGAATAGAAAAGACGTGTCTTTTTATTTAACTGGTGTGTTTGACCATGGTCACGAATGACTTTTGCTTAGAAACCGTATTAAACTGGTCAAGAAAACAATCGTTTCTCCCCGTCGGGGAATCGAACCCCGGTCTCCCGCGTGACAGGCGGGGATACTCACCACTATACTAACGAGGAAGACACAGCTAAGCTTTCGACAAAGTGCCCTGCATTCCTGAGTATTGCCACCTGGAAAGGGTCAATAAGGAACTAAGCAATCCCTTTATAGCGCGCGAATTTAAAATGTTGAAATTGTCCTGATATCGCCCGTTATTTTATACTTTCAAGCAATGTCGTTTTGCCCTTACATAATTAAGATTTTCTACTCACGCTTCCTTCTAAAATACCTTGATATTTCGTATCTATAAGCAAACTGGACTTTTAAAAAAAAAGATTGTTAAATTAAACTAGAGCTTTGCTCCGCATACCATGGGCGCTTTTAAAAGGGGAGAAAAGTAGTCACTTTGGAAAGAGGAACTGCATCATTTATTTAACTTGCATATATAAAACAAGGTCTAAAAGCTTTTAAAGAAACGTTTTTACTCTTTTCCTCCGCCCATCGCAAACACAAACGCTAACTACAACTTGAAGCGCTGAATCTTTTGAAGTAGAGATATTTTCCCCAGCACTTCTCATCCAAAGGCTGCTTCTCCATACTGCGAAGGGTACCCTCCAACTCTATACAATTAGATTATGCTATAACTGATGTTAAAGCCACTGGGGCTTATGTATTTTATACACAAAAGTGATCAGCTCTTTTACTAATAAAGTTGGTGGCTCTTAAAAGAGCCTTTGGGTATGCGAGGAGGCGAAATTCACTTGGAGCTGGTGTACTTGGTGACGGCCTTGGTGCCCTCGGAGACGGCGTGCTTGGCGAGCTCTCCGGGCAGCAGGAGTCTCACGGCGGTCTGGATCTCCCGGGAGGTGATGGTGGAGCGCTTGTTGTAATGGGCCAGGCGGGAAGCCTCGGCGGCGATGCGCTCGAAGATGTCGTTGACGAAGGAGTTCATGATGCTCATGGCCTTGGAGGAGATGCCCGTGTCCGGGTGGACCTGCTTGAGCACCTTGTAGACGTAGATGGAGTAGCTCTCCTTGCGGCTCTTCTTGCGCTTCTTGTCGCCCTTCTTCTGCGTCTTGGTGATGGCCTTCTTGGAGCCCTTCTTGGCCGCGGGAGCGGACTTGGCCGGCTCAGGCATCTTCAACAGTCAATTCACAACTACCGTATAGCACAAGCAGTAAAAGAATTATGGTACAGAATTCGCCGCCCCTCTCTTTATAGGCTGGATAATGCAAATGAAGTTTCCAAAGTTCTTTGTTACGATTGGCTGATAAGTACGCTACCCTTCCGCTATTGGAAGAGAGCCTATGCATTTCAAATCTCACGCTGCAATTGGGTATTTTAAAGAAACGTTTTTTATTGGTTGTTTTTAAGAACAGTTAATTCTCATTGGCTGAAGGCGGCACCATTTTTTGATAGCAGGCCAATCCCGTTTCCCGCTTCTTTGGTACAGTGGCACTTTCCATCAGACCCTGATCTCTTCTCATTCTCTCTAGGGAACTTTCTGCCCTGTTCTATGTTGCATACGGGTCCCGCGACAAAAATGTAAATTGGCAAAGTGCTGTTAAAAGTTGACTAATCGAAGTGTACGTTTCATACCCTAGTAAGAGCTTGCACTACATCTACACGACCCCCAGTAAGGAAAAAGAATACTTGAGATTAAAATAAGGAAAAAGGTTCAGATGTTCTGAGGTTAAACTCGAATATAGTGCCGAAATAGCTCAGTTGGGAGAGCGTTAGACTGAAGATCTAAAGGTCCCTGGTTCGATCCCGGGTTTCGGCAGGTATTTTTTGGCCTTTGGTTCAGTTTGCTGAACTTTCAATTTCCTAGTACTGTATTTTATGAAGTTTTTGCTGTTAACTTGAGTGTTCCTAAATTTTACGCGTTAATGTCTACTTCTACTAAAAAAATACACCCAGAAATTGCACATTTAAATGCAACCAACGGTAGGAAATGCCTGAAGAGGGTGTGTGTTTAAGCGCAGAATATTTTAGTTCAGTTTTCCGTTGCAACTGTTGTATGGTGAAACTACCAAATTCTTAGATTTACAATCTAATGCACGTCTTCAATCTTGAGTGCAATAAATTTAGCTGCAAGCATATTTTCCTGCCTTACAATAAATATGCTTAAGATTGTGCTGCAAACCTTGCATTTTTTAAATATAATGTAGGAGTAATTTTAAAAATCATTTAACAGTGGCAGTTGCATAAGTATTGTGAACCTACCCAATACTGTACTCTGATCCACAATGCAGTTGAAAGGAAGCCACGTTGGAGAGGCCCACTTGGCCCCAACTCATAATTAATGTACCTTAGTGCAAAATGAAAATCCACGCACATATTTGCATTCGCCTTTTGAAAACAAAAGCATTATCGGTCATTTTTAGGAAAATGTGGGCGACCCACAGCTACAGAAGGCGATGAGAATTAAGAAGTATTTAAAAGGAAAATACAAGGAAATTCAGTTTACCACTATCGGAACAGAACAAAATAACCAAGGATATTTATATTATAAAGTAAAAGACTCGATGTCTCGAGCTAAGTCTCGATTTATTTTTAACATTATTCAAGGAATTCCAGTGCGTTAGGTAAAATCGCGTTAGCAATTGGCTCTTTTCCGGAAAAGGTGGGTGGCCCTGAAAAGGACCTTTTGTTTGTTTTTTTTTGCTGTGGTAGCGGAGGACCCGTTAGCCGCCGAAGCCGTAAAGAGTGCGGCCCTGGCGCTTGAGAGCGTAGACCACGTCCATGGCGGTGACCGTCTTCCTCTTGGCGTGCTCGGTGTAGGTGACAGCGTCGCGGATGACGTTCTCGAGGAAGACCTTGAGGACGCCGCGGGTCTCCTCGTAAATGAGCCCGGAGATGCGCTTGACTCCTCCGCGACGAGCGAGGCGTCGGATGGCGGGCTTAGTGATGCCCTGGATGTTGTCGCGGAGCACTTTGCGGTGCCTCTTGGCGCCTCCTTTCCCCAACCCCTTACCGCCCTTCCCACGTCCTGACATCTTACTAGTGAACTGTTTCTAACGCAGACGACGAATGTGAAACAGTGTATCAAAAACCTCCTTTAAATAGCTTGGTATCCGACCAGAATGAAAACTTCAACAGTGAGCCGCGTATTTGCATACGCGTTACGCCTCCGTTTGCATGAATCGATGCTATCCAATCAAGGATGAACAGCTAATTTCAAACGAACCAATCAACACTCTCCGGCAAATGGTAGCAAAAGCGCTATTTGGCGCCTATCTCTGTCTCTGCTCTAAAGAGGATTTTTGTGCAGTCCTGGCCTATGCGTACTTTTGGGCGGAAGTAAAAATCCCGCTTGAAGCTTCGAGAATAGTATCATATTCATTCTCGGCCTAGCCTCCTTCAGTCGAGGAGGATGGACTATTGATTGGCTTCGTGGGAGCGGGATTTCCCTTTTTATTTGCTAATTTTAACTCCACATCCTACTCTGTGGACAACATGAATCGGCTGGTACGAAAATAAATGTAAGGAAGCAGGCATCGCCTCTGCTGTAAATAGAAAGATGCATGCTGTGATTAAAAGTAAAAATATAGATTCGGATTTTAGCTTTTGAGGAAACCATTTTTAGTACCTAAAGTCAACCACAGAATTCGCAGTACGTGCAGCATCACTGACAAAAATAATACACAAACCCCAGTAGAGCGTGGGAGCTGTTTTCAATTTGCCGCTCAAAACGTACAGCTGAGGGGATACTATGAGGGAGAAGGGTATGGCTTGTATCCAACGTTACAGGAACGGGGTTCCACCCGCGCAATGGGACTTTCCCTTCTCTCACTGCGCGTCAGACAAGCCTCTGGAGCAGATTTCGAGGGCGCAGGGGAGTTGCAGAGTAGAGGGAATACTGTAATGTTCAAAGGGAGGTGTGAGCGGCACAATAGCGTTTTCTTCCAATTCCAGAATCTAAATTGCTTTCCCATTAGTAGTGGCACAAAAGTCATCTCCTCATCACCAGCACACTCAGTTGTCAGAATGATTCTTTAATTTGGGGAGTTTCATGATGGACAGAAATCTATGCCCTCTTAAGGTTCTGCGGTAGAAACGTCCCCTTTCGCTGGCTGGCGCTGGAATAGGAGAGGGGGCCCGTCGCTCTGTGGGGAGAGGATAGAGCACAAACAGGCTTTGTGTGCATGCAAAGGGATCCTTGGCTCAATGACAGCCAGGACTGAAGTAAAAACCTGCCCTAGAGAGCTAGATGGACCCAGGCTTGGGTTAGGAAATGACAGGTTCTTATATAGAGCAGCAACTATATATGGAAAGCAGCCCAAGGAAACTGGGCTGCTTAAATGGGGTCAATGGGGGTCCTTTTTCTAACAAGGAAAGCTGTTTCACATGATAAACCAACGTTAGTCAGTAAGTGTATTGAACTATAGGGTGATTCAGGGAGCAGTAGTTAATTCCTGACTAGTAGGGAGATACTGAGGTTATAACGTACTTGACCATTAGGGATAAAACAGCTGTCGATTGTGGTCTTTTAGAGAAGGAAAAGACACAGCGTAGGGCACCCACCTCATATTTCAGCTCTATATGCTTTTTCAAGGCTCAGATGAATTCTACTGAATCCAAGTTTTACTCAGTTCCTTTGGGGAAAAGCAAGGTGTTCGCGCACACACTCTTTCCGCCTGTGTGTGGGAGTTCGATTCAAGGAAGATGACAAAATTAACCAGAGAAATCCAAATGGCCTAAAATGATTGGAGACCTCTGTTTTGGTATTCCTGGAAGGGTGTTGATTGACACTTAGTAAATACAAATCCATAGTGGGGAGTGTTGTTGTGCTCAGGACTTGCTTGGGAACCTGGTGGACCAATGAGAGCAGAATCCTTGACTAGATGGGTCTTTCTTAGCCTGATCCAGCAGGGGGATTCCTACAATTTTATGGGATTGCTGGAGTACATGGGCCCTAGGTCTGCTCTGGCAGGTTTCTTGCTCTGCTAAGTGTTACACGAGTAAAAAACGCAGCCAGCACACATCATGCTGCATATCTTAACACCATCCTGGTCAGAAAATTTCTAGGAGAAATAAACAGGAGTCCATCACATTGTCAAGATCAGGCAGGGCAGAATGTATCAACTTGTACTCCTTCCTCCAAGTGATGGGATCTGGCTGAAGAGCCCTTTGCATGGCTGTGACCAAAGACATCAAACTCTGCTGTGATGAGGGCAGAAGCTCAGGACCAAGTGCTGAATAAAAGTCTGTTGCAACTCTGCCCAGGGCACACTTCTCACCAAGGCCGTTCTGCTTATTGGAGGATATTTGCATAGATGTCATATGCAAATGTGACCTGTATTAAGTCTTTCCCCTGCAAGGTAGAAGATTGGGGAGGGGGGGTTGTTGGTATTTTATATTACCAATTGCCCTGGCCCTACCCACCACTAGCATGGGGTCCCTGCAATACTACCCATGAGGCAATGCAAACCTCTGGCTGGGAAAAGAACCACCCCACACTCCCAACCCTAACTTGGGGAAAGTTGACTACAAGCCAACATTTTTCTGCAAAAGAAGGCTGGGCCAACTTGTTGGTACACAAACAGCACGTGAGATCTTTCATTTTATCCATTGCAAGTGCTTCATTTAGTTCTCATATTTCAGCTATTTGTGGCTATGCTTTTATGCTCCACACATTAAGGCTAATTGTAAAGAGAAGCTACATGCCATTAAAGCTTATATTAATTAATTTATTATTAATTATTATTATTATTAAATTTGTATGCTGCCCTGTACCCATAGATCTCAGGGTGGTTCACAGAGAAATGGAGAACCACAAACAGGGCTGGGGGCATCAACTGCTGTTTGATATTGACATTGTACTGTAAGCATTTAGAGGAACAGCTAGATCTGTTTTATGCAGCTGCATAGATTTAAATGATTGGCGTTCCCCTATTCTGCTGTCAATATCAACATTGCTTTCAAACTCTGAAAGTTCAGCAACACCTCACAGAGTGTTTGTTGTGGGGGAGGAAGGGAAAGGAGAATGTTAGCCGCTTTGAGACTCCTTCGGGTAGTGATGAAGCAGGGTATCAAATCCAAATTCTTCTTCTTCTTCATGATGTATACAGGGACATGGAGGAGGCCAGACCATGCCAAATGCACAACACACATTGCAGTTAGGAACACAGAAATCATTACCTCAGCAACGCTTGCAGCCAAGTGCTTTTTAAAAACATTACTAACTACCACGTTTGCATCACAACATTCAAGCGGGGTTCTCACACGTTCTAACCCATGGGTAGGCAAACGGGGGCTGGATCCAGCCCAATCACCTTCTAAATCTGGCCTGCAGATGGTCTGGGAATCAGCGTGTTTTTACATGAGTAGAATGTGTTTTTATGTAAAATGCATCTCTGGGTGATTTGTGGGGCATAGGAATTCGTTCATTTTTATTCCCCCCCCCCCAAATATAGTCTGGCCCCCCACAAGGTTGAGGGACAGTGGACCAGCCCCCTGCTGAAAGTTTGCTGACCCCTCTTCTAACCTCTTCCCTGTCTAACACCCTCTGCCCCCAGAACTGTTACTAGGTGTGAGGAAAATAGCTGCAGCATTGCTGGCCCTCATAGAGGATAATAAAATGGAAATGTTAAGCTACTCTTCCACGTGTTTTACAAATATATTGTGCTCAAGCCACTTCAGAAAACTTTCAGTAATCCTTGCTGCCACCATTGGGGGGGGGGGGTTAATTTCTTGACTGAATAAGCGCTTTCTACAAGGAGACCGGCATTCGCTTACTTTTACAAGCGCACACGGTCAAAGTATACCCTATTACCAAGAAAATATTAGTGACCAACAGTTAATTTACAAGACACGAAATTGTCCACAATTACAGTTTCCTTCTCAACAAGAAGCCTAGTGTGGACCCAAATGATAGTCTTCCAATTTCCATCACCCGCCTTGAAGTCAGCTGCAGAGCTCTGCGAACGTATTGGTGACTGTTCAAAACCAGTATTAACACACACATAACACCTTCGCTGTGGGTTAAACCACAGAGCTTAGGGCTTGCCGATCAGGTCGGCGGTTTGAATCCCCAACCTAGCAGTTCGAAAGCACGTCAAGTGCCAAGTAAATAAATAGGTACTGCTGCAGCGGGAAGGTAAACGGCGTTTCCGTGAGCTGCTCTGGTTCGCCAGAAGCGGCTTAGTCATGCTGGCCACATGACCTGGAAGCTGCACGCCGGCTCCCGCAGCCAATAAAGCGAGATGAGCGCCGCAACCCCAGTCGGTCACGACTGGACCTAATGGTCAGGGGTCCCTTTACCTTTAACACCTTTTTACAAGGGGACACGATTCGAATCTGGCCTCGGAGTACTGAAGGTCAGCCTTTGCAGCTAAGAACTGTAATGTCACACACTCGCACAGCCCGCATCAGAAGGGGCTCCCCTCCCCACAAATAAACAAGAGGCAAGCCATCTAAAAACAATACGTCCTTTTTAATTGTTAAGTCAATAAAGAGGTATCAAAATTAAAAGAGGAGAATTACAGGGGATTTAAACTGAACTACTAGGAGAGATTTCGGGGGTCTGGCCGGGGGGAGGAGAAAGAAAGGACAGATGCAACGGAAGACACGCCATGAACACACGGGGCTCTGGGAAGGAGGGAGGGAAGAGGGCAGTGAGGATGCAGCCGACAAGGGGCTGGTGAGAGGCTCAATATCAGAAGAACGTCGGTGTTTGTTGAGGAGGAGAGAGGAGAGGGGTGCTGGGTGCTTAGGAGTCGTCTTCGCCATTGGCGCTGTCTCTGTCGTCTTCGCCTTCTTCGGGCTCCTTGTCATCCCCCTCGATGGACTCCAGCTGAGAGAGAGAAGGGGACAGGCAGAGGGGCCGAGTTAGCAAACAGGGAGAGCCGCGCTCCTCACTCCTGGCTCTCTGCCGCCTCCAGCTTCGTACCTGGTCGTCTCCCCGGTCTTCATTGTCGTCATTGTCCAGCAGGTCCCCTTCCTCAGCGGAGTCATCCGCCCCAGTCTCAGACTCCATCCTGACATTGCTCTCTTCTTTCTTGGCCGAGCTGCTGCTTTGCTCCTCCTCAGACTTGTCATTCTTCAGTTCTAGGAAGGGAGGATATAGAGAGGAGGGGTCCAGCAGGGTATCGGAACCGCTCTCCTGCTCTCCTAAGCTCTCGGGGCTGCCGCCCCACGTGGAATTTTCCTACATCAAGACTCGTCAAGCCAACCAAACGCCTCTGGTGAGCCGGAACCATCCCAGAGGCAGAAGAGCTTTTATAAGCCGGAAGGAGGTTGGTTCTTCCTAGCCAGGCCACCTATGCAAAGGCATGGAGGGGCCGGCAGCTCGTGACACATCTGTGAGCAAGCAGCTGCCATGGGTTCATTTGCAAGGCTGTTGTGGAGAACTATGGCTGTATGCAAAGGGCTTTGGCGAGGTGGCTGCTCTCCCCACCGACAATAAAGAGGAGGGGCTATAGCGCTGCCCTTCTAGCTATGGACAGCTGTTAAATGGAAGAGCAGCGAAGGAGCATCACAAGGTTGCTCTCCTGGAAACCCAAAACCAAAGCCCACCTAGAAAACCACCACAATTACACATGTCAGGTATGAATCCCCAGACAGCCCGTTTCCCTCCCAAACAAGGTGCTCTCTTTACTGGGGAGGAATCATAAAGCCTGAAGAGATGCTTCAAGCCAAATTCCCACAACCTTCAGCCCCCCAAAAGTCCCAAGCCCATGAAGGGCTTCCAGGGTCTTCCCCCCGCCTCCCATCCACCTCCCAACCCTTTCATTCGACTGTTTACTTTGATCTTTCTCTATCTTCTCCAGGCTTTCCAGCAGGGAATCCACTTTCTGCTTAATCTGAGTCAGCTCCTTCTTAATGGTCTGCAGATCATCTCCTTTCACTGAAATAAAAAGGACATGAGCACACTGTTTATTGTTGGAAGCCCCGATACCCAAGACTTAGCTTTTTTGAACATAGGCACTCAATGCGTATTTCCAATATATTCAGCATCTCAACAATAGATGCTGAAAGACAGCTAACACAGATATAAATCTGGAGATTAAGTGAAGCATTTATCCCAGGGAGAGGAGGTTTCCCCACTGTTCCTTCTTCTCAGCCCACCATTAAAAAAGAGATAGGGAAATAAATAGTGCTGAAAAGCAAAGTGAGGTGCAACTGTCACCAGGAGTTTTCAGATGCCCCTCTGAAACTAGGATAGAGAACAGTCTGGGGTAGTGAAACTTTCCTCACTCTCTTTATGGGCAAGTCAGCAATTTATTCCAAGAATTGGAATTGGAAACCTGCAGCCCTAGGGCTACACATGACCTTCAGCCCAAGCTCACAGCATCAGGCAAGAGTGACCTGACCCTCTCCCAGCAGCTTGCTGGGCAAAGAGAGAGAAAAGAGGGGCCAAGAGGGTGACCTTTGCCCACTGCCAGCTTCAGCATCACCCACCACAGCATGCAGGGCCCCGTTTCAAATCAGGGAAGACTTTAAACTCATCGGATCTACTTTGTTAATTAGAAGTCTTCCAGCAAAATCCAAGTACAAAAACATAATTAGAATTACAAGAGCAGGGTGCATCTGAACCTAGGAATTGGGTTGTTTTGTACCACCAGGACTGAATTGAGCTTATGGCCTTTTCACACACGAAATAACCGCCTGACTATCTTTCTTAAATTCAGTAGCCTAATTCAGGTGGCAAGAATCAATTCAGTTGCTGCCATTGTTAACCGAGTGGGAAGCAGAATCTGTTGCACAATACCCAGTAGATCCCGATCTACCTTCTGCACACCCCAGATCCAAATGGTCCTTCTGCCTTGTCAAGAGAACAGTTCTAGCCAATCCCCAAGGATTTTATGTAAGGCTACCGCAACCACTAAGTGGCACTTTGTGTGACTTTTCTGAATCCCAGTTTAAGTCCTTGTGCAAGGGAAGGTGCTCCCACCCTACTCAAATCACCTGCGCCTAGCCAGAAAATTCAACACATACACTTTCCAGACTTGGAAGACGACCCCCGCTGCCCACTCTTCGAGTTGAATCCGCTCTTGCCCCTGCGGGAGGTGTTGCCAGAAACCCGTTGGCGTTTGGAGGGCACCACGGCCCTGGCAATGGGAGGCGGAGGCGGCACCCGCGCTTGGTAGCTGTACATCCTAGGGGCACAAGAGAAAACTGCCATCGTCAGAAGCCAGCACTCAAGCCCCTCTTCGTGAAACTGCCTCTTCGTGCTTTACACCGCATGTGTGCATCCTCTGCCCTGGGCTTCTCAAAACTCAATCGTTTTGCTCGCGGGATCTAACCAATAGCACTCCCTTTAGAGTTCGCTCAGGAGAGCAGGCTCTACTTCCATAGCACTTGTAAGGCCTGTAGCACACAAGGACCTTCCTCATCCACAGAATCCTGTTCCGTGAAGTCGCATGAGGATAAATAATAATAATAATAATAATAATAATAATAATAATTTATTATTTATACCCCGCCCATCTGGCTGAGTTTCCCCAGCCACTCTGGGCGGCTTCCAATCAAGTGTTAAAAACAATACAGCATTATTGTCCGTTCTGCATGCATCCCTCTACTCCCCAAAATAAAACCAAGCGACATCTTCCTTCGTGTAAGTTCAATCTGCTTCTTGCTCATGCACAAGCTCAATGGCTGTGGTTCCTCCCTTCTTGGCATTTGGAGACAAACTGCACCGGAGATCTATGGAAGAGGCAATGAATGGCTCACTGGTGGCTCCCAGGCTGTGCTTGGGTAAGTGTCCCAGGAAAGCTCCCTCCCCACACCAACCGGAGAAGATCAGCCAGATCTTCTGGGCAAGAAGGTTAAGACAGCTCCTTGTAGCATAGAAATAATAATTTTATTATTTATACCCCGTCCATCTGGCAGCTGCTTTCTACCAACTCAAGAGTCCTGGCATTGGGACACCATGACTGGCAGCAGCTTCAGTGGCGGCTGGTGCCCAAGGGGACTGGCAGGAAGAAGGTAGGTGCAGCCACAGCCAGCAACAGGCACGGCCAACTAATTCATCCTCCTCCCTTCTGAGTTCTATAATGACAACAAAGAGATAGAGAAGGGGAAGGAGAGGGAAGGTAGCAGACAGAGCCATCCCCTGGTTTGGTTGAAAGAGGATGGGTGTGGGGCCAGTGGAGGTTGGTGGGACAGTATTTCGTTTGCCCCCATGAACCAGCCTCCACTGAGAGGCTCTTCAGGGCTGCTGACAAGGGAGTTTTGCAGCCCTATGCACAGGCAGCAGGGAATTACTCGAGAAGCTTCTACCTGCTGACCTGGCACTCTACCACTGACCTACGACCCCTTGCGAAAACCCTTTCTTCCTCCTCAGACTCCTTTTGGCCAAAGAAAAAAATGCCTCCACTTTCCCCTCAAACACTGCCCTCCTGAAGAGGGCATCTCCATTAAAGTCATCCCTATGGCTTCAATGCATCCCCTTGTCTTCCTCACCGTTAACGGCTGAAGGTTCTTAAAAATATGACAAGCACCACAAGAACCCAGGATCCGGCTAAGTGCTTTGAGCGAAAATGGAAATTTATTCTCAGGTCATTGTACTCTATGCCAGAAAAAGGAACCTAAACCTGGAATGTTTTGGAAGGAGGGAATTAAAAGGCCTGATCTATTTGATGCTGACACAACAGAACAGTGTACTGGCGCCTTCCTCTTCTACCAGAAGGAACGAAGCATGTACAACGCAGCAAACAGCATTCAGGTAAACCTACCTGTCGTAGTAGTCACGCTGGAAGTCATAGTCCAGGTCAAAAGATGACCTGAAAGACAAAGCACATGAAACATGGTCAGGTCTCGGGGAGACCACCAAGGAAAGGAATCCTGCTCAGGAGGGCTGAAGAGAACAGGCGATTCTTTCGCTTCCCATTATCAGGAGTCCATTCCCAGTCTGGCATATCAAGGCTAAACACAGTTATTCACAGTGCAAGAGCAAAGGCAACCCTGCGTTTATCCAACAATCCCTCTGTCTGTCACCCACACTTCAAAGCCACCTGAGCTTTGTGCTGGGATCTAAGATAACAATTTGTGCCGCCCACAGGTACAAAAAATCCACTCTTCCACATGGCCTCTCACATTCACATGAATGTTGCTTGCACGCATGCACACGTACACATCCACACGCCTCTACACGCTCAGCTTCATTTCCTTGCAACCAGCTAGACAATTAAGACCTACGGAGACATTGCTCACTGCAGGGCACAAAGCCAGAGAAATAAAAAGAACAGAAATGTTAAAATAATAGGAAAAAAACATAAGGGTCCCGACCTGACTAGAGGGGACGGAGAAGGTGGTGCGGCTACTGACCCGTACATCTCTGTGGCCGATCTCTTCACCCCAGCTTTGCCCCGGTTCAACTTCGGCTCGGCAGCCAGGTTAATATCTGGAACAGAGACACAGAGAGAGAGACATGCCAATTTTGAAAGCCGGCATCTCACAGCTCTTGGAAACAAGTCGAGGCCTGCCATACATCTGGGCACTTATGTGTTGCCGAGCTCTCTCTGTTCTGGGATGGAACACATTGCCCTAACAGATGGTATAGGATATGCTGCTAAAAGGTACAGACAACATAATGTCCAGTCGCAAGAGAGCCGGGAGGGTAGAAGACAAGCTATGAGCCATTAACTTCAAGCAGGAACACCAAAAAAAGGCATTGTTTGGCAAAAAAAATGATACTGAATACGACATCTCATGTCGGCCAGGATCTTCAGCCACTTGCCAGTTGCAAACACAGACACTCAGCTTCTTACTGCTGGGTGGAAAAGTGCAACTCTTTCCCTTGCAGCAAATCTAAGCCACACAGTGACAGAACTAATATATTAAGCAGCACTTCCAAAGTAAGAGGGTTCACTGCAGGATGGATGGGCTACACCAAACAAACAATTTTTTTCAACAACACCTGCGGGGGGTGGGGGGTGGCAGGAAAATGTTGTCTGGCAGAGGAAACACTGGAATGAAAGACAAGCAAGGCTGAGCTTGCCCTGGAGCAAGCTTGTAAAATAGCTGCTCAGAAGTCTCTTGTGCAGAGTGAAAATGTGTCCCAGTGACTAGGCAGGAGAGCTAGTCTAAAATGGAAGCGCAACAATATGCCATTATGTGACTACTAAACAGATTGAATGGGCAACTAAGTCAGTTAATATTTGTGGGCTACTAATCTACTTGTACTGTTATTTACAGGGCTATGGGCAGCAGGGGAGAGAAGACAAAGCTGCTGGTTTCTCTGAAGATCAGGGATGTGGCTTTTTGAATGGAGGAATTTGGAATTGTGGCTTTCAAACAGGGCTGGATAAACACTCTTGAGCCTTGCCTAATGAAACAATGAGCCAATTACAATATTACAGAGAGGCCGGCTACACAAAAGTTGTGTCTTCTTTCCCTGTACTTAGGCAAACCGGTGAACTGCTTTGAAGGAGCAATGCAAAAAGAAATAATGCTTTGGCTGCTCCCGCTCAGGCTTTTTGGAGAGGAGTGGGGTAGAGTAGCACAAAAGAAGATTGGTGCCAGGCTTCCTGCACCAATCCCAGCATTGCCAAATACATATAAGTTAGTCTCAAAAGGGGAGACAAGGGAAGCCACAAGAAAGAGCTGGGTTGTGACATTCTGGACCCTAGTTAAAATCCCCACTGACTTGCCCAAGGACATCCACTCTCCAAGCTTAACACACCTGGATGTTGTGAGGAGCAGGAAGACTGCCATAAACATACACAAACGCCACACGTACAGAGGAAGAAATGAAAAAACCTGACCTAAAGGTTAGCTCTACATGGTGATCAACATTCCTTATTTCCATTTACAGGTAGGTAGCCATGCTGGTCTGCCGTAGTCGAAACAACAAAAACATTCCTTCCAGTAGCACCTTAGAGACCAACTAAGTTTGTTCTTGGTATGAGCTTTCATGTGCATGCCCACTTGAAGTGTGCATGCACACGAAAGCTCGTCCCTTATTTCCATAAAAGCCAACCAAGGCTCCAAGCTGCCTTTCTCTTCCCTCACCAGCCCAAAATGACCAACAGCCCTGGAAGGATCTCGGGGAAGAAAGGCAGGTGAAGAAAAAGAAATCTGGAACCTGATCCTGCTCCATCCTGTGGAATGGATCATTAGAATTTGGGTATACTTAATTAAGGCTTCAAAAGGCGTCAATAGAAAATTAGAAAAGACAGGCTTGTACCCCACCTTCCTGATGTTGCTCTGTGTTTACCATGTTTTGATGTTACTTGTAAGCTGCCTTAGAAGAAACTGTACCTTGAAAGGTGGAATAAAAATAAATACAATAAAATAAAATAAACATGGGCAACAGCTCAATATCTAGCTGTAAATTCTGACTTCCTTGCTCTCCTCTTTATAGACTTGCCACCTCCACCTTGACATCTATGCCTCCGATACAGAGCTGAGAGTATGTGCTTGGTTTGTTTATGTAGTTGTTTGGCTCTGCTAGCAGAGAGTGGTGTGTTATGTCCGAGTGTGAAATGAGGCAATAAGGAAGCAAGAGAGGTGCTCACAAAAGGAACTGGTCAATGATTTCAGCCAGGCCTAAGAAAAGGGGTAACCTGAAAACCACCACAAGGCGCTTACCTAGGACCTGGCCTGCGATCATCCTGCCATCTTCTCCTGCCACAGCAGCACGAGCGTTGCGCTCGTTCACGTACTGCACGAAGGCAAAGCCCTTATGCACAGAGCAGCCCACGATCTTGCCGTACTTGGAGAAGATGGCCTCCACGTCCGACTTCTTCACCACTAGCGTGTTGAGATTGCCGATGAACACGCGGGAGTTCAGGGAGCGTGGGTCTGTCTTGTTGGTGACGTTGCTGGCCATGACTCAAGTATGCAGCAGGAACACAGGCTTGGTGCTGGAGGAGGAAGATTGTCAGAGAAGGGAAAGCAGTCACGTGGGATTTCAGCATCTTGACACATGCGCACACACGCAGCCAACAGAATACACACACACACGCTGCCTGGCAAAGCACTTCCCCCTTGGAACGAGAAGCTATCATCCCTGAGGCATGCTGGAAAATCTCAGATCCATCCTGCAAGCAGTAAGGCATAGCAGTATTGCTAAGCAACTGCATTTTCCTTTTTTTAAAAAAAATGATTGCCACTAGGCAAAGACCATTTTTCATAAGGCACTAAAGGAAATGAGGTGGCTTTGCCACCAGCCTGCCACGGAAACACCCACATTCTCCCACAAGAGACACCTGTGCCCATGTCAAGCATAGGCTGTGCATGATACTGTGTCTAAAGCTAGCAGTGGTATTCCAAGATGGGTTGGTCTCTTATCACGTCAGCCTGGTCTCAAGAGAAACTCAACCGCTAGACCCTTGTTTCAACGACAAGCGTATTGTGGGTAGAATCAATTTTACTCCCAGCCATCAATTTTGCTTTTAACCAGCTTTCCAAGGAACACAACTACAGAAAACCCAGCTCCAGTTCAGATGAAACAGATACAAAAAGCTTAGTCATCAGCTAGCAGAATTTCTAGTAGTGAGACAACTCACACACACAGTTTTCTCAACAAAACTTATTTCAAAAGCAGCAAGTGGAATGCTATCTAACTTTGGGCCTCCATTTACAGACGCTTACGACAAAAGCGCCAGGACCTTGCTGTGATCTTTAGATTCATTGTTAAACATGGAAATGAGATTCTGGTTCGTGTCCCAGCCTCATTTCAACCACTTACATGGAGCAACAACATGGAGCCTGCTCATCTACACACATCTCTTGCACACACCTAGTTAACATAGTTATACTTATATTTTAAAAGCGACCAGTGGAAACTAACATAAATCAGTATTGGAACTTCATCTATGTAGAAACTCAGAGTGGTCTTGTAATACATCTGAAAGTAGTCTGGGAAAGAAGTTTCAGCATGGAGAACATTCAACGCTGCTCATCACATTTTCTCTCGCACGCGCACACACACACACACATTCTCCCCCCCCCCCAAAAGCTACTTACAAACATCCAACAGGGCAATGCCTTTTACTTTCCTGCTCTCACTTTGGCACATTTAGTTCTGTTGCATGCAATACTCAACAACCCAGACCCAAGCCATCAAGTGAACACAGAGTGGGGGGACTGATTGTTAAGTTTCGCTGCTGGAGGTCCATGTTCAGATTCTCTGTCCAGCAATGAAACTCCCAGAGGCTCATGAACGCTCTCTGCCTATACTTGCTTCACAGGACTATTGAAAGAAGATGATGAGAATGGAGAGCAACCTCTGGATAATGAGTAGTTGCGGGGAAAATCCCAAGATTCAACACTTTCAGTTCCAGCTAGCAGTTTTGTTTGAGATGGGCAGAGGAAAAGACTAGCACATGATTTTTGTGATCAGAAACAAGGTAAGTGTGTGTGTGTGTGTGTGTGTGTGTGTGTGTGTGGTCACAGCATACACTGCAGCCAAAGGCCAGCGAAACAGGATTAACAGCAGGTGTATATGGGACTGACAACATACAGCAAAGCACAGGGACACAAATTAGATTTATGGTGCTATCACCTTTCTGTGCGACCTCAAGGTGGGATGAGTGTTTCGTTAATCATCCTCTACCAAAAGCAATTCTAATGGCCAAACGCCAAGGGCATTCAGAAGGCCCTCTCTGCAAGGCTCTGAGGAGACCCAGCTTTAAGCTCTGCTTATGTATGCATGCAGGGTTTGATAAATCCACTTGCCTCCTCACTGTACGTGATCGCTTCACCCCCAACTGATGACCACCCCTGCACTTCCATCAGAAGTCCTGTTTGCAGGGAAGTACCCCTCTTCACCACCACCACCCTGCCCAATGCTTCAGGGGAAGAAACAAGGTGTTTTTATGTTATTGGGCACTTGTAGTCTTTTATTTTTCTGGTGAATTTTGTATAATGTATGCTTTTATCATCTTAAGTCACTCTGAGACATTATTGTAGAAAGCAACAAATAAATGCAATAAGTAACAACAAAAACAACACTCTTTCTCTTATAAGTTGGGCTTTTGCAGCCCATGGCTCCCTCCTGCCAAAAACAGGGGAGAGGGATAAAGGAAGAAATGACACTATCTTTCTCTTTTCTGGAGGAATGAAGAGGCAATGTTTCCTGTCCAGTTCAATTCATGATGGAGGCAGCAAGGAAGTGCTCACACTTTCTTTCAGATGTCCTCCCCCCCCCCCCGAATCAGAAAAGTGGTTTTGCTCCCAGGCGTTTCCACAAAAAGCATCAACCGTGCTTTGCTGTTCTCTCTTTAAAATTTCTATCTATCTATCTATTATGGGAAGGGGGGGTTATTAGCCCTCCTTTATTCCCTTTCCTGCACAGATAAAAGGGTCACTTCCATCCGTTCCCATAGGTGGTTCTCATACATCAAGCTGCAATTTTGCAGAAAATGCCAGGAGTCCCTCTGCTGCTGCCTTTGGCAAAAACCCAACTGGAAGAAAACAAACAAACATTCTCTCTCTCTCTCTCTCTCTCTCTCTCTCTCAAGTTAGGCTTTGGCAAATTGCAGCAAGCTGAGGAGGAGGCAAGGAATGACTAGGTTTCCTTCCACAGGTTTTTTGGAAGATGCAGAGGGATGCTGCTTTCTTCAAAAGCCCAGTCCACAAGCTCTCTGCACATTCTACAGCTCTCAGGGAAAGCAGAGGGGAGCAAGCCATGGTGGTAGCAATGAATGGGTTTGACTCACAAACCAAACCAAAATGTGCTGGCCGCCGATTACACATCTGTCCATTGAGTTACCATGCCTCAGCAAAGCCATATTATGACCACAAAACTTAGTTCTGAAGAGAGGCCCCATGACTTTAGCTGGCACCTAGCATGCACTTCTTCTGTTTGTCGCTGTCAGGACCGTGCTGTACCCAAGGCATAAAGAGTGGCTATTATTTCATTATTAACCAGAGCCTTTATCAGCAGCCACCACTACCCTTAATAATGTTCATGATGTAACTTTTCACAAAGTTATTGCCTGAACTTGCTTGTTTCATTCCCGCCCCTGTTGCCTTTCTCATGTCCATCGTAAGTCTGCTGGCAGAGACTTCTTTTAATCTCTGCAATGCATCAAGGTAACTTGGGCACTGTGACATACTCAATTATTTTTATATATAACTCAACTGTTAAAAGAGATTGTTCAAATCTGTTAATTAGGGTGAAGTAAAGGGCAAAAGATTCCAAGTATGTGCGCGTGCAAAGCAATGTTTAACACAGAATTATACTCTGGGAGTGTAGTTTTGTTGCCACTTTTTAAAAAAGAAAAGAGTCCACCACACAAAACTGGCCAGTTCACCCCCACCCACAAGCCCACTGCAACAAGATATAATGAGCTTGGTTGCTGAACTTGGTTTTGCTCCCCAAAACCAGACAACCCCTGTCCCCCACTTCTGACCCTTAAAGTGGCTGCATGTTCAGAAGGCAATGAAGACCTGAACAGTCCACTCCGATCTGCTAACAGTTTTGCTTGAAGTGCAGGTGTACTCTTTTTCAGCAAGGCCTTTAAGAGGGATGGCTGCTGAAGCCTGGAAGTAAGCCAACTCAGCCCCTTACCATCAGCCAAGATGGGTTTGTGTCTGCTCCATGCAAGGCTCCGCAGGTAACTGCCTCTGCCAATCCAGACTGGGCGTCCATGACGGCGTTTGTAAGGGAGGGACGGTGTGGAGGAAAAGATCAAGATGGGAACTGAAGGGTACGAGACAGGAAGGGGGGGCGGGGTCTGACCAAGGGAAGGCTGTCACTGCTAGCGAGCGATCAGCACCACAGACACATTGCAGCAACAGTTGAAAAATTGCACAGAAATGAAATATTAAAAATTAAAAATAAAAAAAATAAAAAAAGTGTAGGAACTTCCTGAGATGTTCAAACAAGTTCTGGAGAGAAATTGGGTTCCGTTCTTAGCAGCCAGGCAATCAGGGAGGGAGGGAAAAAAAGAGTTAAACGCGATCAATCCACTTTTTTAAAAAATGCGTTTTAAAAACCTTGTTGTGTTTTTCCCCCCCAAGGGGTTAAAAGCCCAGAGTCAGTTAGGACCACTCAGAAAAACTCCATTTTCATCCGGTTAAAAATCAGTAGTCATTTTTTTTTTAAATCACCACCATCAGCAACACATCATCATAGTCACAGTCACCACCATCATAGTAGCAATAATATCAATAAGTAACTAGCAACAACGATAAAAAGGAAATCAGTGGAAAGGCAGGAAAAAATTGGAAAAAAATTGAATAACTTACTGTAGCTGAAGATCAAAAAAATCTCGCTGTAAAAAAACAAAAATAAAAATAGCCCAGATTAGAAAAACCGGAGGTGTAAAAAGGTCAAAGTCAGTAACGATTTCTCTCTCTCTCTCATTTTTCTGTCCTTTTCTCCCCCCTCTCACCCTCTTGTTCCAGCCACGGTTACTGCAGAACCAGGCAGGGGAGAGCTCCCGGCAGGAAACAATCCAAGCCCTTTGAACACCATTTCTAAAAATGCCTGAGAGAGGTAAGCTCATGCGAGGCTAAAAGATTCCTCCTCTAACCCAGCTGCTGCAGGAAAAAAAAAAGTGATTTTTTCCCCAAAATTAACATCTTTCAATCCAGCTCTGGCTTCACTGCAAGGCCAACGCTGGGCCGCAAAGCCACCGTTTTGATAAAAAAACGGCTCATTCTAAGACATTGGGAGGGGTGTGCGTGCGGTGGGGTGGGTGGGGTTTTTTTTTAATAAAAAAACAAAACACGAAGCTGAGCTCCAGTGAAGGAAGGGTTGGGGGTTTTCGCCTTGCTGCCCTGTGAAAGGAGAAGGGACAGGATGAGTCAGGGTACCCGAGAAACGCTGCCCACATCTCCCAGTTCCCCCCTCCCCAGCGCAGAGAATGCCAGTCCCACGTGGCTACCCCAAGCTCACAGCTGACGTCAAAAGGCACCAGGAAGCTTGTGGTAGGAGGTGGAGTACATTGAAGCTCATACACAGATACCCTGAAGCAAAGATGGAGGAGGAAGACTTCACAGAGATTCTGATGCATGCAACTGCTCTACAAACCTCATAAGCGTTAAGAGCATGAGGGCACTGCAGCCTGATGCTCTATGCATCACTCCCCAGAAGTGTAATGCATGCACCCACCCACTGGTTTTTAGCATCATGTTCAAAACTGGAAGCAATCCTAGTCCTGGGTACCAATTTTGATAAGCCATTAATTAAATTCTAGCCCATCTGTTTTATCTGCCTTCCCACCCAGCATTTAAATGCCAGGAAAGTACCACAGATAAACCACCCAGATTTACACTTTAAATAAATAATCCCCAAGTCTCTCAGAAGAGATATTCATAGGCAGAACACTCCTTTTCTCTACTGTGCTATGTTACCCCTGGGAGGATACAGGGTAAGTTTAGTGCAGTCAGCACAGGCAGGGAAAATAACAAAGGGAGAGGGGCAGGCCATTTTGGAATTACTTGGCAAAAGTGATAAGCAAAACAGGTACAAGGTTGTTGATGCCAAACACATTTTGATGACAGCTTCAAGCAAACCGAAATGCTCTTTTGGACCAGATCTACTAACACTCTGGAGACAGGTGATGAGTATGTGGTGGTGCTAGGAGGGAAGATTTCCAGCCACGTTACTGGGGGAGGTCAATGCATGGTCCCTGGCAGAAGAACCCAGACAACCAGTTCTACCTCTTCACCCTTTGTACAAGTTCTCAACAAATGGAAGGAAGCATGTTAAGAGAGAGAAGGCTAATAATGTATTCAGATTCTTCTACTAAGCATGACCCAGCACGTGGAAGACTTGGATTCAAACTCCTGGTCTTGTGCAAATCCCGTGGCAGCTCCTTACAGAACAGCTAGTTCAATCTTGCACAAACACTTGGCGGGCTTCAGCTTTCAAAAAGTGACACTGAACGCTCGTAGCCTTTAAGGTACCATGAGACTCATGCCCCCCTCCCACCCTGTTCCCGCTGCAAACTAATACAACTAATTTAATGGAATTTTAAGTAAATTGGCTATTAGTTCAGTGCTACAGGTGCTAATAAAGAGCTATATGCTGCAAGCTAGTGAGCACCCAGGACATGTCCAGTCAATGAATGGGTTTTGGCACACCAGGGATAACTGTTTTGCAATTTACACATCTGGACTTGTGCAAGGCCAATCACTGGTGCTGTCCATACAGAAGAATCCTGCCCTCACTATGTTCCCATTCTGCTGCTATGTGATTTACACATCTCTAGGCACCAGATGAAAACAGCCCTCTTCTCTCATATGTTTGGCTAATTAAACTGTCTAAAATTGGGGGGGGGGGTGTTTTTGTTTGTTACTATGTTACACATTTTTGTGTTTTTATATTGTGAACTGTACTGTGATCCTTGGATGAAAGATGGTATAGAAATGCAATAAATAAGAATAAGAATACCGTAAACCATCACTGTAAACCTAGCTTATGGCTAGGCATCAATGCCAGACCCTCACTCCTGATCCCGCCTATCTCTGTCTTTCACAGGAACACCATGTCCTACCTCAAAGCAGGATGGTAGCTCTTCAACATGATGTTCACCAATAATAAGTGCTGTACAAATTACTTCTAAACTAACAACACAATTAGCAGCCACATGATTCTGAAGGATTCCAAGTGAAATGCAAGATCAGGCTGTTGTGGGCTTCCCCAGGTACAGAGCAGTTAACCCTACTTAGCCCTGTTCCAAAGCTGGGGTCTATATGAGCTGAACCCAATTCTATTCCTTAACAATTAAAAAACTTTTTAAAACGCAAATCGAAATTCAAGACAGGCAGTGCAGCTGTACTGAATCAGTTGCAGCTGGCAAAGGCAATATACAAAAGCGTTTTTGACTCCCATTAGTTAGTTCAAGACCTCTGTGTAACTCAGAAGCTTGCATATTGCTAAGCATGCAAAACGGACCCAATATAAATAGGCCACCCCAAATTATACAAAATCTAGAGCAATAATTGACAGCAATCTATACCAGGCCATGGAACTACTAATGATTTTCCTCATTCAGAAAAAGCAGCAAGGAGTGGGGTGGCAGCTCTAAAGATGAACAAATCTAAAAATGAACCTTAGGTCCAGGTTATTTGAATGACCATATTATCCCATGCAAGCATTCCTGGGTTCTGAGATCTTTGGGGCAGGCCCTTCTCTGGGTTGCACTACCTTCACAAGCACATTTGGTGGGAATGCAGGAAAGGGCCTTCTGGGTGGCTGTTCCCAAATTTTGGAACTCCCTAGAGAAGCTAGACTGGTTCCTTCCTAACTGTCCTTCCGCTGGCAGGTGGAGACTTGTTTTATTCCTAAAGCCTTTTCAGAACTGTTTTTAAAGAAAGGGCTTTGAGTAGTTCTGTGCTGCTTTTACTATCTGTATTTTAATAGATTTTTATATTGTTTTAATTCTATGTCTGTTTAATAACTTTTAAACTTGATTTTTAATCCATGTTTTTTTAATTTCTGTAAACCCCCTTGAGTCCTGGTTCTGTGAGAAAGGCAAGATAGTATAGCAATCTTGCTGCAATCCTATCTACGCTTACTTGGGAACAAGCCACATTAAGCTCAGTAATACTGTATGTACTTCCAAGAAAACCTACTTAAGATTGCACAGCCTATTGATGTGCCACAAGGCACTCTGCTTTTGCAGCAACTGATTTTTTATTTAAAGAATGCATACCCTGCTTCTCACTGTATTCCTCAATGTGACAAACATGATCCCTCTGGAACTTTTATTTTTTTAAAACAAAAAAAGTTCAGTATGTTCTCACCTTAAGCGCGATTAAATCTTGCAAATTAATTGCATGCACGGCAGAGTTTAATAGCGTCTTTTGTGTTGTCTTTTCCCAGTGCGAAAAAGCTTTTAATCTCCCGGGCTTGCTTAGCAGGTTCTGGGAGGCTCTTGAGAGATCTCGCAGGAACTTGGGACGGCCCAGCAACAAGATCTCAAAAGAGCCTCCTGGAGCCTGGTAAGCAAGGAAGAGAAGTTAAAAGCTCTTTGCCTTGCTTGTTGGCAAGGATGGTCACGAGGGCAGTTCGAAGGAGGTGGTTCAGATATGTATGTTTTTTCTTGCACGCACCATTCCCAAAACACAGCCCCCGTGCAAGATGCTAGCATACTGTAGTTAAGCAACAGTCTGTATGACTTCTAATTTTTGCAGTCTTGCAGGCTGAATGGCACAAAGGCTACAAAGGACCAGGAGACCTGAGCATGTAAGAACAGCTTTACTCCAGTTGTCACTAGAGAGCTTCCAAGCTCAATTCAATATGCTGATGCTAACTTGTAAAGCTCTGAATATTTGTGGCCACCCTTAGCTCTTATGATCCTTGGCGTTTGTAAAAAAAAAAAAAAAAAACAAAGGCCCTTCTTGCACGCCCACAAGGGGAACACAGAAAACCACCTTTAACAATATCAGATTGCATGTCTATCTTGCTCAGTATTGCCCATTCTGACTGGCAGCACTTCTCCCAAGGTTACAGGAACCCAACTTGATGACACCAGGGACTAAGCCTGAGACCTTACTGCCCTTCCCTAAGCTATTAGGCTGGTGGGCTCAAGTGTGGTGGTACCATGGCTCTGAAATTCCCTCCCTGCAGAGCTAACAAAGCCTTCTAGCGTGCCTCAAAAACTCGATTTGTTGCAACCTGCTACACTTTTCCCAGTTGTTTTTATGTCACTCATTCCTGAGACTTGTTGGTTCCTCAGAATTCTTTATTATTATTATTATTATTGAACAACCCAAATGCATTTCAATTGGATTTCCTCCAGTCGTGCCTTGTGAGGGCCAAGAGGCAGAATATAATTACATTATATTGCATTATGTTTGGGGGTGCGCCATATATATATATATATATATATATATATATATATATATATATATATATGGCGCACCCCCGCAACTCTTCTGCCATGTTTATTCATGAAGCAGCCCCACTGAGCTCAGAAAAGCGTGGCCAGGAGCGCAGCCTACATTAGACCACTAATCCGGATTAGGCCAGGAGAGGGGGCGTGCGGGCGCCATGCCTTCTGCACGGGAAAGGGACACGCGGGCAGGAATGTCACTTCCTGACCCAAGCCAATAGCCTCACGTGGGTTTTTGTCCCACCGCCACCTAACTCTTTCAAGAGGGAGGGGAGTGGGGGAAATGAGGATTATTTCAGCCTCCTCCTCCTCCCCCGCCCAATTACAATGGTCTCTTCCAGAGGCAACACATATGAATTAGCTCGGAATGTACCATTTGGACTAAGCGGGGGAGGGAGAGGGGGGAATCTCTCGGGTCTTCCCATTTCCCTGCGAAGGCCGGGAGGGGAGATACCAAAGTGGCGGGGGAAGAAAACAAGAGAGAAAGGGCGGTACCATTATTAACTCCCCCCCTCCGCGGCCGAAGCGCGAAAAAGGAAAGAAACGTCGCCGTTTCTTCCTTGGCCACCTGAGGCGTTAATATCCAGGCAACGAACTCACCAGGAGGCCCCAGCTCTGGAACGGCGTCGTTTTCCTTATCTATAAGGCTTTTTATTTCCTCCTTCTTTTTTCACATATACCGTCGCCTCATCCACGCTCCGGACTCTTCACAAAATGGCGCCCCCGCCGCCCTCTGCCTCTGCGCCGCGCAGCCAGGACGTAGCGCGGCGCGGCCCCTTTTCATGCTACGCCGCCTGTCATTGGAAGGGGGCATTATATATGGATGTCCTTCATTGGCTAGCATTCACTCTCAATCACATGGGGGGCCAATAAGCGCCCGCTGAGATTGTGAAGGTGAGGACGAAGCAATAATAGGGAGAGGGAGAGATTTGCGACGTGAAAGGCGGGACTCGAAACGCGATAGGCCAGCAGGGATGTCGCTCCGTGTCCCGTTGTTCGCTTTGTGATTTGACAACTGGGCTGTCAGTCCAACCTTCCCTCGCAGTGATTTCTGCTGTTCATTTATTCCCCCACCCATTTATTACCCAACTTCCTTTTCTGAATGGTGTCCATCCCTGCCACTCATCTCTTCTTGGTTTGTGATAGGTCAAGGTCTTACAGGCAGGGACCAATGGCGCCTAAAAGGGTGTTTCAATAAATAAATTAGGTACCTTCACGTACACCAGGCTCCCTTGGGGAAGTAAGTCTCCATTTCCTACGAGCGAATGACGTAAGTGAAGCCTCGATTAGTCATTGGACAGCGCGCAACCCTAACACAATTGGGTCCCGTTAAAAAAAGGGGGCGTAACTTCGGCTTGACTTGTGCCTAGACTCAAATTTTGATTGGTATGTTTGAAAAATATCCCGCCCCATAAACCTGCCTTTATTTTATTTTACCTTACAGACCTCCAAGTACAATCTCATTTTAATTGCCCACCTTCTCCCACGTTCTATCTTGAGATTGTAGCTGCCTGCACATCATACATTTTAAGGAAATGACTTTGCCCCAAGAATCCTGGGAACTGTAGTTTGCCTTTCACAGAGGTGAGAAACTATAGTTCCCGTAATTTTTTTTTTTACAAAAAAAATTTGAGGGGGGGGGAGAAGCATATACAGTATGTTAAATGTACAGTACTGTATGTACACAGCATAAAAGCATATATAGCCCTATAAAGAATTCTGGAGAACTTAGTTTGGTTCCTATAAGGTATTACCCTATGGCGGATTTTAAAATCTTAAATTATATTTGATTTTCTTGCAGGCAAATGCACATAGGTCTGCAACTGTTCAGGGCTGTGCTATTACATTTTACTGGGAAATACGTTCCACTGAAATCATCAAGAGCAGGTTCTTCTCATGTACTCTTGAAACTATCTTGAAGAAACTGAAGAATCTGAAGAAGTGTGCATGCACACAAAAGCTTATACCCAGAACAAACTTAGTTGGTCTTTAAGGTGCTATTGGACAATTTTTTAATTTATTTCGACTGCGTCATACCAACACGGCTACCTACCTGAATTTAAGAAACTGAGTTTTCTTTTTAAAATTTCTCCTCTCTCCTGATCCCTTTCTATTTTGCATTGTGCATTTTAGATTGCAAGCCTGAGGGTAGGGACTGCCTTATTGCTGACCTTTATAAACCACTCTGGAAGTTTTAAAAAAGTTTTAAATAAATGAGTAAAATGTTTGGCATCACAGCTCACTTACTTAGAATTAAGCCCACTTTACTAAACCGGATTTGCTTCTGATGCAGCACAGATAGTTAGGAAACATAGTCTTACAAGTGCAAGAATTTAGTTAAGCTTTGGGATGTCAAAAGCTAGTCTATGTAAGGTGATAACTAGGCCCATGTGTGTATTTAAAGTTAAAGCTATGGTTTTCCCAGTAGTGATGTATGGAAGTGAGAGCTGGACCATAAAGAGGCTGATCACCGAAGAATTGATGCTTTTGAATTATGGTGCTGGAGGAGACTTGAGAGTCCCATGGACTGCAAGACGATCAAACCTATCTATTCTGAAGGAAATCAGCCCTGAGTGCTCACTGGAAGGACAGATCCTGAAGCTGAAGCTCCAATACTTTGGCCACCTCATGAGAAGAGAAGACTCCCTGGAAAAGACCCTGATGTTCGGAAAGATGGAGGGCACAATGAGAAGGGGACGACAGAGGGCGAGATGGTTGGACAGTGTTCTCGAAGCGACCAACATGAGTCTGACCAAACTGCAGGAGGCAGTGGAAGACAGGAGTGTCTGGCATGCTCTGGTCCATGGAGTCACAAAGAGTCGAACACGACTAAACAACAGTGTATTTGACCTGTGTTTCTAAACACTCTGAAATTAGCATGCATTAAGGGCTATTTAAGGCAAGCAGGTACTTCCTGTGATATGTTGAAAGCAAATTAAATCAGACTAATCCCCTCTGAGGTGGCAGCCTGAGGGTAATGGGTCACCAGCACAGCACAGGATTAAAGAAGTGGGGCCTCTCCCTGGTTTTAAAAAAAGGCAAAGTTTAGGTTAGCAGGGTTAGAGGAAGCTGGGATGTGACTTGAGAGAGCAAGGCAAGGTACAGTACAAGAAAGAAGCTAGGCTGTCTTGGAATACTGATGCTCTGAACCCTAGCAGGCTCAGGTTGTATATATGTGTAAATAAACCATATAGTATAAAGACACTGCAGTTTCCTCTGTGCCTCGTTGTTCAAGAAGAAACACAGACCCTGGTAAGCGTGCCTGGAACTCCCTGGAATCTCAAACTGCTGGCAGATTGCAGGTGGTGTGTAACAATTGCCAATGCCCAGTGGGTCACATGAGTAACTTTTCACCCACTAAACAGCTACTCACACCTCAACTTGATGAACATCAGTGTGGCGGAAGCTTTGGAATATGGTTCACTTCCAAAAGTTCTCCATCCTCCTGTTTTGCCAATCCAATACAAATAATGTTCTCGTCCTGCCAGCAAGCTTCACTGCATTCCCCCCACCCCCTAGACTTGGATGGCTTATAATGTTCCTGCTCCCCCACATCAAATCTTCACAACAAGTACATTGGGCACTGAAATTGCAGCTGGCACAATGTCACCCAGAGAGCTTCATAGCCAAGTGAAGATTTGAATTGTTCTTCGAATGTGTGCACATTGTGTAAAAAGTGTTTGGGGAACAATGCATCAAAAAGCAGTGTTTCATAAGGAATGAAATGGTAAGATACACGATCCAAGGGATAGCTCAGTTGGTAGAGCATGAGACTCTTAAGCTCAGGGTCATGGGTTTGAGCCCCACGTTGGGCAAAAGATTCCTGTACTGCAGGGGGTTAGACTAAATGACCCTTGTGGCCCCTTCCAACTCCACAATTCTAAGATTCTAAGGATACAGATAGATTGTTGCTAATGTTTGTGCTTTGGAAGCAAGTGGTGGGATGCACAGCCAACGGAGGTTTGTACACAGCTATAGTCTTGGCACTCTCAACTTATTTGATGCCACCATAGTTCCCAGGCTACCATAGTGAATCTACTTTTAAGTTGAGTCCACACCAACAAACTGCAAAGCAGTAGCAGGTATGCCATAATGGGCAGCTTACACAAAATGCCCATTTAATAAACTGGGCAATTTCTCTTGCATAGTGCTTTCTTCCTCCTATATACATTCTGGTGGGACCAAATACTTTGCCCATCAACATTCTTCTTTTGGCAAACTCCACAAAATTCCTAATGCCCTTCTTGGGAGTGAAGTCACAATGCAACTTTTGTATATTTTTTATTTTTCCATTCGGGGAGGCTGGGGAGCTTTTGGTATACAAACCCTAAAACACCATCAGATTCAATCACAAATCCCACTGGCAGCATAAAACCGTCAGTGAAACGACAAATCACATTGCCGCAGTATGATAGCTATGTTATTTAGAAGTACCCACAGTGGAGTCAGGATCTACATTTCTCCAGCAAAGGTCAAAGCTTTGATCACACCAAGTTATCAGAAATCAATCAAAGTGTTTGGAAAATCTGGGAACAAGAGTGCTTTCAACCACAGGTGGCAAATTTGGCTACAGTCCTCCGATAAGGCTGGGCGATATATCAATATATCATCATCCGAAACCGTTTTGAAGTCCATAATTGTGATATCAGTTTCATAATTTTTGACCTGGCAAATATATAAAATCGCAATGTGGGGAAAACCATGAAGCCAGCCAATGCTTCTCTTAATTCCTGCAGCCCCTATTAACTCTGCTGGCTCCGCTCTCCCTCATGCAAGGGGGCAGCAAATCACAAAAGCAGGGGAGGAAATCACAATGCAGGAAAATCTATGATGTCTCTATTTCAGGCTGTGATATATAGGTATATCGCAATGTTTAATTGTGATATATCAAAATGTTGACAGCCAGATATAGCCCAGTCCTGGGGAAACCCAGCCGGATGGGTGGGGTACAAATAATAAATTATTATTATTACTAGTTGAAGGTAGCCCGTTACAATAATGGGCGCTAGAGGAGGAGGAGGCGGCAGAGGCTGGCGGCTGACTGCAGCTGACAGGCGGCCCCGGCAGCGGCTTCGGGCGGGTAGGCCTCGGGTGAAGCCGGGGGCTCGCGTGATCGGCGCGGCCGGGGGAGAGAAGGAGCGTGGCGGCGGCGGTGGCCGGAGGAGGAGGAGGAGGAGGCTCCGTGCAAGGCGGCGGCGCTGCCCCAACTGACAACGCGCGTGCGCCGCCACTGCCTCCCGGACACGCCCCCCTCTCCGGCCGCTTCAATGCCTGCGTCCCTGTTGGGGGGGAAAGTAGAGCTCTCCAATCCGTGCGTCCCTGTGGGACATGCGCACTCGCGCAGTTCCACTGACACACAGTGGACGCAGGGACACTTGAAGATTATTATATGTGATTATTCATATATTGTTGGGCTCCAACTCCCCTCATTCCTGAGTGTCGGCCCATGTGGCTGCAGCTGATGGGAGTTGTGGTTCAGCAACCTTTGGAGAGTGACACAGGTTCCTCGCTCCTGCTTTCAGCCATCATACTTTGCATGTGGAGCGTTAGTCGGGTACGTCCTGTGCCCCAAGCTGGTCTTGCGTCTGTCTACCGGTGGTAAAGCACGGAGGGAAACCTTGCTGTTCTGACTTGCTTGAGACTCCTGCCCTGCGAGCCTTGAAAGTGAAGGTGTATCTGAACTCTGCCCGAATATCCTTGAGGAGCAGGATGTACAGAAGAGGATCAAAGATGTTGCCCAAGGTGGTAAAGAACAAAGTTGTACGTTGGTAGATGAAGATCCTCCTCACCAAGTCACAGCTTTCAACTGCCCTCCCGTGCAGCGTCACTTCCCGCAAATACCTGTAATACGAAGTCACCTGGTGAGGGGTGAAGAGGACGAAAAAGGTGACGAGCGTGAGAGAGATGAAGCCGTAGATCTGCCTTTTTGTTTTCTGCTCCAGAGAGGCCACTTTCCTGAGTTCGAACAGGACCCTGAAGTAGAAGAACCCCATGAGCAAGAACGGTATAAAAAAAGAGAAGACCGTGATGCTCACCCTAAACTGGGCGTATTGATAGTTCAACCTGGAGCCATCCAGGCAGCGCTCCTGCGGATGCTCTTCTGACCACCGACCTCCGATCTGTATCCCGATGCCGGCGGCGCAGAAAGCCGCCACCAGGAGCCAACAAACGGCGCTCACTTTGGCGGCGCCTCGCATGGTCTGCAGCCTGTGGAATCTGAGCGGGTGGACCAGGCCGAAATAGCGCTCCATGGCGATGAGGCACAAGAAGTTGTTCTTCGCGTAGAAGTTGGTGCGGAAGGCCAGGCCTGCCACTGCGCACACCTCCTTCCCAAGGCTGGTTTCGTGATCGTGGTAACTGTAGTACATCCACAAAGGGAGCGTCAGGGTCTGCAAGATGTTGGCCAGCAGCAGGTTTGCGATGTAAACGGAGAGGATGACGGACCTCTTCATCTGGTGACTCAGGGCCCAAAGCGCCAAGCTGTTCAGAGGCAGCCCGACCACCAACACCACAGAATAGATGGGGATTTGAAAGTACTTGGTGATGTTGACAGGCAAAGGGTGGCATGAGATGTTCATGGCGCCTATTGAAAATTATTGTGGGTTTTCTCTCTTCTCTTCCCATGGAGCCCCATTGCTCCAGACTGTCATCTCAAAGCCATTGCAGACGGAGCATATCTTGCTTGAACTTGCCTCCCGCCGGACTCGTCCACAGGGTGTGGAGGTGGAAACGAAGGACACTGCGGACGAGGTGGCAAATTCCCTTCTGCCACTTCTCTTGTTTCTTTTTAATCCAGATCAGTTTTTAATTGAGAAAAAGAAAATAGAGAGGGCTTCTCAAGACCTGGGATGGGAAAGATTGCAGGAAAAATTGGTCAGGCAATTCTCAAACTCGGAAATAAGTGATAGACCATGCTGTGTATAACCACCTCCCCCCCCCCCAAAAGGTCTGCAGTCCTAATATACCTTTTGCACATGGTTATGCAATCCTCTTACCTGGGAATACAACCCTCCTGAATAGATAGATGCCTAGGATTGCTGGCCAGTTAGGGATCACCCCAAAAGGCACGAGTCACCCCTCCACAGTACACAACTTTGCATTTTTTTAAAAAGAGCATCTGATTATCTATCATTTACCATCCATCTTTCTATATGCAAATTTAGAAAGATTCACTATAAGAAGAGTGAGAGAATGAGTGTAGATAACGAGCAAGGGAAAGGGTAAAGGACCCCTGGATGGTTAAATCCAATCAAAGGCGACTATGGGGTTGTGGCACTCACTTCACTTTCGGGCCGAGGGAGCCAGCGTTTGTCCACAGACAGTTTTCTGGGTCAAGTGGCCAGCATGACTAAACCGCTTCTGGCACAACGGAACACCATGATGGAAACCAGAGCGCACGGAAACACCATTTACCTTCCCACCGCACTGGTACCTATCTACTTGCACTGGCGTGCCTTCGGACTGCTAGGTTGGCAGGAGCTGGGACAGAGCTCACCCTGTCATGGGGATTTGAACCGCCAACCTTCTGATCAGCAAGCCCAAGAGGCTCAGTGGTTTAGATCACAGCGCAACCCGTGTCCCATGAATGTAGATACTACTGAGCTAGATAGACCAATGGCCTGACTCGGTATAAAGGCAGCTTCTGATATTCCTCAAATTAAGGTGGATATCACCTTAATTGCCAAACAAAGGCTTTGCCCATTAGGCAACTGGAAAGCTAGCAGAACCCAGCAGACTTGGCTGCCCTCACATATCCTTGCAGTGTCCTGTTTCTGTTCTCAGGCCCTGTTCCCGTCATCTGAACATCGAGGGAGCCACGGCAGGTGTCCCTATCTTATAAACCTGTGCTGCCAAAGAGCTCCGTTCCACTGTTGCAGAACATGCTTTCCTCCTCGTGCTGCTGAGCATTGATGAATGAAAAGCCAAGCCTGCGCACAGGGAATTTCCATGACATTTGACTGCGGTGAGAACCTTCCTGTGGTTGTGTCCCTTCATAACCCACAGTCTGTCAGACTCTGACCTCATATGTGCCAGCGATTGAATAGAAGTCTGCCCACATGCTCAGGGACAGCTTCCTCAGCGTACAGAAAAAACCACTTGGAGACAGGAATAAACAAGGGAGGGAGATGGGTATTTACTGGTAGTTTTCTGAGTGATTTGCAATACATTGGGCAAGGGTGGTCTCAATACCAGCTGTTGGAAGCCACAGGAGGGGAGGGGGCTATTGGGGCCAGATTCTGCTTTCTGGCTTCCCACAGGTGCCCACTGTGGGAACAGGATGCTGGACTAGGTGGGACATTGGCCTGATCCAGCAGGCTCTTCTTATGCTAATAATAATAATCATTTTATTATTTATACACCGCCCATCTGGCTGTTTCCCCAGCCACTCTGGGCCGCTTACAACACATAAAAAATTGTAAAACATTAGACATTAAAAAAATCTCCCATACAGGGTTTCCTCTAGTTATCCAACAATAGCAAAATGTAAGAAGCCAGCCCCATCCCCAGTTAAAAGGTAAAGGGACCCCGGAACCTATTTATCTATTTGCACTTTGACGTGCTTTCGAACTGCTAGGTTGGCAGGAGCAGGGACCGAGCAACGGGAGCTCACCCCGTCGCGGGGATTCGAACCGCCGACCTTCTGATCGGCAAGCCCTAGGCTCTGTGGTTTAACCCACAGCGCCACCTGCGTTAGGTTGCTGGAAAAGATTGCCAGAAGGAAACTACCGGTATGTCAATTTTATTTGAAAGCCTATGGGTGAGCTTGGTTTGGTGACTGATCACAAATTCCCAATGTTTAGGAATAGACAAATCTATTGATTTCAGGTTCTATTTTTCCCCATACATTTAAAGCACCCCCGGGGGGGGGGGAAGAACCCTGAGTACTGTAGTTTATCCCTCACAGAGCTACGAATCCCAGCACCTTTAAACTACAGTTCCAACGAGTCCTTTCGGGGGGGGGGGGTTTGCTTTAACTGTGCTTCAAAAGTATGGGGTGTGTGCACAGCCGGGGCTGCATCCGGAACGAGCAGATATCCATTCTACACTTCCTTAGGTTGTATTTAAGTACATCCTGCTCAGAGCAGACCCATTCAAATCAACGAACCTAAGTTAGGCATGCCTGCTAAATTCAACAGGTCTGCTCTGAGAAGGGTTGAATACCATGCATTGTTACTGCTGTAAAAACAAGATTACTGTTATCCGATAAAGAAGTAGAAGTGAATTATTATTGTTAGAGCTTTCCTGAGCCATACCCCTGTAGTGTGTCCCCATGCTCTTAGTCTCCAAGAGTAAATTTTATTTTGCAATTGGTAGCCAAACACCGTAAGATACACACACAGATAATTAGTACAGATGCATTCTTTGAATCATAGATTCATAGAATTGCAGAGCTGGAAGGGGCTCCAAGGGTCATCTAGTCCAACCCCCTGCAATGAAGGAATCACAAGCTAAAGCATCCATGACAGATAGCCATCCAACCTCTGCTTAAAAACCTCCAAGGAAGAAGAGTCTACAACAGGCATAGGCAAACTTGGCCCTCCAGATGTTTTGGGACTACAACTCCCATCAGCCCCAGCTAACAGGACCAGTGGTCAGGGATGATGGGAGTTGTAGTCCCAAAACAACTGGAGGGCCAAGTTTGCCTATGCCTGGTCTACAACCTCCTGAGGGAGTCCCTTCCATTGTGAAACAGCTCTCACCATCAGAAAGTTCTTCCTAAAGACTCCCCTTTCTTGTAACTTGAAGCCATTGGTTCGGGTCCCACCCTCTGGCAGAAAGCAAGCTTGCTCCGTCTTCCATGTGACAGCCCTTGAGATATCTGAAGGTGGCCAGCATACGTCCTATCAGTCACCTCTTCTGCAACCCAACTCTCTCAGCCATCAGACATGGGCATTAAGAGAATGAACGGTCAAGGCTGATTTCAAAGTCAGCTTGAGTTTGTTTGTTTCATGCTGTAAAACAGTAATACAAAAATTGAAGCACTCACCTCATTACTGACCCAAGAGACGATTCACACACCTGCCTGCTTGCAACTGCTTCATTCTTTGGAAAGGCATGCTCTCTTTGTGGTTGTGTCTGCCGCTGTGGTTTTTGTGACTCAGATCGCATGCAGAGAGTGCTAGTCTCAGTTAAGCGATAACCACCAAGTTGTACATCAGAGGAGACAGCCGAGTGGGAACTCAAAGCTGTTTTGGGTTTTACATATTGCTCTCAGGTTGCTGCGTGTCTCAGAAGGGACTTGCCAACATGATAGCTAGCTAGCTAGCTAGATAGCAAGATAGATAGATAGACAGATAGATGATATAGATGCATGTGGAGGAGCGGAGACGCGAACCCGGTTCCCCAGATAACAGGTCTACCGCTCTTAACCACTACACCACACTGGTTTTACCTGTTTGTTTCAAGACGTGATGGGAGTTGTAGACGAGCAGCATCCCTCGAGGGCCACAGGTTCCCCATTCCTGAACTATTCCGTGATGGCTTCTGCTCTACATTCCCCTGCTATGGGGCAAAGAGATTAGTTCTACATATCCCACAATGCATCGTTGCAGTTTATCACTGCTTTCTGATCCCCTTCCTCTCTCTTATTTACCAAAGGACATGGTTTACGCCATTCTAACTTTCAGCTGTTCCTTAAAAATTCCTGAGAGTTAACAAATAAGAATATCAAGCCAATAAAATGGATTTTCCTTCTGCCTGGCCTAGATATGCTTCGGATCATTCCTTTCCCCCAACCAACCGAATCTTGTTGTTGTTGGCTTTTGATCTGCTTTCATCCTGATGTGAATTCTGACCCATTGTTCCATATTTATTAATTAAATATTTCCCCATATTTATTTCTTAATGTCCTGATAGGCGCTGGGGATAGAACCTGGGACCTGCTGGTTGCAAAACAGATGCTCTGCCCTTGAGCTACAACCAGGGCTTTTTTTTCCAGCTGGAATGCAAAGAGGACATCCTCTCTGGGCACTGGAGAGGGTCTTCTCATGAGCCACAGGTGCAGTGGGGCTTTAATGAGACTCTTCAGCCTCTGATAGCTGATGCACAGGATGAAGCCTCCCCTGCCTCAATTCCGCTGGTGCAGAAGCAGGAGGGGCAAGGCAGCATTCCAGCACCTTTTTTTTCTAGGAAAAAAAGCACTGGCTACAACCCTTCTGTTGTGTATTGATTCAGCGTGTTATCATATCTGTATTACTATTGTCTGTAATCACATTAGGGTAAAGTAACTGCCTTCCTGTCCCAGAAGGAACAGTTACTATTGGTACATTCAAGTTGCTGCATTGGGATCCTCAGTCTTATTGGTTCCCACCCAAAAGCAGCTGTGTGATTTCTTGAGATTGTTCCCTCCAAAATGTATCTTTTCCTAGTCAGTCCTGTCTCTATAAATGTAGCTTCCCTACCCTCAGTTCCCTCAGTCTTGTTTGCCTGAATAAAGAGTTGTTACATGAAGAAGCTGTCGCCTGCCTGCTATGTCAGAGAGCTGAAATCACTTGCTGAAATCATTAACCCACGCTACAGCAACTGGCGACAAGGATGGGATGCTGGCCGTCTGAGGGCAGAGTACCAGCCTATCAACCTTAACGCCCTGCCTTTTTGTGCCCTGATGCAGGGGGGAAATGAAGTCATAGCCGATAGAGGAAGCTGTGACAGGGATTCCTTTTCTTTGCATGTTCCCTGCCCTACACAGATCTGCAATTGCAGGCCACTTCCCTGTTGGGGTTTGATCTCTGGTTCTTTAGAACTGCCTATTGTTCTTTTTTTGGAAGAGGAAGAGAGGCTCAGCTGTGCAGGCAGCGACAGCTTCTCTGAACTCCTAAAAAAGAAAAAAGCAGGCCCCATCTGCGCTAGAGACAGTCAGTGTGGTGTAGTGGTTAAGAGCGGTAGACTCGTAATCTGGTGAACTGGGTTCGCGTCTCCTCTCCTCCACATACAGCTGCTGGGTGACCTTGGGCCAGTCACACTTCTTTGAAGTCTCTCAGCCCCACTCACCTCACAGAGTGTTTGTTGTGGGGGAGGAAGGGAAAGGAGAATGTTAGCCGCTTTGAGACTCCTTCGGGTAGTGATAAAGCGGGATATCAAATCCAAACTCTTCTTCTTCTATATGTATAGCTTCTGGGAACTGCGGTTTCCAAGCGTTGGTGGTATAGTGGTTAGCATAGCTGCTTTAAAAGTACAGGTCAATTCTGTGTCCAGGGCAGTTGTCTACCAGCTCCATCTGGTACGCAGGCTGATTCCCTACCTGCCCGCAGACTGTCTCGCCAGAGTGGTGCATGCTCTGGTTATCTCCCGCTTGGATTACCGCAATGCGCTCTACGTGGGGCTACCTTTGAACATGACACGGAAACTACAACTAATCCAGAATATGGCAGCTAGACTGGTGACTGGGAGTGGCCGCCGAGACCATATAACGTCGGTCCTGAAAGACCTACATTGACTCCCAGTATGTTTCCGAGCACAATTCAAAGTGTTGATGCTGACCTTTGAAGCCCTAAATAGCCTCGGCCCAGTATACCTGAAGGAACGTCTCCACCCCCATCGTTCTGCCCGGACACTGAGGTCCAGCTCCAAGGCCTTCTGGCGGTTCCCTCACTACGAGAAGTGAGGTTACAGGGAACCAGGCAGAGGGCCTTCTTGGTAGTGGCACCCACCCTGTGGAATGCCCTCTCATCAGATGTCAAGAAACAACTATCTGACTTTTAGAAGACATCTGAAGGCAGCCCTGTTTAGGGAAGTTGTTAATGTTTGATGTTTTCTCATGTTTTTAATATTCTGCTGGGAGCTGCCCAGAGTGGCTGGGGAAACCCAGCCAGATGGGCGGGGTATAAATAATAAATTATTATTATTAGTGTGGTGCTAATAATGCCAAAAGTTGCAGGTTTGATCCCTGTATGGGACAGCTGCATATTCCTGCATTGTGGGGGTTGGACCAGGTGACCCTCAGGGTCCCTTCCAATTCTACAATTCTATGAATGTTTTAGTTCAATGTGTCTTTAGGATATATGGTTTTATTTACGTTTATGTACCACCTGAGCATAGGATGGAGGTGCTCTTTGCAATTAACACAGAGCTTGCCAACCGCATAACTGGCACAAAGAACCCTTGTTATCTCAGTTCGTGGAAGAAGGTGCTGTTTGGTCGCCAGACTCTTCTTCGCTCCCCAAAAACCTCATCCTTGTATCTCATTACTCTGCCTATATTTAGTACTGTAGAAGTGTGGGTTTGTTTAATACTTTTGTATACCACCTTTCCACCAGGGGGCTCAAGGTGGCATACGTAAATCTCCTCCTCCCCATTTTATCCTTGCGACAACCATATGAGGTAGGTTAGGCTGAGAGAGGCAGTGATTGGTCAATAGTCATCTATTGAGCTTCACAGCCGGGTGGGGATTTGAACCCTGGTCTCCCAGGGTCTAGCGCGACACTCTAACCACTGTGCCACACTAGCTTTGCCAGTTCCATCTTTGTTTTTCTCATGACATCAACCCTCCCATTCCGACAACCGACTTTGGTTTCCTTGCTCCCATTCATTTTTTCTTTGTTTCCCCCCCTCTTTTCCCTTTGCTTCTTGGAACTAGCAAGGAGCCATGCGGCCGGTCAATGGCTCCCAACCACAAGCAAAACCAAGTGAAATGAATATCTCCAAAAGGGAGACTTTGCAGCCTGCATCTTCGCAGGCTTCTTTTTGTAAGGAAACCCAGTTCTCTCCTTTCAGTCGTTCAGAACCTTTTTTCATCTTTATTTCACCGATGGAGATTCTTTTGCTGCAACGTCTGAGAATGTGAGCTGGACCTTTGTCTATTTGCTGAGCTAAGTGTCTGTGGTGTATTCTAAAGCGTACGTATTTTTCTGGGGAACGTTTGTTTAAAGGTGGATGAGGGCAGGTGGAAATCTAACCAAGTTTTAATGTGCTTGGAACGATTGCCATACTGCTAACTCCGCTACGAGAGAGTAATGAATCTCTCTTCCAAACCTCTCTCCCCAGCAGAGGCAAGCAGGCTTTCGTCTCACAAACGGCAACCGGAGGTCCACACAGCTGGAAAAGTACAACTTTCAAAAGTCAGCTTCTCCTTTTCGCGTGCAGAAAAAGTAATCTCAAACCACAGCTCACAGTCACGTCTGTGTTCACTTAAAATGAAAATTTCCACCAAACATCATTTTGCACCCCTTCCCAAACTCAAACCCACCCAAAGCTGAAATAAAAATCCTGCAAGCAGCTTCCGAGTGAAACGTGCCACAATTAATTTGAAGCCACCAAATGAAAAGCTGCGTTCCTAATTATTTTGTAATCAACAACACAGCCACAGTCGCAACAGAGACAATGTTTAGTTCAACAAAGGACAGGCATGAAGCCCATATAGACCACGTTAATAGTCCTCAATTCAGAAGCTGCAAAATAAGGAGGACCGTTTTGCAATCGCACGCATACACTCGTTTATCAATGTTCCTCATAGGCAAAAATTAACTCGGGCCAAGTGAGACAAAGGCAGGCAAATAAATGAACACATTCAGTGATGCCCCTCATACCGGTAGATGTGAATTAATCCCAGCCTTCACCTCTCATAATCTGATTTAATCAGCCGTCTTCAAAGGGAGAGCAGCAGGATTCAAAGCACTTATTTTTTCTAAGCACTGATGCTCTGTTGCTCCGGATGGTGAGACGGGAGAGGAAGGAAGTATGTGAATCAGAGCATCCTTGGTAACTACCGTGGCGGCAGATGCTCCAAAAGGCATGATTTTTAAATGCACCTTAAGGGGAATAAAAACTACAGCACAACATCAACATAGAAAGAGATGATAAAGCCGTGATCTTGCGGGAGCCAGGTGACTTGCGAGAGAACATGGTTCCTAAAAATGGGATGTCCCGCTTAAATCGGGACGGTTGAGGGATACCGGTATGTGTATGGCGAACCTCTGGCCTGGGGGTCCAGTCTGGCCCTCCAGGTCTCTCTTTCTGGCCCTGGGGGGGGGTCTCTTTAGGCCACACTCCTTTCTTGGCCCTTCATTGAGGGGTTTTTGCCTGGCTAGAACATACATCACACCAGTGTGGTGTAGTGGTTAAGAGTGGTAGACTCGTAATCTGGTGAACCGGGTTCGCGTCTCCGCTCCTCCACATGCAGCTGCTGGGTGACCTTGGGCTAGTCACACTTCTCTGAAGTCTCTCAGCCCCACTCACCTCACAGAGTGTTTGTTGGGGGGGAGGAAGGGAAAGGAGAATGTGAGCCGCTTTGAGACTCCTTCGGGTAGTGATAAAGCAGGATATCAAATCCAAACTCTTCTTCTCTTCTTCTTCTTCTGTTGCCCAAAGTACCCTTTCTTCTTCTCCTCCTCTCCCTCCCCCTCCTCCTTGACCCGTTAATGAGCTTAGGCAGGCCAGGATTACCAAAGGGATTTCGTCCTTCCCTTCCAGGCAGCATCTGCTTAACATGACTCACCGAGAAACTGAAATACGGAACTATCGAGAAGTGGCGCGGAAGGCGAAAGCGAACTGGGGCAAAAGCGTCGGAGGGATTGGATAGAGCGCAAAGCCCCGTCTCGGCCTGTATAAGCGTGAGCTGGAATCTGATTAATTTCAATATCCGGAGAGGGAATTTAAAATCACAGATTGGTTTGGGGTGGGGAGCAGAGAGGAGAAGGTGACAGACAACAGAATAAATTCTGCCGTGGCAGGTTCATTCCTGGGGTTGGGCTGAAAGAGCCGCCTGCCTGAAATCCTAGAGCAGGCACCCCCCAAACTTGGCCCTCCAGATGTTTTGGGACTACAACTCCCATCATCCCTGACCACTGGTCCTGCTAGCTAGGGATGATGGGAGTTGTAGTCCCAAAACATCTGGAGGGCTGAGTTTGGGGGTGTCCTAGAGAGATGCTTCTAATCAGGGGCAGGTGGACTTCGACCTTGCAAGATCTTATTTGAGCTTATTCCCCCGAAACCCTGAGGCTCATCAGCTAGAACCAGAGAGGCTGGGGCAACCCAGTCAGATGGGCGGGGTATAAATAGTATAAAAAATACCGTCATCATCATTATTATGGAATAGGACATCCCTATTTTCATCGGAGAAGTGCTGGAGGGTATGTCTGTCCGTCTGTTTGACTAAGGGTACATTCAGATGTGGGAATATTGGGTTTGTTTTGCTGATTATACTGCTTCCACCCAGATTTCTAATGTTCCTTTCACACTGCAGGATGTGTTGTGTTACGTAATTGTGGCTTTTTGACAGATATAGCAGCGCATCGTGCTCAATTTCTTTCACACCAGTCGGTGTGGGGTGGTGGTGTAACAACAATAAACGTCGTTGGACGATGTCGCCCCTCACCTACGCTTTTCACACATGCGTGTGTTTCTGTTCCGTCCCTGTTCCCCTATGAAAACGGCAGGAAAAACGTGTATGCTGGTATACTGCCCCAAATTTTGTCACTTCGTTCCTGCGATTTTTCCCAATTGAGGGGACTGCAAATGGATTTTTTTTCCTGGAATCAAATAACACAGAAATGACAGCTAATTGTGTGCGATATTCTCTTGGTTTTTTCTGGAATGGACTTTGACATCAAGCGAAAGCTCAAATATAATGTGGAAATTAAGCAGCAGGGAAACGTCAGGGAATTAGAATAAACTGCCATGTGAATGCAGACTACCTCAGGCTCACCATCTCTGAATAGGGCTGAGTTAGAGACAACCCTCCGTCTTTTTCTTCCCCTCAGAAACTGTTATCAGCCATTTATTGTCTACCTTTGCAAATCTCCCATAAACAATGTAAATGTCTTTTGAGTTGTTCAGAGCCTGCCATCAGCAATGCAAATGTTTCGTGTTATAACAAAGCGAGCACTTCTTGTGTGGAATTTTGCCCCTTTTCCATTTTTCCAGAGTCCTTCAAAAGGTTTGCATAGTCCAATGTGCCCACCTAAATTTGCCCAACAAAAAGGATCATTTACCTAATTCCAGACAAGAAGCTACGCTAGCCTGTTGGATCAAAAACAGCAGAGCCTTGTCTCACCTGAGAGACTCACATTGCAATCCTATACAGCAGAGTTACATCCACAATGTGTGTTTAAAGCACTCTATTGCCTCTTTAAACAGTGATGGCTTCCCCCAAAATAATTCTGGGAGCTGTAGCTTGTTAAGGGCGATGAGAGCAGTTGGGAGACACCAATTCTTCTCACAGAGCTACAATTCCCAGAGTTCACTGGGAATTGAGATTGATACCACTCTATTCTATTCTATGGTGCTGGAGGAGACTCCTGAGAGTCCCATGGACTGTAAGAAGATCAAACCTATCCATTCTGAAGGAAATCAGCCCTGAGAGCTCACTGGAAGGACAGATCCTGAAGCTGAGGCTCCAATACTTTGGCCACCTCATGAGAAGAGAAGAATCCCTGGAAAAGACCCTGATGTTGGGAAAGATGGAGGGCACAAGGAGAAGGGGGCGACAGAGGATGAGATGGTTGGACAGTGTTCTCAAAGCTACCAACAGGAGTCTGACCAAACTGCGGGAGGCAGTGGAAGACAGGAGTGCCTGGCGTGCTCTGGTCCATGGGGTCACGAAAAGTCGGACACGACTAAACGACTAAACAACAACAAAATTCTACCTTGGCCAGACCACAACTGGAATACTGTATCCAGTTCTGGGTGTCACAATTTAAGAAGGATATTGATAAGCTGGAACGTGTGCAGAGGAGGGCAACCGAGATGATCAAGGGCCTGGAAACCAAGCCTTATTAGGAGCGGTTGAGGGAGTTGGGTATGTTTAGCCTGGAGAAGAGGAGACTGAGAGGAGATATGATAGCCATCTTCCAATATCATAAAGGCTGTCATGTGGAAGAAGGAGCAAGCTTGTTTTCTCCTGCTCTGGCAGGTGGGAAAACAAACCAATGGCTTCAAGTTACAAGAAAGGAGTTTACAGTTCAACATCAGAACTTTATGTCAGTAAGAGCTGTTTGACAGTGGAACAGACTCCCTTGTGCAGACTTATGCAACTGTGATTTGCATTTTTGTATGTTTGCTTCGCTGCTGTTGTCCAGTTTTAAATCAATTATTTGTATCCAACGCATCGTGACCAATTGTGACAGCTTATAGGTTTTAGCAATAAAGATTCACTCATTCATTCATTCATTCACTATTCTGGGAGTTGTAGTTCCATCTTACAGCTTCTTCTTATAGGCCGCAGTGGTGGCTAACCTTGACACTCCAGATGTTTTGGAACTACAACTCCCATCATCCCTAGCTAACAGGACCAGTGGTCAGGGATGGTGGGAGTTGTAGTTCCAAAACATCTGGAGTGTCAAGGTTAGCCACCACTGTTATAGGGAAAAGGCCATAGATCAGTGACAGAGCACGCAGAGGAAATCTACATTTTATCTCTGGCATATCCAGGTAGGTTTGAGAGAGATCCTTCCCTGAAACCTGAGAAATGGACTGTTGTTCTGACTTGGTATCAGACAGCCTTGGGCTCCATGAATTTGCCGAATCCTCTTCTAAAGCCATCCAAGTAGGAGGCCGTCGCTGTTTCCTGCAGGAGCAAGTTCCACAGTTGAACCATGCACTTTTACAGCTCCTCCGGACAGCAGCAATGTGGCAGCCTTGAGGAAGTGGAGCAGAACAACTGAAAAAAATAAATCAGAATAAATCAAACCACTGATGCACTATTGTTCCGTCAAGAACATGTTGCAGAAGACACCTGCAATAAGACGCCAGTGTGGCGTGCCTGTAAAGACTGGAACTGAAAACAAAACAGCCTGGATTGAGCTCTTTCTGACAGATGGCAAGAGGTTAGTGGGAGGGGAGAGAAAATCCTCAGTTGCTCTTGCAGGACTGTGTGGGTGGCGAGAGCAAGGGCTTCTCCAGGCCGTGGCGGCAGGGCAGGGAGGGGGCAGACGGAAGAGGCCAGATCAAGAAACAGAGTGCAGTTATTTCCGCTGCAAGCGAGCGGCTGCAGAGGCAGCTTCAAAAGCATCCGGAGGCGAGAGAGGCCTTGATCTTCAACAAAGTCTCATAGGTTGCTTCGAAGATCGCCGTTTTGGGGAAGGATTCAGCCACACACTGGCCCATTTGGGCTGTGCAGTTAAAGTTGGTTGGGAACTCTAGTGCAGCAAACCTGCCTTCCAAAAGAAAAGGAAAATGTGGACTTGTTTTTTGCGACGGATGGAGGAAATGTACCTGAAAGCATGGGAGAACAACTGCTTGAGACGATGTTGCATCACCTCCTTTGGAAAACAAATTCAGAGTGAAGGCTCTATAAATCACTGGTGTTCTCTAGCTTTCTACAGACAGGTGGTCTGGTCCAGAAAACCTCTCTCTCCCTCTCCCCCATCAAGGGTTGCCCTATTCAACTCTATCTCTTTGTCAATACAGGGCTGTGTTTTCCACTAAAATGAGTATGCATTTCTTTATTAAAAGGAAATATCTAGCTTGCCTTTCCACTATAAACAGCACCCCTGACCATCGTTCAAGGCACCCCAGGGTGCCACGGCACACTGGTTGAAAACCACTGATCAAGTCCATCCCCCGGCAATGCAGGAATCTTTTGCCCAAAGTGGGGCTTGAACTCACAACCCTAGAATCCCAAGTTATGTGCTGGGGTTCTTGAAACCTTTCACCACTTGGAGACTAGGGTGTGCCTAAGATAGCCGCCGTGTTCCTTCCAAAGCTCTCTTCCTAAGTCCCATCTTTGTTCTTTCAGCTTTGTTCCAGGCCTCCTTCCCACCCATGTCGCTGCTTGTGTTGGACGAAACAGCAGGCGATCTGCCAGTCCGAGACACCAACCAGAAGCCCTCCGTGATTGCGGCTGTACAAGGTCAAAATTTTGGTGGTTTTTTAGGGCGTTTGCTACAATACCGGTAGTTGTATTGCTGGCTCTGAAACTTTCATAAACAACAGTGATGTCCGGAGCTGCGAATGGAATTCAGATTCCGTGTCAAGAAAAGTTTAATTCTGCAACTGGAATAAATTATGTAAATCTGCATCAATTTGATCATTTTGGGTTGTTATTACCACAGTCTTGCAGAGGGGTGAACTGTGAAGAATACTGAAATTCCACCATTTCTTGACCCAGGAATTTCCTGATCTGTCCCCTCTGGTATTTCTCATTCAGTTTTATCATATTTTGACAGTTTATCTTTGCAAAGGACTAGCAACTTTCCTTCCTTGCTTCCCCTGCTCAAGGAAGCTTCAATTCCTTAAATACTACATTCTTACATTTCCACAGTGCAATACTGGAAATTGAAGCAGTGAGTTAGGTGTCCTTTGCTGCACAGATAATATTTTCAAAGATTGTGGTGCAATGTGAAACTCAGGTTGAAATTCTCTCAGTTTCACATATGGTCCTGCCTTTCCAAAACTTGATGCAAGCTCCCTTCGAGACGTTTGAGCTGCGTGCAAACAGAGCATGAACATGGAGGTGCATAGCGATGAATTCAGGGCTATAGCTCAGCGGGGGAGCATCTGCTCTGCATTGCAGAAGGTTCCAGAGTCAATCCCTGGCATCTTTAGCTAGGGCCAGCAGAGATTTCAGTCTGGAACCCTGTTGAGCAGTTGCTGGTCAGTGTAGATAAATGGTGCGATTGTTTGGTTCAGCACAAGGCAGCTTCCTATGTTCCTATGTTTCTAGAATTGGAAGGAAGGTTCTTTGAAAATAGGGCACAGAAACTCCCTCGTAGCTGGACAGGCTAAGAGGGTATGGCCCTAACAGGGTACCCTTATGCAAAAAGAGGGTTGGTAAATGAAGACAAGCCTGCTTCCTTTTGTGGCATGCCACAACCTAGCAGTTCGAAAGCACAAAGTGCAAGTAGATAAATAGGTACCGCTCCAGCGGGAAAGTAAACGGCATTTCCATGCGCTGCTCTGGTTCGCCAGAAGCATAGCTGTTAATCCTCCCTTTTTTTGCGGGAAACTCCCTTATTCCAATGCCGTTTCCCGCTGCTATCCCGGATTGTTGATATCCCTTAAATTTCCCGGATTTCAAAGGAAGCAGCTCCTCTCCCTCCCTGCCGGCCAGGGAGGCTCCTCAGCTGCGTTGCTCGGCTGCCAATAAGGAGTCTGAGACCGACTGGGGGCGGAGCTTGCATGCCTTGTGCATCCAGACCCTCACGCCCAACCAGACAGACAGCCTGCCTGCCGTCTATGCACTCGCTCTTTCGCTCACCCGTTCACGCGCAGCCTCTGGAGCGCAGGGTGGCAAGGCTACTTGGTGCCGTTGCACCGCCCTCGTGGCATCCCTTATTTTCAAATCCGAAAGTTTGGAAAAAACCCCTTATTTTCAAATCCGAAAGTTGACAGCTATGGCCAGAAGTGGCTTAGTCATGCTGGCCACATGACCCGGAAGCTGTACGCCGGCTCCCTCAGCCAATAAAGCGAGATGAGCGCCGCAACCCCAGAGTCGTCCGCGGCTGGACCTAATGGTCAGGGGTCCCTTTACCTTTAAGAAGTATAGTGGGGGAAAGTCTACCATGGCAGTGGCAGCGCCCCAGCCAGAGGAACCGCTGACACATGTCCCACCAGCTGCATCTAGCAGCAGCAGAATCGCATGGAGGCGCCATTTTGAGGACACAATACTTTCCTTGCCCTGGCTGCTGGCAACCCACGTTATGACACTGTGCCCGCCACCCCAGTCTCTGAGCTGTGCGAGATTCCAGGGGTTCCAGTCGCTCACCCAGGGTTTGTGTTTCCTCCTGAGAATATGAGGCACAGAGGACCCTGTGGTGTCTTTAGAATATATGTTTACGTGTATGCACCTGAGTCTATGCTGTACAGGATCACAGCATCAGCGCCCCCCCCCCAAAAAGGCGTTGCTTTTCCCAAAGCCCCAGAAGCCTTGGATTCCAGCAGAAATCAGGCATGGTTCTCTTGCCTCCACCTTCTAGCTCACGTAACTAAAAACTCCTTTGTTTTTCTAACTATCAGCAAGTTGAGGGAGAGAGGCTCCCACCCATTTGTCATCTGGCACGGAGTCGCTTCCTTTGTTATCTTAACAACCCCTATGTAGGCCATTACCTCACCAGGAAGCTAGCCTGGCTATTCCGGGAATTTGAATCCTTGCTTAGATTTCAACACTCGCTGGATCCAGGAATTCGAAGGAGGCCCCCGCATATATCCTACCCGCTCCAAACTCTAAATACTATGCTGTTATGCAGTGGGTTTGTCTGTGCAATTCTTCTTTCCCCAGTCTCCCCCTCTCAATTCATAAACCTACTAGCTGACCCAGCCACGCCTTGCTGTGGCTGATTTGGTGAAATGCAAAAGTAAGATACAGTATGAAAGAGAAAGCGTATGTTTACTTACACCTTATCTCGTTGAAGTTCAGTCTATGTGTTCTCCGTTTGCCTCTCCCGTTTTTGTCTTCGTTTCTACAACTGTTTATTACTACTATTTTAGTCTATGAGGTTTGTGCTGTGCTGTTTAACGTCCACTGGAGGGCGCTATATTTTTTTGCACAAAACCACATTTTTACCTGGGAAAGGTGTGGTATTTGTGCAATGTAAGTACATATGATCACTCCCATATGGGCATGGAACGTTGTGTCCAAATTTGAAAAGAATCGATCAAGGGATTACGGAGAAAGGCGATTGTTAACAAACATCCAACTTGAACGATTTTATATATATATACAGTAGATGTTCTTTATGCAAGAACTAGTATATTAAGCCTGTTGCAAAAAACAGGCGCTAGCCGGAGGCGGAGCAGCAGGAGCCGGGGGACCGGGAGGCTTCGGCGGGGGCGACCGGCTGGCCCGTGAGCGGAGGCCGCCTCGCCTCGGACCCCCGCCGGCTGGGCAGCGCACAGGGAAGGGCGCGTGCCGGAAGGGGGTCTCCTTCAGGCGGCGGCAGGAGCCTCCATGGGCGGGCGGCGGCAGCGGCAATGGCGGCGGCGCAGTTTCGCCCGGCCGGAAGTGTCTCTGCGTCGTCCCGCCCCCCTCTCCGCCCCCTCCAATCCCTGCGTCCCCGTGTGACATGCGCAGAACGCACTTCCGTGACACACGGAAAGGCAGAGACACTTGAAGATTATAATATAGGATGGCTTTATCTGTTGATTACTCTCCATCTCCAAACCCCCTTTCCTCTAGATGTGTCATCTTCTGCTGCCCTCCCTGCCAAATCCCAAGGGTTGAAAACATGGATGAAAGGTAGGCGAGGTCATGAAATTCACTGTCTTTATGCGTCGTATCAAACTTTTCACGTAACCACTCTTTCTAATAGCAAACCCAAATGGTGCGTGCCAAGAAAAATTGAGATGAAGCAGGACTACTGAGAAACAAGATGGGAGTGTCTGCCCGATTGGGGAACTTTGAGGTTTCTAGAAGCACATATTAACTAGGGTTGCCATATCTCAAAAAGTGAAAATCCAGACACAAAAGTTGTTGAAGCTTTTTTGGGCAAGTTTCTGAACTTTTTTTTATAAAGAAAATCGCCCAAAACGACTCTGCCAACATGGGTTGCCATACGGCCGGATTTTCCCGGACATTTTGCCGATTTTTGCCTGGACACTGCTTCCTACAGCAGTACTCAGGGTATGTTCAGGATATTCCAGACGTATGGCAACCCTCTATTGACCCTCCCCCAACTGTCCAATGAGAATTGAGCATGGTCAACTGAGCACAGGATGTTGAGTGTGCTGGGAAAGGAAAAGGGGGAACTGAGGTGACGATACCCTACTTCAGCTCTTTATCACTTAGAGCAGACACCCCCAAGCTCGTCCCTCCAGATGTTTTGGGACTACAACTCCCATCATCCCTAGCTAACATGATGGGAATTGTAGTCCCAAAACATCTGGAGGGACGAGTTTGGGGGTGCCTGGCTTAGAGTATCATTGAGGAGAACATGTTGGCCAACAAGAACCTTGTATCCTTATACATAATAATTCCCATTATGAAGAGAGCTAGCATTATGTAGTTAGAGTGCTAGGCTAGGACTGGGGAGACCTAAGTTCAAATCCTCCCACAACCATGAAACTCACTGTGGCTTTAGGCCAGTCACTCTCACCAGAGCCAGTTTTAGGAGCAGGCAGCCCAGGTGGCTCCCTGGAGCCCTGGACTCTGCGGGATGGAGTGCCTGGCATAGTACGACTAGAGGGTGAAACTTAATTTTTTTAAATTATGGTGCTGGAGGAGACTCTTGAGAGTCCCATGGACTGCAAGAAGATCAAACCTATCCATTCTTAAAGAAATCAGCCCTGAATGCTCACTAGAAGGACAGATCCTGAAGTTGAGGCTCCAGTACTTTGGCCACCTCATGAGAAGAGAAGACTCCCTAGAAAAGACCCTGATGTTGGGAAAGGTTGAGGGCACAAGGAGAAGGGGACGACAGAGGATGAGATGGTTGGACAGTGTTCTCGAAACTACTAACATGAGCTTGGCCAAACTGCGAGAGGCAGTGAAGGATAGGCGTGCCTGGCGTGCTCTGGTCCATGGGGTCACGAAGAGTCGGACACGACTGAACGACTGAACAACAACAACAATTAAAAACCATCAGCTTACAGCCATGTTTGACCTCCACCCAATACATGGTTCTACCCTCCCAGCCCTTGTTAACATTTGCAGAATCACCTCCAATGGCCTGCAGGCTGTCATGAATGATGAAATCACGAAATCTACAAGATTTCTGTATGGGTGGAAACTTCTTCCTTTGTTTCCAGATCTCATAGCTGATGATGTTCTTCCCAATTCTCTTGCTGCTCCCCAGCGTCAGGTTCACTGGCAAGGACTCGGCGCCAGATAAACCGAGTGAACCGCACGGAGCTAGAGGACGGGTTCTTGCGACTTCACGATGAAAACCTGCTGCTCAAAGAGTTTGCCCGGAAGCAAGAGGACAGGATCAAAAGGTATCGGGAGTGGCGGATATTAATTTAATTGTTGTCCGTTGTCAGAGTATATTATTCTGTGTTGTCCATTGCTCACAATAAACTGCCTGATTGTTCAGGGAATAGGTGTTTTAAATCTAAAATGTCTTGCAGAAATGACTATAGTAAGCTAGAGTTCACACCTAAGACCAGCTTCAATGTGCCAAACAGTAATAAAGAGAATGTTGCTGAGTCTACATAGGTGCCCATTCTCTCACCACTGAGCGATCCCAGCTTGTCATCATAGTTCAGAGCAGTCTATTGTCTCTGTAAACCACAGCCCTCTCTCCTCTCCCACTTCCCGACCACCCCACTCTGGGTGGTGGCGGTTGGGTTTTGTGTTATATGTCTGGTTCGGTCAATAGAACTGGAAGTGTTGCATTAATTAAGATGAATTGAGCTGATGCTTTCCTTTGTTCCATGAATGCCTCTGTTCAGTGAAGACTAATGCTATATTCTGCCACCAGGTGTCGCTGTCGTGCTAATTGTGTTCTCTGTGTGCATGCTGAAGCCAAGAGCACCATGGTGGCCTCTAGTGGCAGAATGCAAGCATTGCAACACTGCAAATTAAAAATAAAAAAAAACACGGCAGGAAGGGGTTTCAGTCTAATGAGCATTTAAACTAGCCGTCACACAAGTCTTTGCGATAACAGAAAACACATATACAGTGGACGCACGGGTTGCGAATGCGATCCATGCGGGAGGCGTGTTTGCAATCCACAGCGTCCGTAACCCGCAGCTCTGTGTCTGCGCATGCGCGGGTTGCAGATTCAGTGCTTCTGCACATGCGCAAAGCGCCGAACCCGGAAGTAACCCATTCTGGTACTTCCTGGTTCAGCGTGTTCATATCCCGTAGCAAATGCAACCCGCAGTGAACGCAACCCGAGGTTCAGATTGCACCATCAACACACCCTCTCACACCAGCCATATTTTCTCAAGTCTGCCTATACCTGGTTTGTTCTATCTTTCTTTCTATGATCCCTCTCTGAATCTTTTCCAACATGATTCAGCCTTCTTAATCTTGAATCTCAAACATGGTCCTACGAACACCAATTACAGAGGAGGTATTATTTCTTGAGAATGACAAAACTTGGCCTTTCCCTCCCTTTGCTCCATCAGGATGGGCACCAAACTATCAAGGCTCAGCCATGAGCGAATGCAAGTTGACGGGAGACCCGGGAGCTGGATCCGAAGCTCTGGAAGAAACCTGGACCTGGAGGAGGACCTGGAAGGGACTCGGGAGAGGGTTCGGGAACTGGAGAGACGAAACGAGGGTCTACGGAACCGCCTGCTCTTCTATAAGCAGCAGCTCCAGCTGCAGAGTTTGGGTCGACACGGCCCTTATGGCTATGTCTCTCCCAGGGTAGACACAGGACTTCGGCGGGCACACACAGCTGCTGGACGAGTGCCTGAGAAACTACGCAAAGGTAAAAAGAGCTTGTGGGGGGTATTGTGTTCAACGGCAGGGAGGTTCTGGGCTGAGCAGTGATTTTGCAATGCAAAAGGGTGCATAAGGAGTGTCAGGGACTGGCAGGATGCTGACGGGTGTGCAGCAGTTGCACTAATGTACAGAGTATGGGAAAGAAGTAAGACGAATTGAAGCTTTTAGTACAGGATAGCAAATATGACCTGGCAGGTGTTACTGAAACTTAGTGGGATGATGTCCCAACAAAAAGAAGAATGGATACAAAAACTTATGGAATACGCAGAAATGGCAAAACTTACTGGAGAAATAAGAAATCAAGATAACAAACTTTTTCTAAAAGAATGGAAATGGTTTATTGAATATTTACAAATAAATTGTAAACAGATAAGAACATTGACAGGATTATTGTAATAACCTGCAGTTTTATAAGAGTATATATTGAAAGTAGGTGAATAAATGAGCAAATTAAGTTAATTTGGATATGCAGAAAATATTTAAAAATAAATTTAAGGAACCACAGAAAGAGGGGAAAGGATGTCAAGTTTTGAAATGTTAAAATGGTTATAAAATAATTGAAATGTATAAAATTGAAAATCATACATAAAATAAATTTTAAAAATAATAATAATAAAAGTAATTATTAATATTTTTTGGCCCAGCAGGAATGCGGGTTCACGGCCCAGCGGTCAGACCAACCCACACAGCTCCTGCCCACTATGGCGACCATACTCTGGAGGGATCTCGAGTTGAGACGGAGAGATTGTGAGTCTTGCCTGCTCATCCTACCCTCAACCATTTGGCCACTGTGATTCTTTCCTTTCCTTTCGAAATAATTTTTATTTGGTTTAACAAGTATAAAATTATAACAATACAATCATACACATGTTGTTGTTGTTTAGTCGTGCCCCCCGACCAGCCGCTCTGGAACTTAACCGGAAGTGTCCTTAGTTTTTTTTTTATGTTGAGCTTCAACGCATACACATTTACAAATTCCTCCGAATCTCTGGACTTCCCATCTCCCCTCCATGGTTCCCATTATTAAACCTTTTCTCCTGCATCTTTTCTGATAATCTATGTTTTATATACAGTAACTCCATTGTCTCCATAGTACTTGCTACATTACAAGTGTTATTGCAATCCTGCTAATGTTTTCATCTGCTTACAGTGGTCTCCAAGATAAATTATGGATTTTCCCCATTCTTTGTTAAAGTTCTGGTCTTCTTGGTTCCTAAGCTTTCTGGTGAGCTTTGCCATTTCGGCATAGTCCAACAATTTGATTTGCCATTCCTCTCTGGTAGGGACTTCATCTTCTTTCCATCTCTGGGCTAATAGCATCCAGGCGGCTGTCGTTGCATACATAAAAAGTATTTTCTGCTCCCTTGGAATATCGGCACCTATAATTCCTAATAAAATAATAATAATAAATAATAAAATTTTATTTATACCCCGCCCTTCCCAGCCAAGACCGGGCTCAGAGTGGCTAACACCAATAAAATCACAACAAAACATACAAAACAATCAATTAAAATGCAGGTTAAAATACGATTTAAAGTTTAAAATGCAGCCTCATTTTTAAGTAGCCCAACAATCAAACCATAAAGGAATGAAACATCAGGGTTAAACTGAAACCAACCCAAAGGCCAGGCGGAACAGCTCCGTCTTGCAGGCCCTGCGGAAAGATGCCAAATCCCGCAGGGCCTTGGTCTCTTGTGACGGACCGTTCCACCAAGTCGGGGCCAGTACTGAGAAGGCCCTGGCCCTAGTTGAGGCCAGCCTAGCATCCTTGTGGCTTGGGACCTCCAAAATGTTATTATTTGAGGACCTTAAGTTCCTACACGGGGCATACCAGGAGAGGCGGTCCTTTAGGTACGAGGGTCCTAGGCCGCATAGGGCTTTAAAGGTCAAAACCAGCACCTTAAACCTGACTCTGTACTCCACTGGGAGCCAGTGCAGCTGGTAGAGCCTCTGGTTGTTGTTTAACATTAATGCATGCAAATGTTGACTAGATCCTCTCCTCTTCGCATTTTCCCGGGGACATTGAGCTGGAAACGAAGCAGCTATTTTTGTTTTGGCTCTGCTCTTCCTTTCAGTACCCAGAGCCTGGTCCTTGCAGCGTTGGAGCTGGATCCTGAGTCGCTGAGTTCCACACACGGCAGAGATACGGACCCAGAAAGCGCCCGCTCCCTGCAGCGCCACCTAGAGGTCCGGGAACGCCGGTACAATGCCTGCACAATGCTTCATTCACGTATTATTTGGTCCATGTTAAATCAGTCTCTCTAGCTCTGTTTTAAGGTCTTCTCAACTCTTGTTCCATTTCTCACCAAAACACTTAAATCGAACTTAATCCGTTCTGGAGAGAGCCAGATTCTGGGATGTCAAAGTATATATTTTAGGGCTTGAGTTTAAAATGGGGAAAATCAAACATGACTCATTGATAAGATATAGACGTTTGTAAATTGGGAGTGTTGACATGTGTTTTAATCTGAGTTTCGGCTTGTCATTGATCTTAATTATTTTTTGAATGTTTTAAATAGTTGTTTTTCATGGGTTATTACTGATAATTTTATTGTTTTATTTACTGTAAACAGTTTTGAGATTGGGTGTTTTCCTACATGGTACATGAATTTTGTAAAATAAATCAAACCTTTATTTTAACTTCTTGGTTCATCAGGAACATAAAAATTCAGATATCTGTATGCAATAGCAGAAATGGCTGGAAAGTATTTTGTTACAACCAGCCCCCCCCCCCCAATTTATTAACCTAAAGTAGTTTCCAGCCCTTTTCTTCTCATGAGGGAAGGAGAAAGTAGGGACAGATACCTGTAAGTGTTGGCAGATGAGTTTCACATTTAATGCTGGTCCCTTTTTCCAACCCAGACCTAACAAGACAATCTATTTCTTTTTGATGATTATTTAAAATCTATTTTTATTAATACTTACCAAAAGTTCAGTACATAGTACCTATTTAAAACACACCAGAATAAAAGAAATACTTAAAAAAAAACTAATCTAAAGAGTGTTGTAATAATATCAAGGTCTTATATATATATATAATAATTGTTCATAAGTGTACCAAGCAAAACAAGGCCACATGTCTGAAGCAGCACAGGAAGACAGGCCTGTCTCCATTTTGACTCCCAAACTGACAAACTGTTTCTCTGCAAGGAAGGAGGGGGGTCAGTGTCTCAGGAAAATAAAGTGATAATCCTAGCTTCCTGATACCTGAGTGCCAGACAAAAGGGTGTGATTAACTTGGCTGGGAAACAGGGAAATGTAAATATCTCTTTTGTTTTACTTGATGGGTTTTTGGGTGGAGGGCAAGAGGAGGCATGGGGAGGGTCAAGGATGCTCAAATTACTGCTACCAGACCTCCCCTTTCATGGTGTAGCTGTGATGTATCTGGGGGCTGGTCCTGGGTTATACCCCTTGTTGTGATGGATGTATGATGTGGTCTTGAGCAGGAGGGGGGAATTTCAAAAGTCTATATAGGAGCCGGCACACCATTGTTGTGGGTTCCTCCTCCCTCCTCCATTTTGGGAGCGAGGGCCCTGTTGCAACAGATATAATAAAATTTTGCTTCTCAATTTTTCTCTGGTTGGCCTCTGTAAATTTACTCCTACCGATGGAGAACCTGGGAAGGCTCTTGTGTACCCCATAAGGGAATAAGAGCAGATTTCTGTTTATTTCAAGAGGAACAGGGGCAGAAAGAAGGTAAAGGGGGGGGGGGCGGAGAAAAGAAAAAGAAAAAAGAGAGAGAAAAAGTAAAGAAAATGGGAAAAGATAAAAAGACTACCGGTTCCCTGTCAGCTAAATATAGCATTCACTCATTAACATCCAGCTATTCTATTTTCTATGAGCCAATATTTTTTTTTCAGTCTTCAGATCCAGACATTACAAGATCATTTTCTCTCTTACGCAAAAAGTCTGCAAGAAGTTTCCAGCCCTTAATAAATGTCAATAATCGACACCTATTTGTTTCGCTGTTCCAGAGCCACCATCCAGGAAAACGTGGAGCTGATTCGTCTGCAGAAGCTTCTGAGAGCCAAGAATTCAGAACTGGTGGTAACCAAAGCCCAGTTTGCCGGCTTACAGGAAGTGAGTCCGGCCACGTCAGCACTCGTGGTAGACAAATGCGGCCCACTGGGTTTCACTCTCTGGCCCCTGGGCTTCTCCCCAAGCCAAACCATTTCACACAGCCATGCCCCTCATCTTCTGAGCCCTCCCAAGGGATGCAGGCCAGTGGCAACCTGGGGCCATCAGAGGCAAAAGTGGGTGGGATAATGGATGTACATTTTGCCTTTGTGCAGTAGGCTAGTTCTTACACACGCACACACACACACACACACGGCACCTCGCTCTCTTCTCCATCCAGGCAAGGAAGTAGCATTATCAAAATTCAAGGGCAAAGTCCAGCAAGGCAAAAACACTTGCGGCTGGGGGAGGAAGCAGTGCTAGTGAAGGCCACATTTGAGCCCTAGACCGAAGATTCCTCATCCTCATCCCTGATCTCAACGATATTTTCAATTGTGAGCTTTACAACGGTTTGTGTTTTTTTGCAGATCGTTTTCAGAGCGTTTTTTAATAGCTGTTTAGATCTGGCCCAAATTATTTAAAAACAGATCGTGAGGGAAAGTGAGGGACCCTGATCCCCACAAACTACTGTTGCACACACACACACACCACATGACTTCCCCATAAGAATCCTGCTGTTCACCCCTCACAGAGCTATAGTTCCCAGCACCTTAAACTACATTTCCCAGGGCTCTTTGGGGAAGAGTGTTGTCTTACATGTACTTAAATATACTCGTGCTTACATCTGGAGATGCCGTGTCACGGGTAGTTGAAGCCCTTAGCAATGCATTCAATGATTCAATTATTTGACAGTGTAGAGACTCCTTTTTCCTTCTTATATGTGACTTCTGACAACTTGGAAGGTGTTTTTCCCCTCATCCACCCCAATAATCCAGCGCTTTGCTTGCTATTCCTCCAGGCTTACGAGACTCAGCTCCAGCAGGTAACTTTCTCCAGTTCTGTTGGGTGGTGGCACCGTTGGGGGATTGGGACTCCATGGTCCCTCAAGGCTCTAGATCTCATGGATCTTTCAACTTCTTCTGTGCTTCTCCAGAACCAAGAGGCATTGAGGTCAGCCAGCGAGGCCTTGCTAGCTCAGGTTGAAAAGCTGAATGCCCACCTCAGGGAGGAGAGTCAGAAGGTGACAGCGCTGGAGAGCCAAGTAGAAGTCCTTTCTCCACTGCAGGGAATGCTGGAAGATGTAAGTCGGGTTAGAAATTATCCAGAAGAAAATGCTCCTTTCCTACTTCTCAAACTTCACTCTTTTATTTTTATTGAAGTAATTTCTATACTGAGATATGCAGTGCTTCCCATCCCTAAAAAAGGGGGTACACTCATTTTTACTCAAATATATAAAAGGATGTCATATAGAGGAAGGAGAAAAGTTGTTTTCTGCTGCTCCTGAGAAGAGGACACGGAGCAATGGATTCAAACTACAAGAAGATTCCACCTAAACATTAGGAAGAACTTCCTGACAGTAAGAGCTGTTCGACAGTGGAATTTGCTGCCAAGGAGTGTGGTGGAGTCTCCTTCTTTGGAGGTCTTGAATCAGAGGCATGACAGCCACCTGTCAGGAATGCTTTGATGGTGTTTCCTGCTTGGCAGGGGGTTGGACTGGATGGCCCTTGTGGTCTCTTCCAACTCTATGATTCTATGATACTATTTCTGAGTTAGTGGAATCTGTAACCTGAAGCGTCTGTAACCTGAAGCGTCTGTAACCTGAGGTACCACTGTATTTGCCCACCTTGCTTCCCATCCAATCTCCGGCCCACCGCTGGCAGCTTGGATTCCACAACCAGATCCTGTATTGTGTTCCCTTTTCCAGTTTCAGGAGAGAGTCCGGGACCTGGAGAAGGAGCGAGATTTGCTGAAGGAAGATTACGACAAACTGCTGGAGAGGTGAGAGATGGGCTGTCGGGAAAGGATAAGCAACCCGGGAGTTTGTTCCCACTCAACGAAACCTATTCGTGCAGCAGTTGGGAACCTCAGACACAGGGGCCGAATGTGGCCCTTCAAGTCTCTCCGGTTGAGCCTTAGGACTTTCCAGGTCAAACCCCTTCCTCAGCGAAGCCCACTTCTTGAGTGTTTTTGTTTTGGCCTGTCTGTTTTGGAATGTATCTGTGAACTCTAATATTGGTCACATTCACATAATAATAATAATAATAATAATAATAATAATAATAATAATAATAATATTCCTGACTCATTTATAGCGTTGTCCCCCCCTTGTGTGTAGATCTACTTTGGGTTGCCCCAACCACTCTGGGTGACTTCCGACACATAAATAAACATTAAAAAGCATTACAGATTAAAAGGCTTCCCTGTACAGGGAAGCATTAGGATGCCATTCAAAGCACTATGATATCATTTTAAGCACTTATGACTTCCCCAAAAGAATTGTGGGAACTGTAGTTTGTTAAGGGCGCTGTGAGTTCTTAGGAGACCCCCTCACCTTCTTGCGGTGGTTGAACAATCAACCCCTCTTCGCAGGGAATTCTGGGAATTGTAGCTCTGCGATGGGGGGATAGGGGTCGCCTAACAACACTCAAGAACCTTAACAAACCACAGCTCCCAGAATTCTTTGGGGGAAGCCATAACAACTTAAAATGATATCATACAGAAGTGCTTTGAATGTATGGTGTGAATATGGCTGATATCTTTGGGTAAACATGGATGAAAGACGGAGGCGTGTTTTTGACGGGCATTTTTGGTATGCGAAAAAGGGCTCCCTGCTAGAATTTACAGAAACATAGGCAAGGATTTTGTGGCCCTTTTTGAGGTGCGGCGAATCTATGTGTCTCTTTAGCTGCCTCAGCAATACCCAGCACCCGCTAGACGTGGTTCCCCAGAAGGACAACGCCCCTTGCTTGGAAGAACAACTCAGCTCAGCAATTGCAGAGAAGCAGAGGCTGCAGGAGCAGCTGGAGAAGGAAAGAGGTGAGGGGGCCAACGGGGGCCTGCCAGGGAAATGAATGAAAGGGCAAAGCGCCCAAACACGTCCCCTTGCGTCTCACATGGGTCACTAACAGTGAAGTTTGAAATGAGAGGTGGGGGACCACAAGCCCAGGGAGCAGATGCGGCCCTCTGCACCTTTCTGTCTGGCCCTCGGGGCTTTGCTCAAGTTGGACTGTAGCCTATTGCAGAAATGTTGCCTTGGTTGCCCTGCCCACTTTTGCCTCTCGCCTCGCCTACTTTGCATCTCGCCCCGCCCACCACTGGCATGCGGCCACCAGAAGGCTGCCTGTGAGGGAATGTGGCCCTTGTTCTTGCTGCTGTTATTGATTAGCCTTGCCAGAGAGATGAACATTTGCGTTTTCTTGAGCTGTTTAGCCATGGTTAAATTTTGTTATTCTGTATTTCTTTTGATGAAGTCCATTCCTTGAAGAAACTGTACCGGTGAAACAGGGTGACCTCAAGCTAGCCACCCGTCTGAGGACAGACGAGGACGTCTGAGGGACTTTGTACAACCACTCTAAACACATAGTATTGCACATAGAACTTTGCACTTTAAGAGCTGATTATTGGAACTTTGCACTTTAAGAGATTATTTGGAAAATATGCTATAGGCTATGCCTTTAAGGAGATACCTGTGTACATGTATTATATGATGTTACTGTCAGTCTAGTTGTTGGTATAATATATTTTCATATTCATATCTTAGAGTCGTTCACAGTTTCGTGTATCTTATATTTGGTTATTTCTTTGGCTTTTGATATAGCAACCGAGGAATTTCGTTGTTCCCGCGAGGGGACAATGACAATAAAGATTTGTTCTATTCTATTCTAAATACCTTCCCCCTGCTCCAAGCTTGGATGTGGACTGATAATTAGAACTGAGGGAAAATATAATTGGCAAGTTACGGGAAAGGAACGGTCAGACCTACTGAGAACAGGTGGCAACCTTGCGATTCATCCCAAATCCTTGCTTTCCCCCCATAAGCTCTGAACGAGGAACTGAAGCAAGAAGTGAGCCAGCTGCTGCAGGAACGCCCACAGGACATTGGCTTTTTGCGGGAGAAGGCGGCCATCTTGGAAAACCAGACTAGAGAGGAAGACTCTCCATCCAGTCTAGTAGTTCAGGTAGGCACTGGGTAAAACCACACACTTAGCAACTGGGCCTTAGATACCGGCATTGTACATACAAACACACACATATATGCAAGTAGGCATCGATTTCCATTCTGACCTTTGTTTGTCACAAACAGCTCTGGTTCCATCCTGCTGCTGTTCGGCTTCCTACAAAGACTATTTTATTTCTCTCGCGGTGCATTATGTTATGATTACGTGATTCCACCCTGTTCGTTTCGATGCAAAGAAAGCCCAATGCAAATCCGTCACGTATTGTTTGCGGACTGAGAACAACAGCAGCAGTGAATATCAGTCGTATTTGATGGGTTGATTTCCATCCTGGATATGGGATGCATAAGCAAAACACTGGCAATTCCCATTCCCATTTTTGTTTCTGTCAGAATTCTCCAGTATCCTCACACACAAATTATCATAAGTCTTGCAAGTCTTCGGCTGCCGTTTCCTGGTCTTAATAAAATTGCGAGGAGTTCCAATCTGAACAGGCAGCTGAGCTCTTGCAAGGCTCATCTTGCTAGTGTTAATTGCCAGTGGCATTTAGTTTAGAACATTTCAGTGGGTGGGTGGGTGGGTGGGGTGGGGGTGAGAGATAAAATACCTCTCTGCACAGATTGGCATTTTATGTAAAAATGACCTGATCCAAGGTAAAGCAGATACCAGCGGATTAAAATGCCGAAGCAATAGAGTGAGCAAGTTGTCAGTGATATAGATCAGCCCAGTTCAATGAAATGGATTTGCTTTTCCTCCATTTTCTGATGGAGATGGTAGTCTCCATGTCAAGCCCCACACATTTCCTTCCATCTCTCCCCCCCCTTTTCCCCCTTTGCAGCCCCTCTATGTGGAAGGTCTCTCGAGAGAGTCTGAGAAGGAAGAGATGTTTGCCCAACGGAGTCTAAAGCGAAGGCTCCACGAGACGGAGGCCGCCCATGCTGAGACCGTGCTGGAGCTAGAGAAGACCCGGGACATGCTCATCTTACAACACCGGATCAACCGGGACTACCAGGTGAAGCAAGGAGACTGAGCTGCCCACCTGGGAGATGGAACAAAGGGGGGGTCTTTTTGGAGGACTCGGGGTGTGTGCAGACAAGCATATTCACTGTGAGCTCACCAGGGTCAAGCTCAGTGAAAGCTAGTTCTGTGAGTCTGCATTAAGTTGAGTGGGTGCAGAGCTGATTGGCTAGTGCCCATAGTGTCCTCAAGAAACTTCTCTCCATCCCACACCAGTGGAATAATTTTGCAACTTTTACATTTTTATTTAATGGGAAAGGAATTCAGAATAGCCCAAATGTGCAAGGGCACAATTCACAAAGCATCCAAGGGAAAACGAGGAGGTGCAACTTTTAGGTATAGAGAACTCCATTTTATTGGGCCTAACACTAACCTGCTCAAATGAGGATACTTTCTGGGGGCATGGCCAATTTCGGTTTTCAACAAATGTATCGATAGCTGACATTGGTGCCTTCGCACATTTTCTGCAGAAACACAAGCCTTAGGAGGGCCAGGCACGCCAAGCAGTTTTGCCACCTTTTCTGACTATCGGTCGAATAAAGGAATAAAGCAAAGTTTTGCCACCTTATTCCCACCCACCCAGGAATGCTCCTCTGCCTTTCAACAGTTGCATGGCAGACAGAAATTCTGGATTTGCATGATTTGTGTAGCTGTAAGGGACCCAGGTGGGTTAAACCACAGAGCCTAGGGCTTGCCGATCAGAAGGTCGGCGGTTCGAATCCCTGCGACGGGGTGAGCTCCCGTTGCTCGGTCCCTGCTCCTGCCCACCTAGCAGTTCAAAAGCACGTCAAAGTGCGAGACCTTAGAATTCCTATGACAAAAATGTCCTGTTGAGTTTGTTTTCTGGGGTGGAGCTATCTTGTTTTGTTACGTTGCACTGTATTCTACTGTAGCTTCTCAGTTTCGTTCGTACGGTACATGTGTTTCATCGGCTATTTTTTAAGCCGCTTAAGGGACTAAGCGGTATATAAATAAATAACCTAAAGCAGCTGCAAGTAGAGGAGTAGGGAAGCGAGAGTGCTCACCATCTCTCTCCTGGCTGAGTCCTGAGGCTGACTGTGGGTACCATACTCTCTTTGGCGGGCATGCCTTGGTTCCAGGCAGAGCTGGACGGGGTGCTGCTGCAGACGGCAAGAGAGAAGCAGGAGCACGAGGAGGAGCAGCAGCAGACGGCCCGTCTTCTGGACCTGCGTGGGGCCCGCATCCGCCAGCTTGAAGGTAGGCATGTGGACGGGCATACCTTCTCTCCATGCAATTTCTGGCTTCCTGTCCGCACCATAGATTGAAAGCATTCTTTAGATCTGCGCAAGGTGGAACGTGTGCAGAGGAGGGCGACCAAGATGGTCAAGGGTCTGGGAAGGAAGCCTTATAAAGGGAGTTGGGTGTGTTCAATCTGGAGAAGAGAAGGCCAGGGGTTGATACGAGAGGCACCTTCAAATACCTGCCGCAGAAGAGGGAGCAAGCTTGTTTTCTGCTGCTCCGGAGTGTAGGAATCCAACCAGTGGGTTCAAATTACAAGGAGATTCCAACTAAACATTCAGAAGAGCTGTTCAACGGTGGAGCGGACTCCTTCGGGAGGTGGTGGACAATCATTGGAGTCCGATGGTCCTCCGTCAGGGATGCTTGAGCTGAGATTCCTGCATTGCTGTCAGGGACCGTGCTGAGGAGGGCTACACTGAGGAGGAATGGTGGGAGCACCCCCCTGCTCCTGCTCCTGCTCCAGATCCCGAATCTTCCCAGGAGCAAGAGGACAGTATAGATTTGGAACAGTGGTTTGCAGAGGGACATAGTTCAGAAGGCAGGAGCTGGGAAATACTAGATGGGGAACAGCTAGGGGAAGAGACACTGGAAGAGAGAGGGTTAACAGATTCACAGTCTCTGGACAGCATTCACAGACACCCTTCTCCAAAGTCACAGAGAACTCAGAAAGCGGCAGCACAGAATGCACAGAGGGTACAAACTCAGATTACAAGACATAGGTGTGATATAGATTAATAGGGACAGAAGGAGGTGAAATCCTTAACTGGGAGCACCGCCATTCTAGGAGATGTGTTCTTTGTTCTCTCGTTGTGATTATTAAAGTTTCTAACTGCTAAGAACTCATTTTACTTCGTTCTGCTTATCTACTGCCACGGGGAGGGAGCTGATTCCCTGAAGCCAGACAATTGCAGGGGGTTGGCCTAGATGACCCTTGCGGTCCCTTCCAATTCTCTGGTTCTGTGAACAGGTCTTTGTGGCTCTGCTTTGTTTCCCCACCCACACACCCACCCCACTCCAGCGCAGTTGAAGGACGTGGCCTACGGAACGAGGGCAGCCCCATTTCCTCCCAGAGAGGGTGACCCATCCGCGGAAGCAGTCCCTGACCAGGCCCCACAGCTGCGGCGCGGGGAGAACCTCTTCGAGCTGCACATCTCGGGCGCGGTGCTGTCGGCCGAGGCGCTGCGTCTGCTGGGGGACCCGGAGCCCCTCACCTTTTGCACGTACTCCTTCTACGACTTTGAGACCCACTGCACGCCGGTGGTGCGTGGCTCCCGCCCCCGCTACGGCTTCACCTCTCAATACGTGGTGCAGGCCGAGCCGTTTTTCCTGCAGTACCTGCAAGGCGCCACGTCCCGCCTCGACCTCCACCTTGCCTCGGCCGTCGAACACGCCACCCTGGCCTCCTGCTGGCTGCGCTTTGGCGAGGTGCCAGGCAGCGGGGAGAAAGTGCACGCCACGGCGGTGCTCCGCGGTAAGGATTGCGCCGCTCCAACTGTGGCAGACATTTTGGAGTTGGAAAAGACTCTAAGAAGGGCAACCAAAACGATAAAGAGCGTAAGAAGAGCTTGCCAGATCAGCCCTGTGCATAGCTGTCAACCCTCCCTTTTTTTGTGGGAAGCTCCCTTATTCCAATGCCGTTTCCTGCTGCTATCCCAGATTGTTGATTGTTAAATTTCCCGGATTTCAAAGGAAGCAGCTCCTCTCCCTCCCTGCCGGCCAGAAGGCTCCTCAGTTGCGTTGATCGGCTGCCAATAAGGAGTCTGAGACCGACTGGGGGCGGAGCTTGCATGCCTTGTGCAGCCAGACCCTCACGCCCAACCAGACAGCCTGCCTGCCTGCCGTCTATGCGCTCGTTCTATCGCTCACCCGTTCGCGCGCAGCCTCTGGAGCGCAGGGTGGCGAGGCTACTTGGCGCCATTGCACCGCCCTCACGGCATCCCTTATTTTCAAATCTGAAAGTTTTTTAAAATCCCTTATTTTCAAATCCGAAAGTTGACAGCTATGGCCCTGTGGCCCATCTAGTCCGTCATCCTGTTCTCAGTGTGGCCGACAAGATGCCCGTGGGAAACCTGCAAACAGGATTTAAGCATGAAAGCAATTCCCCCCCCACCCCCATGGGAATGTTCAGGGAGGCAGGAGAGGAGATATTGTTCATTAATATCCTTCCTAACTTGCGCTAGCAAGTTCTATAACTAAGCAGAGTTTTACACCTCCCTTTTTAAACACACAACGGATAACTGGTTGTAGGCTTCTTTAAGCCTCTTAATATTATCTTCCTGGTAAGTTCCCTTATGGTAGGGACATGGGCGGAGCTGTGGTCTAAACCATTGAGCCTAGGGCTTGCCAGTCAGAAGGTTGGCGGTTCGAATCCCCGCGACGGGGTGAGCTCCCGTTGCTCTGTCCCTGCTCCTGCCCACCTAGCAGTTCGAAAGCACCCCAAAATGTGCAAGTAGATTAATAGGTACCGCTCCAGCAGGAAGGTAAACAGCGTTTCCGTGCGCTGCTCTGGTTCTCCAGAAGCGGCTTAGTCATGCTGGCCACGTGACCCGGACGCTGTCTGCGGACAAACGCTGGCTCCCTCGACCTATAGAGCGAGATGAGCGCCGCAACCCCAGAGTTGTCCGTGACTGGATCTAACGGTCAGGGGTGCCTTTACCTTTACCTAAGTTCCTTTATATCCCCCTTAAAAGAATAAACACACCACAATCTTGTTTAAAGTATATAAAAGAAGTTTACTCACATCATCAATTCACAGTTGGATCCCTGAAGGCAGACTTAGTTACAAAATATGTACATTTGGATCTGCCCCATTTTGGGGAATAATCCCAGTGACTGTAGATTGGCAGTCACTGCAGTTCACACAACGAAAGGAAGATGGAAAAGAAGGAAGTAGGGGGGAAGGGCTGCGTTTGTTACCTGCACAGGTAAGGTCATGCCTACCTCTAGTCACATGCAGGAGGAAACAGGAAGTTCTGACTGGCTGGACCAAACATCCCCTTGCATGTCCACTCTAGGAAAACAAGGAATGTTGAATTTGACTGCTACCTACCGTATGTATCACATCCCCCCCCCCCACGTGGTTTCCAGCAACTGGTACAGTGGTACCTCGGTTTTCGAACGTAATCCGTTCTGGAAGATCATTCAACTTCCAAAACATTCGAAAACCGAGGTGCAAAGGGCAGCCTGCAAATTCAATAGAGAAAATTGGGGGGGGGGGACCCTCAGCGGAAGCCATTTGACTCCCGAGGCTCATTCAAAAATGGAAGCATTTATTTCTGGGGTTTCGGCGTTCAAAAACCGAAATGTTCAACTTCTGAGACGTTCGAAAACCGAGGTACCGCTGTATTCAGAAGCGGCGCTGCCTCTGACTGTGGCAGCAAAGCCCTCACCTCCATGAATTGGTCTAATCATTTGAATAAGGGGATGGAGCGATCCCCCTGTAATAAAAAGTTGCAGAGTTTGGGGTGGGGGGTTAGTTCAGAGAAAAAGCAAGCAAGAAGTGGCATGATAGAATTTTATAAAATTGTGCATGGCATGGGTTAAGTGGATAAAGAAAAGCACACACACACACACACACCAGCCATAACGCTAGCACTTCTGGACATGCAATGAAGCTGAATTTTGGAAGATTCACGACAGATATATCAGAGTCCTTTTTGTCGCAGCACAAAGTTAAACGATGGAACGGAATGCAGTGATGACCACCAACTTGGAGGGCTTTAAACCACAAATTCATGGAGGGTGAGGCTATCAGCAGCTATGACTCTACTGTCAGATTTTGACAGGGCACATTCCTCTCGTATTTTCCAAAGCAGGTTATGTTCTTACAGAACAGGGATCGAGAACCTCCTTTCCTACATCACTTAATCATCACAGTTGAGCAGCCAGTAGTCGTGGCCGAGTGGTTAAGGCGATGGACTAGAAATCCATTGGGGTCTCCCCGCGCAGGTTCGAATCCTGCCGACTACGTAATTGTGCTTTTGCTTCTGAACCCGGGAGAGGAGAGTGGCTCATGGGCTCGAATCCTGCTTCACGGTTTCTCCACATGCTCAGGTCAGACACTGTGAGATCAGGAGGCTGGGCTAGATGGGCCATTGGCCTGATCCGGCAGGCTGCTCTTAAGTTCTTGGGATGTGGGGAGTCTGTTAGGGCTGGGGGCCACACACCCCTGCCCCCTACCTACTCAACTCCAGCAGGCTTCTGGAGGAGGGACTCACGCCTCTCTTTTGTTATTCCCACAATCCTTACTGCAACCTCCTGCCCACACCCTGGCACCACGTAACTCCAGGCTCCAACGGCGAGGATTTCGGCATCCTGGAATATTGGGCGAGGCTTCGCTTCCCGATCGAGCAGATTCTGAGGCTCCACCGGCAGCGAACCAAAGCCTTGGGCTACCTGTCTGCGGGAGTCCAGCACGCCATGGTGGCCCATCAGGGCTGGAGGCAGGAAGAGGAGAAGGTGAGGACAGCAGAGCAGGGGGATCTGGTGTGTACATTGCCAAATAGCTCCAGTGTTCTAGTCCTCATGATGATGGGTGAAACGGCAATTATGCAAATGTTTTTTTAATCTGAGATTGAGAGGAGAGGTGATAGCCATCTTTAAATATCAGGTTTATTTTCTTCTACCCATCACTGAAGGGGACCCAGGTGGCGCTGTGGGTTAAACCACAGATCCTAGGGCTTGCTGATCAGAAGGTCGGCGGTTCAAATCCCTGTGACGGGGTGAGCTCCCATTGCTCGGTCCCAGGTCCTGCCCACCTAGCAGTTCAAAAGCACGTCAAAGTGCAAGTAGATAAATAGGTACCGCTCTGGCGGGAAGGTAAATGGCGTTTCCGTGCGCTGCTCTGGTTCACCAGAAGCGGCTTAGTCATGCTTGCCACATGACCTGGAAGCTGTACGCCGGCTCCCTCGGCCAATAATGCGAGATGAGCGCCGCAACCCCAGAGTCGGTCACGACTGGACCTAATAGTCAGGGGTCCCTTTACCTTTACCTTTACCCATCACTGAACAGCACCTTAAGCTTTGGAAAGGGGACAAAGGAAGCAATTTTAATGAACTTGTTAACGGTTCTTTGCAAAAAAAAATAAAAAAATTCCCAGGTCAAACCAAAGATCGAGGGTCTGGAAACCAAGTCTTATGAGGAATGGTTGAGGGAGCTGGGTATGTTTAGCCTGGAAAAGAGGAGACTGAGAGGAGATACGATAGCTATCTTCAAATATCTCAAGGGCTGTCACAGAGAGGATGGAGCGTGCTTGCTTTCTCCTGCTCAGAGGGTAGAAGCTGAACCAATGGCTTCAAGTTACAAGAAAGGAGATTCTGACTAAACATCAGGAAGAACTTTCTGACAGCAAGAGCTGTTTGACAGTGGAACAGACTCCCTCGGGAGGTTGTGAACTCTCCTTCTTTGGAGGCTTTTAAGCGGAGGTTGGATGGCCATCTGTCCTGGATACTTTAGCTGAGATTCCTGCATTGCAGGACAGCCAGTGTGGTGTAGTGGTTAAGAGCGGTAGACTCGTAATCTGGTGAACCGAGTTCGCGTCTCCGCTCCTCCACATGCAGCTACCGGGTGACCTTGGGCTAGTCACACTACTTTGAAGTCTCTCAGCCCCACTCACCTCACAGAGTGTTTGTTGTGGGGGAGGAAGGGAAAAGGAGAATGTTAGCCGCTTTGAGACTCCTTAGGGTAGTGATAAAAAGCAAAGACATCACCTTGCCAACAAAGGTCCGTATTGTTAAAGCTATGGTTTTCCCAGTAGTAATGTACGGAAGTGAGAGCTGGACCATAAAGAAGGCTGATCGCCAAAGAATTGATGCTTTTGAATTATGGTGCTGGAGGAGACTCTTGAGAGTCCCATGGACTGCAAGAAGATCAAACCTATCCATTCTTAAAGAAATCAGCCCTGAGTGCTCACTAGAAGGACAGATCCTGAAGTTGAGGCTCCAATACTTTGGCCACCTCATGAGAAGAGAAGACTCCCTAGAAAAGACCCTGATGTTGGGAAAGATTGAGGGCACAAGGAGAAGAGGACGACAGAGGATGAGATGGTTGGACAGTGTTCTCGAAGCTACTAACATGAGTTTGGCCAAACTGCGAGAGGCAGTGAAGGATAGGTGTGCCTGGCGTGCTCTGGTCCATGGGGTCACAAAGAGTCGGACACGACTGAACGACTGAACAACAACAGGGTAGTGATAAAGCGGGATATCAAATCCAAACTCTTCTTCAAACTCTTCTTGGACTGGATCACCCTCGGGGTCCCTCCCAGTCCCACCTCTACAATTCTATGATTGTGACATCTGTTCCTCCATCCCCACCAAACGCTCAAGGTGGGTAGGGGCACTGAAGAAATGAAACATAATAAGTAGATCCAAACGCATTGTGAGAGTCGTCTGAAGGGCCCCAGGCTCCCTACATTGCTTTTTTTCTCTTCCATCACCACCCTGAGACCTGAAGGAGCGTCTCCACCCCCATCGTTCAGCCCAGACACTGAGGTCCAGCTCAGAGGGCCTTCTGGCAGTTCCCTCACTGCGAAAAGTGAGGTTACAGGGAACCAGACAGAGGGCCTTCTCGGTAGTGGTGCCCGCCCTGTGGAACGCCCTCCCATCAGATGTCAAGGAAATGAACAGCTATCTGACTTTTAGAAGACTCCTGAAGGCAGTCCTGTATCGGGAAATTGTTAATGTCTGATGTTTTATCGTGTTTTTAATATTCTGTTGGGAGCCTCCCATCTGGCTGGAACAAACCAGCCAGATGGGCAGGGTATGTATGTATGTTTGTTTGTATGTATGTATGTATGTATGTATGTATGTATGTATGTATGTATAGGTAAAGAGACCCCTGACCATTAGGTCCAGTCGCGGACGACTCTGGGGTTGCGGCGCTCATCTCGCTTTACTGGCCGAGAGCCGGCGTACAGCTTCCGGGTCATGTGGCCAGCATGACTAAGCCGCTTCTGGCGAACCAGAGAAGCGCATGGAAATGCTGTTTACCTTCCCACCGAAGTGGTACCTATTTATCTACTTGCACTTTGACGTGCTTTCGAACTGCTAGGTTGGCAGGAGTAGGGACCGAGCAACATTTGAACCGCCGACCTTCTGATCGGCAAGCCCTAGGCTCTGTGGTTTAACCCACAGCGCCACCCGTGTCACATATGTATGTATGTATGTATGTATGTATGTATGTATAAATAAATTATTATTATTATTATTATTATTATTATTATTATTATTATTATTATTACCCTGTCCTCTTTCCCCCCCGTAGCAGGCCCTGGGAACAGGCTGGAACGAGGTTTGTGTGCAGATTGAAAGCTGCTCCAGCCTGCGCAGTCGCTGGTTGGGCTCTCAGCCCAGCCCCTACGCCATGTACCGGTTCTTCACCTTCCCGGAGCACGACACCATCACCATCCCTTCGAGCAACAACCCCCACTTTGGGGACGCCCAGAGCTTTGCTCTGCGCATCACACCCGAGCTGCACCATTACTTGCTCGGGGACAGCCTGCAGGTTTATGTGTTTGACGATGAAGACGAGGAAGCAGGTAGCTACCTGGGAAAGGCCCAGATCCCGCTGCTGCCCCTGGCACAAGGGCGCAGCGTCGCAGGTGAGATGGGGCATATCTAGGGGTGGAGGAATTTCTCTCGGGCTGCAGGCACACGATACATTTAAGGCGTGTTCCAAGCACGTGACTTCCTGCCAAAAGAATCCTGGAAACTCTAGTTTCCCCCTCACAGAGCTGCAATTCCCAGCACCCTTAGCAAACTGCAGTTCACATGATTCTTTAGGGGGAAGTTGTGTGCTTTAAATGAACTTTCTGTGTATGATGTGGATGCAGCCACAGTTTCTCATTTCACATAAATATTAATCAATCAATCAATCAATCAATATGTGGCTCGACTCATACTTTTAAAAAGTTTTTATTTATACTTTTCAAGTTTATACATTTCATTAGCTTTACAATCAATTTAACATTTCAAAATTTGACTTCCCCCTCTTTCTGCAGTTCCTTAATTATTATTTTTTAAATATCTTCTGCATATCCAAATTCATTTAACTTGCTCATTTAATTATCTACTCTTTTGAAACTGCAGTTTATTACAATATTCCTGCTAATGTTTTTATCTGTTTACATTTTTGCGAGGAATTCCCCCCGATATAATGCATTTCTGTATGTCATTTTCACTACAATGAGCATCTTTCTACACATTTTTGGGGGGCTGCTGTAGTGGTTTTAGAATGTTGAATTATGACCTGGAAGACCTGTGTTCAAATCTACACTCAGCCATGAAGCTCACTGGGTGACTTGGGCCAGTCCCTGTCTCTCAGCCTAATCAACCTCACAGGGTTGTTGGAAGGGTAAAACAAGGGTATGCCACCCTCAGCTCCTTAGAGGAAAGGTGGGAGAGGATATTCAGTAGGTAAATAAATAAATTGGCTGTCTTATTGTGGGAACTGCACATTTTTAAGTCATCAGTGTCAAGCCTGGGTTGCATCATAGGCAGCGTAGAGAGCATTCTTACATACTGTATCTGTGCTTGGTTTGCCAGTTGCACAGTCACCAATAGGAAAATGCTCCAGAAGGTCATAACCACAGCCCGAAAGATTATTGGTCATCCTCTCCCATCTTTGGACGAACTATTTAGCTCCCATTGTCTCAAAAAGGCAAACAACATCCTGGATATAGTCTGTTTGCACGGTTGCCCTTCGGGCAAGAGATACAGAACAATTAAATCAAGAACTAAAAAACAGTTTTTATCCAAGAGCTATAACTATTTTAAATGCTGTAACCAAATGATATGATCTTGGGGAGTCGTGATGGATGGTATGTATGCGTATGTGTGGTTGTAAATGCGTAAATGCGTAAATGCGGCTGTAAATGCAGGATGGCATTCAATTTCGTTGTACTATGTACAATGACAATAAAGTATCCATCCATCTATCTATCTATCTATCATCTATCTATCTATCTATCTATCATCTATCTATATCTATCTCTATCATCTATTTATCTATCTCTATCTATCTATCTATCTATCTATCTATCTATCTATCTATCTATCATCTATGTATCATCTATGTATCTCTATCTATCTATCTATCTATATCTATGTATCTCTATCTATATCTATCTATCTATATCATCTCTCTCTCTCTCTCTCTCTCTCTCTCTCTCTCTCTCTCTCATCTCTCTCTCTCTCATCTATCTATCTATCTATCTATCTATCTATCTATCTATCTATCTATCTATCATCTATCTATATCTATCTCTATCATCTATTTATCTATCTCTATCTATCTATCTATCTATCTATCTATCTATCTATCTATCTATCTATCTATCTATCATCTATGTATCATCTATGTATCTCTATCTATCTATCTATCTATATCTATGTATCTCTATCTATATCTATCTATCTATATCATCTCTCTCTCTCTCTCTCTCTCTCTCTCTCTCTCTCTCTCTCTCTCTCTCTCTCATCTCTCTCTCTCTCATCTATCTATCTATCTATCTATCTATCTATCTATCTATCATCTATCTATCATCGTTCAGTGTGACAAAATCATTTCAGCTGAGACCCAAACACAAACCACCTGTGTCGACCTCTTCCTCCCTCCTGCAGGAGATTTTGTCCTTATGGATCCAGCAGGGAAACCCAATGGCTCCATCTGCCTACGTCTGGAGTGGAAGCTCCTTTACATGCCCCCGGAGGACTTCCGCCATCAGGCGTCCGCCGACTGGGAGCAACAGCGGCGGTCTTTAGAGCTGCAGATCGAGGAAGAGAAAGCTCAGCTGCAAAGCCGGGTATGTAAAGTCAGTGTCAAGGATCAGACGTGGCTGCCACGCTTTGTAGCCCCCTTGGCTGTCGCAGAGCAAGCAGGCCAGTAAAGCACACAGTCCGAAGATGGAGTTAACTCTCGATTAGGAAAAACCCGGTCTCCACCGACTTGGCTAAGTGTCAGGCCTGAGATCAGTTGAGGACAATAAAGGTCCCCACCTCCCCACAGCTGTCTATGTCTCCTCCACTCTAGGGCTTTTCCTAAGCCAGGCATGTCTAAAGTCCGTTTTGGGGGCCTAATCCGACCCCCCCCCCCGGCTGGTTTAATCCGTCCCCTGCGGCAGTTTATTTCTTGGGGATCAAATCATAGCTGTCAACTTTCGAATTTGAAAATAAGGGATTTTTCCAAACTTTCGGATTTTAAAATAAGGGATGCTGCGAGGGCAGTGCAATGGCACCAAGTAGCCTCGCCACCCTGCGCTCCAGAGGCTGCGCGCGAATGGGTGAGCGAAAGAGCGAGCGCATAGACGGCAGGCAGGCTGTCTGTCTGGTTGGGCGTGAGGGTCTGGCTGCACAAGGCATGCAAGCTCCACCCCCAGTCGGTCTCAGACTCCTTATTGGCAGCCGAGCAACGCAGCTGAGGAGCCTCCCTGGCCAGCAGGGAGGGAGAGGAGCTGCTTCCTTTGAAATCCAGGAAATTTAAGGGATATCAACAATCTGGGATAGCAGCGGGTGCATGTGACTAGAGATGGGCATGACCTTACCTGTGCAGGTAACAAAAGCACAAGGCACGCAGTCCTCTTCCCCCTACTTCCTTCTTTTCCATCTTCCTTTCGTTGTGTGAACTGCAGTGACTGCCAGTCTGCAGTCACTGGGATTATTCCCCCAGAGGGTTCCAGATGGCTTAGTTATAGGCTGGTCCCTCACTTACTTCTGGCTTCTCTTATGCCCGTCCAGGTCTCGCGAGAAAGTGGTATTGAGCGTCTGCCTTCCAGTCTCCAAAGGAAAAAGCCACGACTCTGTATGTCCGAGGCGGAGAAACGCATTTGGAAACATGCCAGGCCAGAAAATGGAGCCACCCAGCAGGTGAGATATGAAGACTTTGGCCCCTTGTGCACTATACATTTAAAGTGCTCTTATGCCACTTCAAACAGCCATGGCTTTCTCCCAAAGGATTCTGGGAGCTGTTGCTTGCTAAGGGCAGGGGTCAGCAACCTTTTTCAGCCGTGGGCCAGTCCACCGTCCCTCAGACCATGTGGTGGGCCGGACTATATTTTTTTTGGGGGGGGGATGAATGAATTCCTATGCCCCGCAAATAACCTAGAGATGCATTTTAAATAAAACGACACATTCTACTCATGTAAAAACACGCTGATTCCCGGACCGTCCGCGGGCCGGATTGAGAAGGCGATTGGGCCGCATCTGGCCCACGGGCCTTAGGTTGCCTACCCCTGGCTAAGGGTGCTGAAAATTCTTAGAAGGCCCCTATTCCTCTTGGGGTGCTACAATGCCCATTTGGGAATGGTAGTTCTGTGGAGGGGTGTGTGTCTCCTAACAGCTCCCAGCTGTTATGATTTTTGTCCAAGCCGAGCGGCAAACAGCTGCAGCGAGGCCTGGTCTGACTTTTGCCTGTCTCACTAAGCTGTGAAAAAGCTGCCTTATCTGTTTTCCTACATGTGATGTCCTACATGTGATGTTCACTGTACTATTGTAATCTTAGCCTTTGTGCTCTCTCTCCTGGCTAGACCTGAAGCTGGATGGATGCTTTATGCCAGCTCTGTCTTACTGAGATGGCAGCAGAGATTCTCTCTGCACTTTTCCTACAATAAATAGTTTAGCCTTAATTATGGCTTGTGTGTGTTGTTCTTCACGCTGGGGAACAATCACATATGACAGCGCCACCGGACTACTCCTGTAACCGGGGATGTGCGCACACGGCTTTGCTCTGGCTTTGGGGCAGTCTCACAAACTGCCCCAGGCAGGGTATTTGCTGATACCAGCAACCTGACCAAACTACAGTTCCCAGGATTCTTTGGGGGGGGGAAAGCCACAAGTGGTTCAAGCGTGCTTTAAATACTGTACATAGTGCATATGGCACCTTTGCTGGTGGTCAGATGTATAGCTTTGTCTTTTTTATAGTGCTTTGATTGCCCTAAGGAGATTGCAGTTCTTAAGGGCTCATAGACACTTCCACATTGCTAAATTCTGGAGCGTGTCCAGCCCCTCCATATGAAAGCAGACTTTCATATACTTGCTTATTTAACACCAGTGGTTCTGTTAGAAGTCAGAGGAGAGAAGCCCCATTGCTGTGCTGTTCTCAGACCCTGACCTCGGTGGGGTTTGTGTCTGCGCAGGTGGCTCTGGAAGGAGTACGAGAGGAAGAGGAGCACAAGGCGGTGGTGGCGGAAGAAGAGAAGATGACCGCAAGCCAGGAATTGGAAGGGAAGTCAAGCCCACCGGCTGAAGCAGCCGTGCTGAATGACAATGGTACTGTCACAGAAGGCTTACAATCCGTAGCTCTCCGGATTGGGGGGCGGGGGGAGAGAAGGGACCGGCGTATCTCCACTTGCTGGTGGACTCCAACTCCCATCAGCCCCAGCCGGCATGGCCAATGGTCAGGGGTGATGGGAGATGGAGTCTAGTAACAGCTGGAAGGCGCAACATTGGCTCTTTCTGTTATGGGTGGTATCGGGCTGCTGTTGCCCCTGGAGCAACGAAACGAAATACGAGGTGTGACCGGAAAGTTCGGTGAATGGTCATAGAAAGCGGACAGCGAGAAATATTCGAACATAAAATTGGCACCAGAAAGCCACAAAATGCTCAGAGTTGTGTACGAAGATGAAGCTGTAACTCGAAAGACGGTGTATTAAGCGTTTCTGTGAAGGGCGGCAAACCATCAAAGATGACCCTCGGTCTGGCAGACCGTCGAGGAGCAGAACGGCGGCAAATGTCGGCAGAGTTTTCGAGTTATTGCTGTGAGATCGGCGTTTGTCCGTCCGAATGATGGCGGAAGAATTGCATATTCCCTGTGAAATCATTACTGAGGGTACTGAGATGTCCTTACCTCCATATTCTCCCAATCTGGCCCCATCGGATTTCTTTCTTTTTCCAAAACTGAAATCTGCACTGAAAGGGCACAGATTTCCCAACATTTCACATGTCCAAGCTGCTGTGATGAGGGAACTAGAAGAAGTACGAAAAGAGGACTTCTCCAGAAGTTTCCAACCGTTCTACGAATGTTGTCAAGGGTGCATTGTATGAGAGGGGGCCTACTTTGAAGGCCTGTAAGGCATGTATGTTCAAATATTTCTCGGTGTCTGATTTCTGTGACCATTCACCAAACTTTCCGGTCACACCTTGTAAATATTAGAACCAAGCCTAAGATCAGTTGTGGCATAAGCGTTCCTGGACTAGGTCTCATTTTGCCACATTGCGGGGCAGTGAGATTGCAACAGGAGTGTGAAAAAATAAGGAGGCTGTTTGTCTCTCGAATCTTGCCTCTAGCCTCAGAGAGACCAGATACTTCCAGTGAAGCCCAGACCACAGAGAGCGACGAAGTGGTGGTGCAATCATCCGGGCTCCAAGAGTCTCTGGGACCGGTGGGTACTGGATTTTCTAAGCTAGTAGGGTGCGCGTTGAAAACATTGACCAAATACAATTTGAGGTGGGCTTAGGGCTTGCTGATCAGAAGGTCGGCGGTTTGAATCCCCACGACAGGGTGAGCTCCCGTTGCTCGGTCCCTGCTCCTGCCAACCTAGCAGTTCGAAAGCACGTCAAAGTGCAAGTAGATCAATAGCGTTTCCGTGCGCTGCTCTGGTTCACCAGAAGCGGCTTATTCATGCTGGTCACATGACCTGGAAGCTGTACGCCGGCTCCCTCGGCCAATAATGCGAGATGAGCGCCGCAACCCCAGAGTCGGTCACGACTGGACCTAATGGTCAGGGGTCCCTTTACCTTATGTAGTACATGGGTCACGATGTGCCAATGGGGGTCTTCCCTGGGCCCCACAGGGTCTCATGCCAACTGCTGGAATGAAGTGTGACAGAAGTATTATTTCGCCAATAGATAATACATTTTTCTACACCTTAATTGTAGTGCGGGAACGATTGCATTTTGACATCGGGTGATAGGTAGGTGGAGTCACACGTCTGATAAACATGGCCATGTGGGTGTAAAGATATGGATCTGACCCACCCGCCTTCCTGATCCAGTTCCCCATCTCTCTCTTCTCAGTGAGCATCATTCTACTCAACTGATTTGCCTCTTGGTAGGTAAGCAAACGTTTATGCAAAGGTTTTATTCCATTCCTATTCCTCTCCCACCTTGACCGGCAGCCTTCGGACAGGATCCGCGTGGAGGTCATCTCCCTGAGCCTGCACCCGGACAGCCCACCCATTGCTGACGAGAACATCCAGCAGCTGTACGTGGAGTATCGCTTCCCTGGCCTGCCGCTGGAGGAAACGGAGACCCCCTTCTCTTTGCGGAAGCCCCAAGGAAACCAGGAAATCTACTTCCACTTCAGCAAAGGTGAGGAGGCGTGTGTCTGGTTTCCTTGCTGCAGAAGGAAACCATGATCTATGGGAAGAAAAACCCATAAACTTGTAAGAGCCGGCGTGGTCTACAAGGCTCCCTGCTATATTGCCTCTAAGCCAGGGCTGAGGGATTTCAAGCCTGGGGGCCAAATGTAACCCCCCCTCCCAAGCCACACCCCTCGCTGCCTCTGTAAAAAATTCACACCTGTTGCTCCGCCCACTTTTGTATGTAGCCCCGCTCAGGAGTGAATTTTGCCCTCGGACAGAGAAAGGGTCTATACCAGTGTTTCCCAAACCTGGGCCTCCAGCTGTTTTTGGACTACAACTCCCATCATCCCTAGCTAGCGGGACCCAGTGGTCAGGGAAGATGGGGATTGTAGTCCAAACACGACTGTAGACCCAAGTTTGGAAAACACTCATCTAGGAGTGTGGAACATTATACAAAGACCATTGAGGGCCACACTCCATCAGAGATGAACTCTCGGGGGCCGCATTATTATTTATTAAATTTGTATTCCACCCTATACCCATGGATCTTAGGGTGGTTCACAATGCACAGCAGCCCCCATTTCTTCTCTCCCCCCCCCACCGCATGAAATTCAGCTGCCCAATCCTTCTCTAGGTCCTTGCAGCTGTTGATATCAGAACCTAGTTCCCTCTATGACATGCTTTAGTATACAATGCTCAATAGCACCATCTAGTGCGCATCTGAAGGGCTCCATGCTCATTTATGCACTACCCTGGGCTCCCAAAGGTGGGATTCACAATTCCCTTCCCCCACCCAAACCTCCCCCAATTTTATCCCCACCATAAAAACGACCCTGTGAGGTGTGTTAGGCTGCAAAAGATACCCACAGGCGGCTGCTTTTCTGTGGCCATTTTAGAACTCGCCTCCCAGCCCACCCCAGCTGCAGCCATTATCCCATGTCAGGTCTCACCGACAAAACCGCCATTCAGACCTAACTCTAAGCTGCCTCCCTGCATTCAAAGGCCAGCACCTCCTATCTTCATTTTCCCTTCTTGCAGATGGCTACTCCACTGCACAACTTACGGGGATGGGGCAAGAGTCAGCTAGAAACTGTTATACGCCACTGTCCGCCCTCCTAAATTTCTCCCCCCTGGACCAGTTTGAGGAACCCATGTTCCACAAGGCCCGTTTTCCAGGCATAAGGCAGGATTGAGACCACGGGATGAAGAATTTTGGCCCCAAGGAGCAAACGACTAATTCCATTGTGGATCTCTCGTTCTGGAGAAGGCGTATTTTAGTATCGACAGCATGGTTTTTGTCTAACGCGTCTGCTTTTATCTGTCTGCTTGCACTCAACATGCAAGTGCTGTATCACAGAGAGCTGCAGCGGTTCCAGTAAATGTCTTCTTGAATCTTCCTACTGCAGTGATCAAAGTGGACCGGGACCCAGAGAGCCTTCAGAGGCAGCTGCTCTTTTCTATGCTGGAGGCAGAAGAGCCCCAGCATAACTGGTGAGTATCGTGTTTCCCTTCCCCTGAAAACCTCAGGCGAAAGAAGAATGGTCCCAGTATTCATGGAGTCCTCTTCCTTGACATAGGCTGCAATTTGCCGTGGTGAGCGAGCCGCTGCCAGGGACCGGAGGAGAATGCGAAGACGTCGGCTTTGCCTACCTGGACTTGCGGGAGATCCTTCTGACAGGTAGCGATATGCTGGAGCGAGAACTTGACGGTAAGAAGCTGAAGCCGTGTCAGAAGTAGCCTTCAGAGCCCTTCCAAGTGATGTCGGACTACAACTCCCATCAGCCCTAGCCACGGATGCTGGGAGTTGCATCCCGACATCTGGAGGGCCTGGTCTACAACTATGCCAGCTTGCTATGCCACTTGTTCTGGTCCTGCCATTTCAAACTAACGGCTATAATGACAATCTCCTTTGGTTGCTGCTTTTTATCGACGGTGGATTGTGCGATATTTAAAAAACAGCATTTGCAGGTTCCCCCATACACCCATAACAGGAGTGGGTGCTATAACCTTAAAGGTAAAAGTAAAGGGACCCCTGACCATTGGGTCCAGTCGTGACCAACTCTGGGGTTGCGGCACTCATCTCGCTTTACTGGCCAAGGGAGCCGGCGTACAGCTTCCAGGTCATGTGGCCAGCATGACTAAACCGCTTCTGGCGAATCAGAGCAGCACACGGAAACGCCATTTACCTTCCCGCTGCAGCGGTACCTATTGATCTACTTGCACTTTGACATGCTTTCGAACTGCTAAGTTGGCAGGAGCAGGGACCGAGCAACGGGAGCTCACCCCGCCGCGGGGATTCAAACTGCCGACCTTCTGATCGGCAAGCCCTAGGCTCTGTGGTTTAACCCACAGCGCCACCCGCGTCCCTTAGCCCTTGTTAATGAAGACTGAGACTCTCCTGCTTTCTTCACTAATAACAAACTTGGTTCCACATCTCTTGCACGCAAACAAACTATTTTAACCGTGTCATTCTAGTTATCAGCCCTTTTGATCCCAACGCCAACATTGGGAAGCTGAAAGTGTCCATGGAAGCAGCACCTGCCCTGAGAGCCATTTACTGGGCAGGCAAAAGGAAGAGCAGTGAGGAATAATAAGCTGAACGGGTGAAGACAACAGAAACTTAACAGGATTCCATGACCAAAAAGATGCTTTGGGGCGTTTGACACAAGACAAGGACGAAGCCAACGAATAAACTTTCCAAATACTTAAAAAAACATTTTTATTGATCAATTTTTTTCCCAAAGTCAAAAATACCGAGTGCTAACTGCTATGGGATGGAGGGGGGGCGGGGAGAAAGGAGTTTTGAAAAAGCCTTTCCCTGCCCTCCCATGGGTGGATCACTGACTCCCCCCCTTCCCCACAGGAGAGAAGGGAGGCAGAGGGCAGACAAAGCATTCAACCCCCTATCCCTTGTCCCTAAAACACTTGCTCACTGGAGACCAGACTCTGCAGCCAAGGAAACAGATAAATACAGACAGTGCCTGACGTTTTTGTCTTTTTTTAAAAAAAGAGAAGAGAAAGCAAGAACCCTTTTCATTCAGTTGCGTTCCACTGGTCTCCCACCCGTTCAAAAACTCCTGCCTTCTTCTCTGTCACTGTTCCAAGGTGGGATTCCTCTACCACCGGGGGTGGGGGGTGGGTCCTGCTTCGAAAACATGGAACGCAACCACCCTCCCCCCTTGCCCCAGCACAAAATACCACGAAAAGTTGCACAGTTCATTTTGCTGAAGTACATGCTCTGGTTCTGGAGTAGATCTCAGGGCAACCTGCGCCTCCCTGCCCCCAATCCGTCCGAGAACAAAGACACCGAGAGTCGGGGAAGAGATGTAAGCGGGAATGGAGAGGCCAAGGGGCAGGTGACAGAAAAGGTTAGGTGGGAACAGCAGATCACGGACACCAGATTCCTGAGCCTCCCCTCCCTGCCTTTCCTCCTCGGCAGAGTTTGCGTCCATGGTTGACGTAACCGCAGGGCCTGGCATTCTCTCACAGCTGATTGGTCCGTACAAATGGTCAGAGAGAGGAAAAAAGAGACTCAAGGAACAAAAGCAAAATACTCCCCAGAGAAACAGAAAAAAGGGGTGAGGGTGCGTGAGGGAAAGAGGGGAGAAGTTTGTGGGGAGGGGCTGGCTGGCCGCCCCTCATGCCCTAAACGTTGGCTGCTGGATGAGGCCTTGAAAGCCCAAACCCCCTAAAGATTGGCGGGTGGGAAGGGCTCGCGGTTTACTTCCTCTTCTTTTTGGAGGGGCCCGAGCTTCGGCCGGGGCTGCGACTGTGGGAGCTGCGGTGGTGCCTCGAACTCTGGGACGACGATGACGGGACCTTCCTCTTTCGGCTGATGGTGCGGCTTCGCTCCTCTTCCTCCTCGTATCGGCTCTCACGGTCAGCTGCAGAGAGATGCAAAGGACAGGACTCGGTGGTGGTGGGAAAAAGAAGATACCTACATTCCTGTAGTCAACTCATGGCTATTTCTCACGGCTGGGCACATATTTTATGAAAGACTTGCTGTGCTGTTGCTAAGCAGATCACAACTTATTAAAAAAATCACAAAATGCACAGTAAAAACAACAAACCAATAACCCCCACAACACATTTAAAAGGGCATCGGATGTCAATCAGCCAAAGGCATGGTTAAAAAGGAGCGTTTTCACCAGGCACCTAAAGGTATATAGCGAAGGTGGCAGGCAAATCTGTCTGGGGAGAACATTCCACAAATGGGGAGCTGTTGCAGAAAAGGCCTGTTTTTGTGTTGCCATCCTCTGGACCTTTCATGAAGGAGGCGCATGAAGAAGGGCTTCAGGGGATGATCACGGGGTCAGGGTTGCTTCATATGGAGAGAGGCAGTCCCGAGGTGTTTATAGAAAAACAACTACCAGACTTTTAGATGACATCTGAAGGCAGCCCTGTTTAGGGAAGCTTTTAATGTTTAATAGACTATTGTATTTTAATATTCTGTTGGAAGCCGCCCAGAGTGGCTGGGGAAGCCCAGCCAGATGGGCAGGGTATAAATAATAAATTATTATTATTATTCAAAACCAGCACTGTGAATTGGGCCTGGAAACTAACAACAGCCAGCGCAGTTGGACCTTTAGACAACTACACCCTTACAGCCCTCGGAATGATGGTGTACTACAAACTCCCATCAGCCCTGAACATTGGCCATTGTGGCTGTGGGAGTCCAACACATCTGGAGAAGCACTGGCTTCCAATCCCTGATACAGCTCCCAAAAGTAATTTTTAAAATCTGTATTTTTTTAGAACTTAAGAAGAGCCTTGCCGTATCAGATCAAAGGCCCATTCCATATCAGTGTCCTGCTGTCACAGTGGCCAAGCAGGTGCTTGCAAGAGGCCTGCATTCAGGTCCTGGGTGCAACAGCAGCCTCCCTTGTGGCGGATTCCCCACAAACTGGGGATATAGCTTGCCTTTTTTTTCTTCCTTTGTGGAACCAAAGGTGGCATACATACTCCTCTCAAGCAGGCAGCCAACCAGACATTGGCCAGAACCAAGGAAGCAACCCTCATGCGCCTCCAGATCCTACCCTGGGACCCATTGTTGCTCCTGTGAAGAGCCTTACAAACGATCAAAGCAGCGAGCCCAGAAGCCACCCGCCTCTGCACCAAGTTGGGCTGAGCAAAGGTTCTCTCACCTTTCCGCGCTTCTTCCTCCAGCTCGTCCCAATCTTTCCCGCTCTCCTCCTCGCTGCCCATGGACTCCTTGGAGTAATCGGCTGAAAGTGGGAGGGGCTCAGAATTAGTTGCCGTGCAATCAAGGAGGAAGTGGGGTGATGATGGAGACCCTGATAAGGGAGCAACCTGCAGTCCCCCAGGTTTTGCCAGGCCCTATCTTTGATTTCAGGTTCTCTGGTGATAATAGGATGCAAACAGACCAAGTTAGTGGCACTTAGCTCCCACTTAAAGATCAACGGGGACTTTGGGTACCAGGTCAGGCATGAGTGTTTGACTAACAGTACAGTAGGATGCTTGTTTACTCAGATGTAAGACTCACTGGGATCAATGGGATTTGCTCTGTGTACCTGCGGTTAGGTTTGCAGCCTTAGAACGGCTCCAGTTCTATGAGTTTCCAAAGACTTTGGGAGTTAGTGTGTGTTGATGCATGTTGCATAAGAGTCAAAGGACAAAGCTACTATTTCAAGACATTTCACAAGGGAAGGACTAAATAGCTCTCCCATGAGGAGATTTCTTAAGCTGGATCTGCAGTCGGTGCCCCCGTTTCAGCACATTGCTGATCAAAATGTTTTCACACACTTTGACACTCCAGGTCAACTTTCTGAGCAACATGTGCAACTTTTGTTATGCTACAACACCATGAGCAATGCAGGGAAAGGGAGGCAGGCAAGGCAGGGCACAGAACCCTTTTTGATGCTGCAGCAGCAGCATCTAGGACAGTGATGGCTAACCTTGACACTCCAGATGTTTTGGGACTACAACTCCCATCATCCCTGACCACTGATCCTGTTAGCTAGGGATGATGGGAGTTGTAGTTCCAAAACTTCTGGAGTGTCAAGGTTAGCCATCACTGATCTAGGACATATTATACCACACAAGTGGATCGCAACTCAAGCAGCCTCCTCTGAGTTTCCATTCAGGTCATGCTGGGGATGGACACACACACACACACACACACCTCCATCAGCAACCAGCCCCCAAGGTTTTAAAAAGAGATGGTGAGGCTACTGCTTTTATAAAAATAAAGAAAGCAAAGATGAGTGACTTCCCTCAGAAAGGACGAGCCACACAATGAGGACTGGGTGTGCACAAAAGGTTGCTGGATACGGATGCTTCAGCAGAACATGTTTAAAGAGCAAGAGGAACAGTGGAATGTGCATCCACACAAAGGTAGAGAGATGAAGTGTTGGAAGAAAACAGCCCAGGAACATCCTGAGTACAGGGTGCTTGTGTGTGTGTGTGTACTGGGTATGCTGGAAAAAAACAAGACCCAAGGGGAAGCGAGGGCCACCCTCATTGGGCCTGTGGCTGGCTGTTTCCCCTCACCAGAGTCCTCTGCCTCAGAAGAATAGTCCTCGTCGCTGTCCTCCTCCTCATCTTCATACTCTTCCTCAGAAGGGTTGAAGGTTTCGTCCTCGATCTCGGATTCCGACTCCCCAGCCTCGGCATCACTTCCCTGCAGGAGAAGGAAGAAAAGTCTTAACTACGTTGCAGGGATCCGAAGAGTTCCATTCCGCTAGCAGAAAGTTTTGGATAGGAATATGAAGTCAAGATTGTTGGTCCATGCAACTCAGCATGGTCCACCCTGACCGGCAGTAGGTCTCCCGGGTATCAGAGGTGTTTCAGCCCTACCTGGAAATTCCAGGGATCAAAACAGGGACCTTCCGCCTGCAGAGCAAATGTTCTACCATGGAGTTACGGTCCTTCCCCTGCATTAGGGTTGCTTTCGGTTTTTTGTGGGGATGCAAAAGTTGAGCTAATGCAGGATTCTTTATCCTGACACCCGTTTCCTGTTGCACCAGCTTCTGAGCAGGAATTTCCCAAAAAAAAGCCAACTTCCGTACAAACCTCCCGACTTTAAGCCATTCTGCCTTTCGAGAAAAGGTAACAACCTAACAGCTAAAGATGAGGTCTTGCTCCCTTGTTTTCCGGCTGCCCCTGTACATGCCTGCTCAACATACCTCTCCTTCGGGCTCGAGGAATGACCAGCCCCCTTGCTCAAAGAAGCCTTCCGGGTCGTCCACAATAGTTTTCATGATTTTGGTCCAGTTAAGGGATTGTACTCCTTCTGTGTACTTAATGTCACAAGAGCTGATGTGGGTGGAGAGGGAGGGAAGAGATGAATGCACAGAGTCAACAGAAAGGTGGGCTCGCATCCACCTTTCAAAATAGCACTAACTCGCTCCTGTAGCTACTAACTTGCTTCCAAAGCTAGTTCATATGAAGGTGGAGTAAATATTCTCCCATAGATTTTCACTTATGGCAAGGGGGGGAAGATAGCTGCAGTTCCATTCTGCATTGCTTGAAGAGGCAATGCAGTCTTCAAAGAGGACTCCTGACCCAACTACTTTTGCAGAGGTCAAAAATGGACATGTTCTAATCTGCAGCTGCTAGCACTGTCTCTTTCGAGCACTTTTTGTGGGTGTGATGAGACAGGAGGGTAAAAGGTAAAGGGACACCTGACAGTTAAGTCCAGTCGCGGACGACTCTGGAGTTGCGGTGCTCATCTCGCTTTACTGGCCGAGGGAGCCGGCGTTTGTCCGCAGACAGCTTCCGGGTCATGTGGCCAGCATGACTAAGCCGCTTCTGGCAAACCAGAGCAGTGCACGGAAACGCCGTTTACCTTCCCACCGGAGCGGTACCTATTTATCTACTTGCACTGCATGCTTTCTAACTGCTAGGTTGGCAGGAGCAGGGACCGAGCAATGGGAGCTCACTGCATTGCGGGGATTCGAACCACCAACCTTCTGATCTGTGATGAGACAGGAGGGAGCAGAAGGCAATTCTGAGGGGCCTTCCAGCAATAACTTAACACAGGAATGCTGCCAGCAGCTGCCTGCAGGGTGATCCAAGAGCATTCCTAACCCCTAACCCTACCCCCCGGGGCACTCACTTGAGCCACTCCTTGATGGGGTCGAGTGAACCCACAGGAATGGCGTTGATCATTGTGACCTTTTTGCTGTAGTCTTTGTAGACGATGACCATGTCGAAGTTCTTCAGGTGGAACTGCACACGCTCAAAATGTATCAGCTCCACCTCATCCAGTGTCACCACAAATGGAGGCTGGAGGCAGAATGGAGAGGAAGTATTAGCTGTCTAAAATCCCCAAATTATTCAGAAGGGCAGAAGTGGGCTGGGGTGAGGCAGCTCAATCCACAACCACCTCAAATTTCTGTTCTTGACCCTCCAGTGCTGTTCTGATCTCGACAGACCGTGATCTCGACAGACTGTGAAGAACAGTAAGCAAATATCACTACAGTGGTACCTCTGAATACGAATTTAATTCATTCCGGGGGTCCGTTCTTACCCCGAAACATTCACATCCAGAGGTGACTGTTTTGTGCATGCACACACAGCGGAAACCTGTTACTTCCGGGTTTGCCGCGTGCATAACCCGAAGGATACGTATCCAGAGGTGTTCGCAACTAGAGGTACCACTGTACTGAGCACAAAATAATGTCTGAATAAAAGAGGGATCTCCTTGCCGGACTTTCGTTAGTAAGCCAACATACCCTCCAATGAAACCAATTTTAAGGCTCATGGTTTCTTCATAAGTTTATTACATTTATATATTGCTTCCCACTATGAAAAGCCCCAAAGTGACTTACAACCAAAGTTAAAATGATAAAGATATCTAAGCCTGTTTTTAAAAAGTCAGAATACAAACACCCAGTCATGGGTACTACCCAAATGCCTGGGCAACAAAAATGAAAAACAACTGAGCCTGAAACCATTTTGATTTCCTAGATCCGTTTCAGTCTCATGCAAGAGGATCAACATCATGCCAATTTCTGATAATTAGAGTTTTCATTCTAAAAGGTCTCTGTGGTCGAGAGAAAGCTGAGGATATTCCTCCGCCAGGCGTTCAACTTGTGCTCTCCCCAGTCAAACACAAGCTCACACTTACCCACTCAGTGCAATTCACCAGGGCGCTGCTGGTTGGCTGGAGCAGGCAGGTGCTTCTGTAGGGGGCGCCATTGAACCTGCCGCGACAAATTGGGGATTGGGGGAGAGAAGAAGAGTGTGAAGCAGCTAGTGCAGGAGAAACAGCCAATTATCTCAATATTTGCAACCAAGCCGCCCGTTCAAGTAAGGCCTGGAGTGTCTGCGAAGTCCTCAGGGACAAAATATGCCCCCAGCAGCTTCTGCTACATGATTTAGAAGTTAGGAAGATTCACAGATGTGGTACATTTCCTCCTCGCCACCACTACAGTGGGACCTCGACTTGCGACGATAATGCGTTCCGACGCAATTTTCATAAGTCGAAAACATTCGTAAGTCGAATCCCCCGTAGGAATGCATTGAGCGAAAAAAATTCGTAAGTCGAAAATTCGTAAGTCGAAAAAATCCTATTAAAAGCGGCCACGACTTCCATTCGTAAGTCGAAAAATTTGGTTGCGGCTGCCATTTTGTTTCTCCCGGAAGTCATTCGTAAGTCGAAAAACACGTAAGTCGAATCGCTCGTAAGTCGAGGTACCACTGTAGTTCCTACTCCTAGCCAGATAGTGCTTTCCTGGTTCCCCGAGGCAAAAGGTAGGGTGGAAATAGACTCTGTGTATGCATGCACGCTATAATCCATTTACGTAAGCTGGCTATTCCAATGGCACCACAATTCCTTGCCCCGTGTATTTTCTCCTCGCGTGATTCATCCCCTGATCCCCAGCCATCCCCTCTCCTACTCAGAAGAATCCTGGAAGCTCAGCTCAAACTATACGTGCTTTATTGTCCTGCAAAACAGAAGTTGCCCTGTCACAGGGGTCCTTACCCCAGCTCCCGGAAGGGCACCTCGAATTCCAGTTCCTCCTTGGTCAGAGACTCCACCTTCTCAATGAAATTCTTGAATGCCGTTTTCAGCTTGTGTCTCATCTCGCGCTCCATCTGTGCCAAACAGGATCAATCGGGATCGGCCACGCAGCCCGGAGTTAGCTCTGCTGGGATCCGATTTCCGCCCCCGCTCCCCCCTCCCCCGGGACAGGGCCACAACCAGCCCCCTCTCTCACCTGCTCAGCGTAGAGGTCGTCGCGGTCGTGCATGTGCTGGTGCTTGCCCAGGTCGGTGGTGATTTCGCCCACCTCCGTATAAAACTGCACATCGGTGTGGCGCTTCTTGCCAAACATGATGGCATTCTGGGGTGCAGGGGGAGAGAAGGGAGTTAAGCAGGGCCTGCACATTTGTGAGCATTACCAGCAAATAAGCGGAATGCTGTTGCTTGGGCCACACAGGTTTTGCACCAATTAAAAGTTAAGGCCAGCAAAAGGGATAGGTTTGCACTTCTGGGGCAGTTATTTTTCACACTTTATTATGCTTATACTGGCTTGGGGGGGGGGGAGGGAAAGAATTTTAAAAACCAGAATTGCAGAGTTGAAAGGGACCACAAGGGTCGTCTAAGTCCAACCCCCTGCAATGCAGGAATTTTTTGTCCAACACAGGGCTTGAACCCATGACCCTGAGAGTCCCGTGCTCTACCGACTGAGCTATGTCAGAAGCAGCCGCTCTTCTCTCTTCCTTCTTATACCCCCACCCCAAATAACAAAAATTTTAATTAGATATGACTTAAAGTAAGCGACACCTACTACAAGCTTATTTCCAAGCTTCTTTTTACAAGGACACGGGTTTTCTGGGGGAAAGCAATTCTGCAGCGAATCCGAATTCCCTGTGCAGAACACACATAGAAGTCTAGGAGCAAGGAAGGGGACCTGCACCTTTGCTTGGAGTGAGAGACACATGGGGGATGTTCCACTGGGGCCGTACAACAGCATGGTATAATAATGCCTCATAAGTCCTCCTAACTTAAGCTGGATAGCAGGTAAAGGTAAAGGACCCCTGGATGGTTAAGTCCAGTCAAAGGTGACTATGGGGTTGTGGCGCTCATCTCGCTTTCAGGCCGAGGGAGCCGGCGTTTGTCCACAGACAGCTTTCCGGGTCATGTGGCCAGCATGACTAAACCGCTTCTGGCACAACAGAACACCATGACGGAAACCAGAGCACACGGAAACACTGTTAACCTTTCCCGCCGGAGCGGTACCTATTTATCTACTTGCACTGGTATGCTTTTGAACTGCTAGGTTGGCATGAGCTGGGACAAAGCAACGTAAGCTCACTCCGTTGCGGGGATTCGAACCGCTGACCTTCTGATCGGTGAGCCCAAGAGGCTCAGTGGTTTAGATCACAGCGCCACCCATGTCCCTTTTAAGCTGGATAGCTACCTTGAGGTGAAAGTGTAGCACAATGATCATCTCCCCATCACAGGGCTGAAACACGGCGTGCTTGATGTTGTTGTACAGAATGTCCACTTTGTCCCCACGCACCGAGGTGAAGCGGAAACCTGCAAAGAAGGCGTGTCAGAGAAGGAAGCTGCCTGCTCCTAGCTGATGGTTGGGCCGGAGTTGCTGGCACGGGGGGTACTAATTACTGCCTGCCCACCCCCAGCACAAGAGGATGAGAAAGAAGCCGATGGGTAGAGCTGGAATGAACCTAGGTATGGGATCGTTTGCGAGAGTTTGGCCAAAATCCCTTACGAAAGAGGTCCTCTCAATGAACTCCTCCTGGCCTCAAGGGTATGAACACTTGTCTGCCTCCAAAAGGCAGCTCTAGACACCCCACAGACTTCTGTACCATTTACGTGGGCCTCCAGAGACCCCTGCATCCTTTTCTGGGCGATGTTGGGGCGGATGTAAAGGTCCTTCAGCTTGGGATTGCTGCGGTTTAGGTTGATCACTAGAGAGTCTTGCTTGACAATTCCCTGGGGAAACAGAAAGCAAACAGCCATGTCAGGATGGAATTCCCACATAGCTCCACCAACTCCACCCTCACCCCCCCCCAAGAGCCATCTCCCCAACCCAAGGGGTCCTTTCCGGCGCTGCAGTTTCTCAACAATCCTTCGGGAAGGTGTGCAAGGAAGCTCCTGTGTGCCTCACCTCCTTCTCCTTCTCCTCAGCCTCACGGGTTTTGTAGCGCTTCTGAACCTCCTTGATGATGCGGAAGGCGTTCTGGAGGTTGAGAGCTGGCACCATCTGCTCCCCGGGTGTTTTTATATTGGATGCCCGATATGTTCTGGGAGGGGGAAGAAGAGCAGAGCTGTTTGGCTACAACACGCAGGGCCAGTTCCTTTTGGATAGAGGGGGAGCTTTGAGAAGACTCACCCAGAACCTGCTACTGGAAGGGCAGAAAGAAAGGTGGGACTGAAAAATACAACACTCTACTGAGGCCTTTTAGAAGCGGCATAGGAGGCAGCCTTATACAGAATCAGACCACAGGCCCACCTAGCTCAGTACGGTCCACACTGACAGGCAGCCATTTCAGTCCCTACCTGGATATACCAGAATTGAGCCTGGCAAATCAGGCACAGACAGCTGAAATGCAGCATGCTCATCAGGCAAAACTAAAGGAAAGGGAAGGTCATTGACCTCCATTGCATGAATGGGATGAGCCACTGGGCATGCTCCCAAGACCCACAGTGATGAATCTGCAGAGCAAGATGTACAGACACCAAATCTCAAGCCCGGCAAAAATGCAAGAGGTGATTCATAAAGAGGTGCGGGGCTCGCAGGGCAATGAGGCTTCTTGACTAGACCTGCGATTGGTGCAGACTATGCAAGAGTGACTCACATTTCTTTCACAAAGGTGGCTTCTGGGTTGGGGAAGATGTTGCCTTCGTTGCGACCCAAAGCACTGCCCGGGCAGTAGAAGTTGATTCTCAGGTAGGTGTAGTCGCCCTCCACTGACATACTGATGTTCTGTAATGCAGAGGGGAGGATTTAATTGTTTATTGATTTGCGGATCGCCTTTCACGTATATACCCCCGTCATGCAAAGTCCACTCCTGTCCCTGCCCCAAGCGCCTTTTCTACACACAAATCAGAGTTGCGACTACAACTTTGCGAAGAAGAGAGCCAGTGCATTTTCTTTGGGGAAGGTTCTGTGGGCTGCTAATCCCCATTTCAAAGCCATTTCGTCATCCAACTCAACCGCTGAGCTGGCGACTGGCATTTATCCCAAGACGCAGCAGGCATCGAGGCCCCCAGTTGCTGCAGCTGCCATACCTTGATGGTGGCAATGTGGAAAGGGGTGGCGATGCCAAAGACAGGCATGATGACCGTCTCGTACTTCTTGTCAATGTAGATCTTCATCTCCCGGATGTGAGGCTCCTTTGGCATCAGAGACGGGTTTTTGTAGGAGACGTTTGACTTACGAGCCCTGCAAGGGACCAGAAAGGTGAAGAAACCTAACCCGAGCAGGGGGGGCTTCCAGGTAGCTACTCCTGACCTTGCCAGAAGGTAGCCACTTTACAAGCAACGGAAGCCCGCATCGCTTCTACTCACTTCTGGATCTGCTGCTCCCCCTTTTGTTCCGTCAGCCTCCTCCGGGCTTCTTCATTTAGCTGGGCAGCCAGCTCCTTCTGGTGTGCCCGGCGCTTCTCCTCAGCTGTCAGTTCATTCTGGACCGGATGAAGGAAGGCGGCAAGTCTATTATTTGTCCACATACCACTTACCAGACACCCGCCTCTTCAAGCTGAATACAGGCAGCTTCTCACATGTAGGCACCCTGAAGACCCTTTCTCAGCCCTTGAATACTTAACCCCACCCCATCCACTCAAGCCTTCTATACCCGAGTTCTTTCTGGCAGCAGAGCTGCCCTGGAACCACGGCCAAGCAGTATTCCCTCCGTATCGTCTTCTTCTTCCTCCTCCTCTTCATCCTCTTTCTAGAATAAAAAAGCAGAACTTAGAACCTACACCGACATAAACACATACACTTGTTTTGCCTTCCTCAAGCTAGGCTTTCGTTCCCAAACTTATTCCACAATATCCTTGTTCATAAATCTCCTTCAAAATGTTTTATTTAGCAGTTAAAAACAAGAAGAAATTACAACACTGGGCGCCCCCTTTTGTTCCGAATTGCCTACATGTTATTTTCATGCTCAAAATAAAACCACGTCCTCAACAATGAGGGTTAGAAGCTTAAGAGGACTTAACAGGATTTCAAAATACCTATAGGTAACAACTCTGCTCCTGCTCTAACCACAAGTTTTTCAAAACTACAATGCTTTTTCCTGACCATACCACAGAGCAAACCACATGTCAAGTGCCTAAGACTTGCCCCAGGACTTACCTTGAGCAAAATACTGACATTCTTGACCTTCTTCTTGACAGAAGTCAGGAGAGTAGCTGGACCATCCTGGAGGAGGAAAAATAACAGTATCATCACAGACGATGTGAGCATAGAGCTCCCCGCCATCCTGGATGTTTAGGTGAGGGAGGTGTACTCAGGGGCTTAAGGTCCACATACTGATCACCTGCAGATGGGGAGCAGAGTGCGAAGAGAAACAGAGCAAGTCAGCTAGAACTCTGGGAATGAATAGGGGGCAAATGAGATGGGATGTCCCAAGCTATGTATGTCTGGTAGGGCTCCATGGACTCTTTGTTTGTAGCTGAGGAAGGTGTGCCCAGGCCCTATGTAACTCCCTTTCTCAGCTAAGTAAGAGTGCAGGGAATTGGGAAAGAGCAAAGTCTGGGAGAAGAATGAAAGGACAGTGGGTTGGGTGGGGTTGCTGATCATGCTCTCACAGTGCAGGCCTACTGAGAGCATTGAAGAGACAATGCCTTCTTTTCAAAGGCAGAAACAGAACTGAATGTAGGCGGCATCTTCTCCCTGGATGAGACGTCACACTTTCTGCAGGCCTTGCTCCCTTTTGTCTGTGGTCTCCCCACCATGACTCATGTACCTCCCCATCCTTTTTCGTGCCCCTCGTACCTCTTCCACCAACACCGTGTCCCCGATGAACAATGCGTACGTTTTCTCCTCCGGCTTCTTTCCTTCTTTGTTGGTGAGGTCTGAGAACCCTACGTTGAGGCTGAAAACCATTCCTGCATCAGACAGAACACAGCTTCAGAGGAGAGCGAGCCTCCGCAAATCTTTTCATGAGTGGAAGTGAGCTACTCACTTCCAAAACGTACCGTAAATGAACCTTGGGTGGTATATATACGAATGAACTAATTAAGCAGGAAACCCTTGCCGCTGTGTTCCTGCTCTACAATCCTTTCTTTTTAAGTCTGGAGGAGGGACGTTCTCACCTTTTTTGAGCCGATACTGGTTTTTGCTATTGATCACGAGAGAACTCTCTCTGAACTCGATGCCCATGGCAAACCTGGGAAAGAAGAGCAGGGAAAACACTGAACCCTCCAACCAAACCACTCATGAGCCTGTAAACTGGCAGGAAGGATGCCTCTGTCCCAACGGAGAGACTTTTTTTTTACCCCAAGTTCTTGGTGATTTTGCTCAAGAGCTCCGGCTTTTGCTTCTTCACCATATCCATGACAGCAGCGTAGACCTCACACAGCTTTACACCTGGGATAAGTGGAGAGGGAGGGGGAAGTCAAGGAGGGATAGAGCAAGCTGGGTCCTACTGGAAAAATAGATGCTTCAACGGGTTTTGCCCCCTGCCCTACTCCAACCATCACTCACACCCAAAACGGTAAAAAGGTAAAGGACTCCTGGACGGTTCAGTTCAGTCAAAGGCGACTATGGGGTTGCGGTGGTCATCTCCCTTTCAGGCTGAGGGAGCCGCCGTTTGACCACAGACAGCTTTCGGTTCATGTGGCCAGGATGACTAAACTGCTTCTGGCGCAACGGAACACAGTGATGGAAACCAGAGCGCATGGAAACGCCGTTTACCTTTACCTTCCCGCCGCAGCGGTACCTGTTTATGTACTTGCACTGACATGCTTTCGAACTGCTAGGTTGGCACGAGCTGGGACAGAGCAACAGGAGCACACTCAGTCTCGGGGATTCAAACCACCGACCTTCTGATCGGCAAGCCCAAGAGGCTCAGTGGTTTAGACCACAGCACCACCCGCGCCCCTTCACGCCCTAGCACCCCATTTCTGCCACTCACCATGCCGCAGTTCTTTGAGCATCTCCTCCTGCAACTGCAGCAGGAAGGTGTAGTTGTCCTGGGTGTCCTGGGGCGGGTCCACCATGAGCGTGCGCACCAGGTTGGAGCAGTAGGATTTGTAGCGGATGCCCATGGCACAAGTGACGGTACCAAAATGCATGTAGCCCTTCTCACTGGGGACAAAGAGGCAGAGTGGGGGGGGGGGGGAGGAGGTTAAGAGCAGATAGCTATATTGAGAGGCCAACTGGCAAGCCACACACAGGCAGCTTCAAACACAAACAATTGGGACTCCCATGCAGAACTTTTGCCTCCAACAAATCTCATCCTTTATTTAATTAAGAAAAAATATCCACATATGCTGCTCTGAGCTTCCTGGAGGATGATGGGATAAAAATGTATTGAAAGAGATATAGAAGAGTGTCAAACTGAAATCTATTAAGTTTCAGCATTCTCCACTGTCCTGTTTCTTAATATATATTAACATAAAAATGCCAAAGGAAAGGAGGCTGCGTGACCAGAGGTTTTAGGATACAATCCTAAGTAGGCTGCATTTGAATGGAAACCAGTACAATAAAATCTATTAGTAACCAATTAAGAGTGTCCGCTCATTCAGGAAGTGCATGAATTACAAACCGGGAAACATTTTTCCTTGGCGACCTGAAAACAGTCTGCACTACCCCCATGGAGATTTGCCTACCTGACAACACTAAACTTGAGGTTGTAATTTCCTCCACTCTGGATAATGGGAGGGTAGCACATTTCCACAGTGGAGGGATCAGCTCCGGACAGGTATTTTTTCTCCTCGATGGCCTTCTCTACAGACTCTGCCAGCTTGCTGTGCCGCACTTTCTGCCGGAGGACAGAGAGGATTCAGAGGTCAGTAGAGACTTGAGGATTGGGGGGGGGGAATTATAACCCCAGAGGGTTGACACACATACACAGCCATCGCAAGACCAACACGCCTGTTTTCCCAATTCTTTTGCTGAAGAGGGGCATGTGCCTAGGGCACTACAGCAACGTGGATTCTGCAGTGGATCTCTCTTCTCTGACCATTAAAGATGTATTTCCACTGACCATTAAGACAAAAAGAGAGCATGCACACACAGCCCGTATACCTCAACCCTCTCTCTTCTCCCAAGGCAGCATGGCTATCCTAGCAATGAGTCCCATCTTAAATGGACCAGAAGAGACAGGGAGAATGTGCTGGTGTCAAACTGCCCAGTATGCAGTGGGAGAAAGCAGCAAATAGGCCTGGTAGCCAGAGGCCAAACTGCTTGTGAAAACCCACTGATCCAAGAGAGAAGATGAGCCAAAGTCAGAGATGGTGGACCTGTGGCCCTTCAGTCGTTATTGGACTACACTTCCCATCACCCCTGACCATGCTGGCTGGGATTGAGGGAACTGAGGAGTTCACAACCTCTGAATGGCCACAGGTTTCCCATCCCCAGCCTAGGTAAAATAGCCCACCTGCCCCACTTTACTCAAGGCCTGGACAGCAGTCTCCTTACACCCAAGCTAAGATTTCAAACCCACGGCCAGGCTCCTCCCTCACCTCATCAGCATCTACTATCTCCATGACACGCTCCTTCAAGAACTTGGTGAAGACCTCTGAAGTGATGGCGGCTGCTTTGCGCATCAAGGCGAGCTCCCCATCCTCTTTGACGGCAATCGTGTAGGCCACCACCGCACTGATGTCCACCTGCACCAGGGTCAGAGGAGGATCAGCAAGAGCAGCATTGAACCCACCTTCCCAAACCCACACGCCGGAGCTGGTGCTCCTCACCTTCTCAAAGCCTTCCTTGCTGAGAGCATCATTCCAGCTGTTCATGAAGTCCCCGGGGAACTTGTCCTTGCTAAAGATCCCAATGCGTTTGCCGTTCTTGCTGCCCTTTAGGGCTTCTATCATCTTGTCAAAGTTCCCCTTGTTGCTTTCATTCTAGAGTTGGGAGAACAAAGAGGAAACAGGGAGGAGTGTTAGCAGTTTCTACATGTTTCAGCCCCAAAGCTCTCTCCTTCCATATTACCTGCAACTCTGGACAGGGCTAAACACAGGCTCACTCACCTTCTCCCGTACAAGCAATGTGATAGCCGGCACCCCGTTGGTGCTTTCGTTGCTCTTGCTGTTTGCAATCTGCTTGAGAAACTCCACTTTCTTCTTGCTGGCCATGAAGAGGATCTTGTCCTCGCAGAAAACCATGATTGTGTCGGTGAGTTCGTAGCCAAACAGCCATGTCTGCAAGGGAAAGGGGATTCCAAGAGGAGCAAAGGTACTCTTTTCTTTTCTGCCTAATAATTACATCACTTTGAGGCAGGAACATGCCTCACCCCCGCTCACCTGCAGGGCAGTGGACTTGGCATAGACAATCTCTTCATCTACTCCAACTGAGACCACAATAGCATCAATGGTGGCATATTCGTCTTCTCCTTTCTGCAAGAGAACAAAGCCTCATATAGTGCTGTGCATACGAACTTGCATTAAACCCAGCCCAAGTGAATTTCGCCTCTCAGCTGTTGTCACATGAGAAGGATCTGATCTCCTCCCAACAACAGTAGTAGATTACAATTCCTAAGAAACAAGAAAGAAAAATGGGAAACAGATGACCATTGCCTTCTTACAATGGAGGAGTTTCCAACTTTAGCACCTTGTTATTTCCCTAGATCCTTCCCCCAACAGTCACCAAACACCATTACTTCTTCGGCACAGCCTTTTCTACCCCCATAGCTACTCTGGGGAAAATGTCACCAGTAATTCTGCTTTTGTCATTTCATTACGTATGTGCATCTCATAAAGTAGCTACGCCAAATAAAGCGTATGCCTTATCACCGTAGAACACTTCCTGAAGGACTACTGCCTGAACTCGGAGAATGGGACCCGCAACAAAGTATTATAGTATTGAGTGCTGTCATCCAGGATTCCAGCCACTCTTGTCCCCTCCTCCTATCTCCACCCCCACTTTTCGTACTTCTGAAAACCATTAGGGCCCCCCAAAGTCAGCACAAACCTCAGACTTGTGTGTGGGTAGTTCTTTTTGGCCACATAAGCAAGAGCATGCACATCAGAAATGGGAGAACCAGTGATAACTATATATTGCATTATAACACAATGTTCCCTAACCTGTTGCTCTCCAGATGCTTACGACAGCAACTCCAATCACCCTCAGTCATCATGCTCAATGGTCAAGGATAATGGGAGCCTAACCTCCAAACATCTGGAGGGAACGAGGCTAAGGAGGGTTGTTATAAAGGGTAACACCATTTTGCGGTTTGGGTCCTGAATGTTCTTCTGGGAAAGGTAAAGAAATGCACCGTGAACCAAATTTCCTTGTCCTGGCACCAAAAGGAAAGCTTTCAACAGCTAGACACGGTGTCTCAAAAAGACACAGTGTATTATCAAATGTAGGAGAAATCCCACTACCAAGACAGGACACAGCATCCAGGAGGGAGGTGAAGACAGGAAGTGAATAGAGAAGCTTGCTACTAGTATTTTTGGATCAACATCCCTGGGAACAATCTGCAATCTACTCTCAGCTCATAAAAGATTTCCACGTCAACAGGCAAGCAGGAATAGTGCTCTATGTTAAGGCTTTCTCCCTTAAGCTGGAAAGATTCCATCACTCTCTGTAATTTGGCATCATACCAAATTTGGCTAATCCAACAAACTACGCATAAGAGCTACATGTAAAGAATTTTGTATAGCTGAAAGCCACATCCACTGTTTGATCTGCTGCTTATTGCCTTTCCTCCAAAAGTTCCTGCTTTCTTCCCAAATGTATCCTATGAGTATTCATTAACCCCTGCCTTGGCCCCAGTATTGCTACCAACTTTTCTGAGTTGCCCCAACGGCAGGTTGGGAGGGCAATCTTATGTTTTGCTGCCCCTTTCTAGAACAGCGCCGGCACCATACTGTTGTTACATTTGATATTATGCTATTGTTTTATTATTCCTGTTACTATGAAATTGTTCTTGTGATGATTGATCTTGAGGCGTATTGCTGTTCTCCTTGCTTTAAGCACAATTTTTGGGAAAGGCGGCATACAAATAGTGATGATGATACTAGGAAATCTGGCTCATAAGTCAGTTTTGGCCACCTGTGTCCTACATGATAGCTTGCAAGGTGTTTCTCCTGTGAAGTTTCCAATCACTGTGATTGGGTTTCACCTGCTGTACAGGCAATTTTATTATTCCTATCCATTCTTAAAGAAATCAACCCTGAGTGCTCATTAGAAGGACAGATCCTGAAGTTGAGGCTCCAGTACTTTGGCCACCTCATGAGAAGAGAAGACTCCCTAGAAAAGACCCTGATGTTGGGAAGGATTGAGGACACAAGGAGAAGGGGACGACAGAAGATGAGATGGTTGGACAGTGTTCTCGAAGCTACTAACATGAGTTTGGCCAAACTGCGAGAGGCAGTGAAGGATAGGCGTGCCTGGCGTGCTCTGGTCCATGGGGTCACGAAGAGTCGGACACGACTGAACGACTGAACAACAACAACAGGCAATTTCTCCAAAACAGCCTAGAAGTGCTCTTCTGGGGGACTCTATAAACTGACCCACATGGACCCTTTTAGGATTTCTATGTCCTGGAAGCAACAAATCCTACTTTTCATTTTAGGATGGTGAGAGTGGTAGGAAGAAATTCAACACTGTTATCTTTGTAAGTTCTGCATCCAAACACAGCATCTCCACCCTTGGCCCTCTTGCATTTTTGCCCAGAACAGCTGCAAGAGATTCTCCAACACTATCTGCTGCCAGTGTTACAAAAATGATTTGCAAGCTGCATGCTAGTCACATGGAGCTAGATAGAAAATACGCACACTGTTACCTCCTGCAACTAACGTATTTTCAATTGAGTCACCTAATGCTGATTAGCGGCCCATTAACATGCACTGCCCAACCACACTCACAATCAGGATAGCAAAAGGTGATGAGCAAAACAACAGCTGCAATCTGCACGGTCATATACAAGGACACAATCACATGGTGAGTTAACAAGCAACACAGCAATAGAATGGCATATTGGAAAAGTAGCAAAACATGTATAGTAAGCCCTCACATTGCACACATGCACGGGGGGGGGGGGGGGTTATGATCCGCCTAAAGCCAAAATTGCACATAGTCAATATATATTTGGTGCAATGATAGATGGGATTGCCAAGGTTTTTTCTCCCCTTGGACAGCTGCCCCCTTTCTTTCTTTTTTGGTTTGCCAAGCACGTAAATCTGAGTAAGATCGTTGCACATTCAACTAAAGCCATACACTGCGAAGTGGCAACCCTTCAGATGCTGTTGGACAATAACTGTCATCATCCTTGATGACTGGCCATACAAGTTGAGGCTGATCTAGGAACCAACATTTGGATGGCTACAAGTTTCCATTCCTCCTGCTATACAGGATTATCAGTTACAATGAAAGCTGCTTTTACAATGCAGAGCAAAAAATCTTACATTATGTACAAACAAATTGGATATAGATAATTACTGGATATGTTAACATTACAGAGAGGGGAGACTGCGAAAGAAATGCAAAAATGTGACAACAGAGCAGAAGGAAGTGGAATTTAAAAAAAAAATAGTTTTATGGCAACAGTGAGAGGATTACTAGTAAGATAGACACTACTACCGTAGTGTCTCTAGGCAAATCACTCCCTCAGTTAAAAGACAGCAGCCACATTTGTACAAAAGCAACAATGTTTCTGAGCATTGTGCTATTGTAAGGATTAAGAGACCAGCAGTACAGTGGACGCTCGGGTTGCGGACGTAATCTGTGATGGAGGCACGTCCGCAACCCTCAGCGTTCATATCCCACAGCGCCAAGTCTGCGAACACGCATGCCGTAATTCGGCGCTTCTGTGCATGCGTGAAGCGTGATTTAGTGATTCTGCGCATGCGCGAGTGCCGGAACCCAAAAGTAACTCGTTCCGGTACTTCTGCAACCTGAAAAGACGTAACTCGCAGCGTTCGCAACCTGAGGTATGACATAGTTGAAAGGGAAGCCAAAATTAAATAATTATAATGCATGCCCCCCCTTTCAACTGTTCAACTAAACATTTTACATGTATTACCTTATTTCTATCATTACAAGCACCCTGCAAGGCAGATCATTGTTATTACGCCGCCGCCCCTACTGCAAATAGGACACTAAGAGAGAAAGTGGCTTCTTAAAGCAAACCTTACTGAGAGTTCAGAGCAGAAGCACTGAGTTACAACACCTGTACCGGTACTACCCTAAACCTTCAAAAAAAAAAAAAAAAAAAAAAAGCTTACCCTCACTATCCCTGACAAAACCGGGGGTGGGGAGTCACTCGTGAGAGAAAATTAAAGAGAAATGGCATTTGACAAAGAGGGGAAAGGAGGGGGACACACGATGAGATGCCAAGGAAGCGGGGCAAGGAAGGAAACGGAAATGCAAATATGCATTTTAAAGCTTTTTCTCGCTCCCCCCCTTTCTTTATCGGGCACCTAGGAACTTTTGCAGAGGTGGAATACCGGCGCGTTTGTTTATTTATTTATTTAGCTTAAAAGCGCGTGCAAGATAGGAATCCATCCCTCCTGCTTCCTTGGCGTCCATGGGGCACAAGGGGAGGGTCCGGTCCCCCTTTCATCCCCCCCCACCCGGGGTATGTGGTGGTGGTGGGGGGGTCCCTCAGCCGGCCCAGCCTCCCGCCCTCCTCGCTCTCTCCCCTCAGTCCCACCCCCGCCGCCCTCACCTGCCAGTTGCTGTAGAGGCGCTTGACGCGGCGGTAGTAGGCCTCGCGGTCCAGACTCAGCGCCATGGAAGCGGCTCCTCCGCGCCCTCCGCAAGCCCCGCCTCCTCTCGCGCCTCCTCGCACGCTCGCGCCCCGCCGCCGCCGCGACCCCCCGACCCCGGAAGTGAACGCTTCCCTCGGCCAACCCCCGCGGCCCCTTCCCTCCCGCGGCCCTTTGACCCAGGACGCAACTTCCTGTTGTTGCTTATTTATCGTGTCGTTTAATTTTATTATTTATTTATTTAATTTATTTTTGTTTATTTATTTATTAAAAAACAACAACAGAGGACGTAAATAAAACCTGTGTGCTCATATCTAAATATAAGCAATATTGATTTTACATCTAATAATAGTTTTGTATTTAAAAAAGATAATTAAAATAAATTATATCTATAAAGCAGCAATGTTGACCTAATTGTTCCGTCACGAGGGTTTCCTCCCTGCTCCTCCCCCAACTTTAAAGTGGGGAAGCTGCGCATGCGCCTCGCTTTAGCCCCGCCCCCCGCCCCGCTTCCCAGCCAACGTCGCACGCCTGCCTCAAAGAAGCGCGCGAGCCTTTACGGCGTCACGTGAGCTCCTCAGGGAGCTCTGGCTGCGTTCTTCGCAGATTTCGCGCCCTCCGGCGCCAATCGGGCACGTGACCAAGGGAGCTGCTCGCTCCCTCCCTCCGCCCCTCTATCTTAGCAGCGGAGGCCGTGTGAGCCTTTCCCGCGCCCAGCCCACGTTGCCACCTTAGAGATAAGCGTTAAAGTGACACATCTGCTTGAACTTCCGAGGTCGATATGACTTTTCCCCAACCTTCCTTGCTACCTACAGATAGCAACGGATTATTTTAGGATTTTGCTATAGGTATGATTGGGACAGCAGCAACTTCCTTATCCAACCCCTCCACCCAAAACAAACAAACGCCAAAAGGCAGAAGCCAAGACGAGCTCCTACTCTTCCATAACTCGGGTCTTTCCCCCGTCCCGTATGATCCATTCATTATATTTTAAATAACAGTTTATAAATTCCATCAAGTTTCCCTACAAGCCAATGAAGCTGAAGGTTTCTCAAAAGCGATCAAGTGCTGGAACTGGGGTCCCGTAGAGAAGCCGCTGCTAAAACTTAATTCTGCTACAATCTTACGGGGTGTCACAATGGGTGACCTTTTAGCTAGAATAACCTGTACAGTAATATTAAAAGTGGACTGCACTGCAGGGTCCGTCGCCCGCCACTCTTTTGCAAGCCGAGAGGTAGGTAAGGCAAGAGCTATGCAGGCCATGGGTCTGACTCAGTATAAGTTCTGGGCTTCTTGGGTCCCGCAACTAAGACTACGGCGAAATTCTGAATTTCCCCGCTGCTTCCGATAAGCGGCTACCATTTCCTCTCCCGGGGTGCTGCTTAAAAATGGCTTCTCTCATGTGAACCCGGAAGTTCCATATCCAGACAGCGAGATGGCTTGCTAGTGTTTTCGTGGCTTTCTGATCAGCTTGACACAATCAAATCACCGCGCGGGTTTCGGGTCCCACCAGCTGGCCATTTGGCCGGAAGAGCGCATGCGCAGGAGCACAACCGTGCAGAGCGCTTAGCATTGCAAAGTGTATACGAGCAGTTAACCTCATTTACTGTCATCGTGGCCTTCATTACACGGTTGCTCCTTTCCAAGTATTGTACAACGTTTCCATACCTGCCAACATTTCGCAGATGAAAATAAGGGACATCCTTCTGCCATAATAATTTTATTATTTGTACTCTGTCCATCTGACAGGGTTGAGTGTGTCAAAATGGCTTCAGGGTTGCTCTCCTGGACTATTTCAGATATATGGTTTATATATTTAGATATCTGTGCATTTATGAATATTTATTCTATATTTGAGACCTTAGAATTCTTTGTCCATTAAAAGCCAGTGCTGAGTTTGTGTGATGGTACTCAATGGTACAAAGTGCCATAATTTATTTTAATTTTTGTCCATGGCACCCACAGCATTTTGATCAAGCTATGAATGCCGGCACCTCATTTTTAACCAAACGAAATCACCAAACAATGTATTTGCTGCTTGAACTTTAAAACACCACTAGGGTCTAGCTCATTCTGTTAGAAGTGTTATGCTAGCTCTTAAAGGCAGAGCAGGGCTTTTGTGGGGCAGGGTGGGAAAAGAAAAAGTGTTAAGCTCAAAGCTAGCTGCCCTAGTAAGGCAGATTCCACCACTGTCAGTTGCTCTCCACGATTTCAGATGGGGGTCTTTTTCCCAGCCCTACTTTGAGATGCCAGGGATTGAACCAGTAATGAGCAACAACTATCAACCATAATATTTGGACTCTGCATGCAAGATCCTGGGCTCAAATGGCTGATCACACCACCTGCTGAACTGTAGACATGTAGACTGGCTGTTGGAAATAGTGAAGCACTGGAACAGAAGGAAACCTAGTTTGGTAGAATAAAGCAAACCTTATTCTCTCTTCAAAGCCCATAGTTGTCGAGCGATACATTTCCAAACAGGTTTTTGTACCTCTGCAGAGCCCATCCTATCTCCAGAAACACAACCTTAAGTGTGACCTTGCTGTTGCATAAGGAACCACAATTGTAAGTCAGGCACCTTTCTCTTTAGGAAGTCCCTTTTGGCTCTAGGTCCCTTCTTTCAAGGTGCTTCATGCCTGAACTGGTGCAGGTAGCCAAGCGAAAGGAGGGATGGATAAATATTCTGTCTTGAACCCAAGCTGCTGTTCCAAACAAACCAGCATCATTATTTGATATATGAAAGACTCACACTTTTAGCCATGATAGCACCTTACAGCAACTTGCAAAAAAGGAACAGGCAGCATGGTAAAATTGCTTAGCTGAGAAATCATCCTTGCAGGTTTTTTCATTTTTTAAAGGGAGAAGCAGCCGGGATAGCTCAGTTGCTTAGAGTGTGCTTCTGCAAACGCCACGGCTGCAGGTTCAATCCCCGTATGGGACAGCTGCATATTCCTGCATTGCAGGGGGTTGGACTAGATGATCCTCAGGGTCCCCCCCAAAAAAACCCTTTACAATTCCGATTCTCAGTGGGGGGAGCTACAATCCATCTATTGGAACACAGGAAGTCGTACTGAGCCAGACCACTGGTCCATCAAGCTTGATATTGTTGACACTGGCTGGCACTGGGTCTTCAGGGTTTCCAGCAGACATCTCTCCCAACCCCACTTGGAGATGTAAGCAACTGAACCTGGGACTTTCTACACGCAAAGCAGATGCTCCTCTGCTGAGCTGTGGCCCTTCTGATGGGAGGGTAGGCATTTCAGGATCAGAGCAAAAACAGGGCACTGTGAAGGATGCTCCTAGGACACAGTGGACATTATTGCCTGGAAAGCATGCCAAAAAATGCAGCCTGAATCTATGGTAGGGAGAGTTTGAGGGTATGAAATAATAATAAAAAGTTGTTACAACACAGGAGGCTAACTTACACCGAATCAGACGACTGGGCAGTCTAGCTACGTATTGTACACTGCCTGGCAGCACTTTCCCCGGGTTTAAAAGAGGATCTTCCTTCTCCCAGCCTTTGAACTTGGGACCTTTAGTGTACAAAGCATGAGTTCTGCTACTAAAACAGGTATGAGTTGTCCCAAACAGATATACTACCTCTTAGGAAGGGGGGGGGGCGCTCTGTCCAGATCAGGGGTCCCCAGACTACGGCCCGCGGGGCTCTTATGCGGTGCCCGCTCTTACCGGCACGGGCACGGCTGCCCATCTTCGGGGCCGCGCGGCATCAGAAATGGCTTTTGCGCATGCGCAAAACGTCATTTCCTGTGCACTTCCGGGTCTGTGGAGGCCATGCGCATGCGCACAAGACATTTCCGGCGCCGCGCCAGAAGTGCACCGGAAATGCCGTTGGTGCATGCGCAAATGCTATTTCCGGTGCCGGAAAAAGCGAGTGCGCACGCGTATGGGCGTGCGCTCCCCCGCCCTTTGGCCCACGTGAGGAAACGGCCCACCGCATGTTAAGTCTGGGGACCCCTGGTCTAGATCCTAAGTCTTTACTTGGACTTCGCATGACTCTTTATTTGCAAGGACGAAGTCACTGCCACTACCATGCCCCCAACGCTGGTGAGAAAGAGAGAGAGAGACACACACACAGCAGACAACAGTGATGCACATCCCAATTCTCAGGAAGATTTTTATGCAATTGATACAACAGCATGGAGGAGTAGGATGGGGGGGTGGAATTGGTTTTTTTCCTCTCCCGTGTGTGTGTGTGTGCATTTTGTTCCTTTTATTAAAAAATGAAAGAAAAAAAGGAGAAATCCAGCTACAGGAAGCTCTACCTTCTCTTCCCCCCACAGCCCCTTGCCACCCCACCCCCCAAAAACCCACCCTCCTCGACTCGACTCCCCCACAAGTTCAACCCCACAGCCTCGGCCATATTACACAAGACATATTACATATTTATAAATATAAACCCCACCCACATGGAGACAGGGGGACGGAGAGAAAGGGGGAGGCCCCATCCTCTTTTCGCATTTATGTTACAGCACATGAACCTGGGGTGGGTGGAGAGGGAGGGAGGGAAGGGCAGGAGAGAAATGGAACAGGCTGTGGGGGGAGAGCCAAAAGGGGAGTGGGGCAGGGGGAGAAGAGGAACTGCTAACTATACCCAGATCGCCTCGACTAGACAGGACCCCCGCTGTGGTCTTGCTGCCCTGGCAGATCAAGACTGCAGCTCACAAGAACAGTTTCACAATGGATACCAAATGCCGGCAGGGCTCGCCAACCAAACCAACAGCCATATTTTTTTTTTAAAAAAAGGAAAAAACAGTAAGCCACGCAAGGAGAGCGGTTGCCTAACCGGACCTTCCTGGGCTGGAAGGAACCTCTTGTTTTTTGCCCTTCCCGCAAGCCACTTGTGTGCCGGAACGAGGGAGAACCCAACTGGCCTGTCCCTGGGCCTGTCAAATCCAACATTGAGGAGACGGCTAAGTCCCAGCCAACTGGACCCTGTTTTGCGTCCTGCCCATTTGCGGGCGCGAAAAACGCTCAGTCGTCGCCCTCCTCGTCGCCCTCCTCGCTGGAGTCGGAGTTGGCCGGCATCATGGGGTCGTCGTCGAGCAAGGAGAAGTCCCGCTCCGAGCTGGCGTAGCCCTGAGACAAGTCGTCCATCTCGTCTTCCTCGTCGTCGTCGTCCACGGGCTGCGGGTGGCCCAGGTGCAAGGCGCCCGTGGCGTAGCCGGGGTGGCCCAGGCCGGGGTGGAGCAGGGCTGCGGCGGCGGAGGACGAGGCGGCGGAGGCGGAGGCGGCAGCGGCGGCAGTCGAAAAGGGCATGTACTGTAAGGGAGAGCCGTGGGCCGTGCTGGCCTGGAAGTGGGCATGGTGCAAGGAGAGGGGCCCGGTGGCGCCCAGCTGGACCCGCCCGGCACCCATCAGAGCCATCATGTTGGAAAACTCCATGGGGGTCTGGCGGCCCCGCTTCTGGGCGCTCTCGGCCCCAACTGGTCCGGGAAGGAGGCGGTTCATGGTAGGATCGGGTAGGAAGCTCTAGGGAGAAGGAAAAGAGAAAATTGCGTTGCAGGGGGTTGGACTAGGGGGGCTTTTGCCTCCCTTCCAACTCCACAGTTCTATGATTTTAACACTTGGAGGAGGAAAAAATCTAGTAGGCTGTTCCCTTCCCTCCCATCTTTATTGCCTGCCTCAAACTGTCTTCATGCGTGCCACTTGTAGGGCATGTCCAGGGAGAATGCAAAACTTCTCATACTGGTATTATTAATTATTAATTATTATTATTATTATTAATTATTATTATTTTAAAAGCATAAAGAAAAACTGTGAAGGGCGTGAGTTTTTTCAGCTGCCATTTTTAACAGCAAATAAAAATCAAGACTCAAAACTGAGAGTATAGAGAAGCTCAATTTTAAGTGACCGTGTTTCAAGAGATCAATCGTTATCTGTTTGGACTATATGTTGGCCTCACATTATTACCGAACGGCTATAGAAAGAAACCAGAAGCCTTTTTTGCTAGTTATAATAGGACAGGAAATTCCAGATAATGCAAAAAATCTCTTCTTCTACGCGAGAGAAGCAGCAAGGCTATTATATGCTAAAATGTGGAAAGGGCAATCCCGACAAAAGACCAGTGGTTGCTTAAATTAATAGAGTGTGCTGAACTTGCCATTATGACGGCCAAAGAAATACAGAAAGACAGTGATAAGTGAGTGGGAACAACTAGAAAGGTATTTAAAACAGAGTGGTATAAATATAAATCTACAAGCAGGGATTGATTTATGAGCACCAGCAAACAAATCATGGAGTTAAGAATAGATGGGGAAAGAGGGGGAAATTCCAAGGAGTTGTAGCAAACCAAAGAGGGTAAGATAGGATGTCAAGGAAAGAAAAGTTAGGAAGTCCATGAATAATCAGAGAGGAGAGGATGAATGTATGAAAACAAATCTAATCAAATGTGATCAAAAACTGCATGCATACATAAAGGTAAAGGGACCCCTGACCATTAGGTCCAGTAGCGGACGACTCTGGGGTTGCGGCGCTCATCTCGCTTTATTGGCTGAGGAAGCCTGCATACAGCTTCCAGGTCATGTGGCCAGCATGACAAAGCCGCTTCTGGCGAACCAGAGCAGCACACGGAAATGCAGTTTAACTTCCCGCCGGAGCGGTACCTATTTATGGCAGGAGCAGGGACTGAGCAATGGGAGCTCACCCCGTCGCAGGGATTCGAACCGCCGACCTTCTGATTGACAAGCCCTAGGCTCTGTGGTTTAACCCACAGCGCCACCCATGTAATACATAAATAAATGATATAGAAAGAAGTTTAATGCACCCATACACATTTGTTTTTGGCTCTTCCAAGTGCAGCATGACAGTGTCTTGGATGAGGGTCAGGTTCCGGGGGTAGCGCATATACACAAAACTGTGTACGTATACCCAAACCTATATATACTCAAAACTGCGTATGCCCCCCAGGTATCCCAGAGTATCTCTGGTAAGAGAGGCGGAGAGCTTAAAAGCTACTTCCACGCCTGCGCAAAATGTGCTTTTAAGCTCGCCGCCTTCCGTACATTTGTGTGATTTCAGCCACGTAAACACACCCAAGTTGCGATTGCACTGCATATGCCAAAAGCTTCGCGAATCAGCAACTTGTTTTGCTTGGCTCGAGAAGCTGGTTGGGCCGCTGCAAAGAGCGAGAGGGACCGCCTGGGGTTTAATCACCTTCTTGCCGTTAGCAGAGATGCTGGCTGCCTGCATCCGCTCCAGACCCATCAGGCAGGCCGGCTCTATTGGAACAGGCTTGGGAAAGCGAGGCCACCTGTGCTTCCGCCGCTCCTCCATGTACTGGTGAGAGGCAAAAAGAGATAAGAGTTAGTCACTGTCCCATGGAACAAGGGTGGGCCGTGTGTCTCTGAACCCTAGAGATCCAGAAAAGGTTTGTTGCTTTGTACAAAAATCAGGCTCTCTTCTACAGATTGCTATCAGAAATAGGGCATCCCCTATGCTGACGGGAAGCAATAATCCAGAGGCAGAGAGAGCACAAATTACTTGGATCAACAGGGAAATCTCGAGGATTTCAAATCCACGAGCATCGGGACAGTCTTAACGTCTCAACCTACCTAAAAAAGGTCTCCATGAGGATAAAATGGGAGCAAGGGAGAGAACAGCCACTTGCGCTACCCTGAGATTATTAGAAGATACAGTGGTACCTCGGGTTACAGACACTTCAGGTTACAGACGCTTCAGGTTACAGACTCTGCTAACCCAGAAATATTACCTCGGGTTAAGAACTTTGCTTCAGGATGAGAACAGAAATCGGGCAGCGGTGGCACAGCGGCAGTGGGAGGCCCCATTAGCTAAAGTGGTGCTTCAGGTTAAGAACGTTTTCAGGTTAAGAACGGACCTCCGGAACAAATTAAGTACGTAGCCAGAGGTACCACTGTATAAATGATAATACAGTCGTACCTTGGAAGCCAAACATCTTGCAAGTCGAACATTTTGGCTCCCGAACGCCACAAACCTGGGCGTGAATGTTCCAGTTTGCGAACCTTCTTTGGAAGCCGAACGTCTGACGCGGCTAATCGGAAGTTACGCCTTGGCTTTTGAACGTTTTGGAAGTCGAACGGACTTCCGGAACGGATTCCGTTTGGCTTCCAAGGTACAACTGTAATAAGTGAGTAAATATCCCAGTCAAGGAAACCGGAAATGGAGGTGCCGGATGTTGACTTGGGGACCTGGCACCCGAAGGTGGAATAAAAAGGTGTTTGAGAGGGTTAACATCCAAGGAGGCCTGCCTAGGGCCATAGTTCAGCTGCAAAGCCAAAGGTGCCAGGTTCAATCCTCGGTATCCCCAGGTAGGCCTGGGAGAAACTCCTTCTGAAACCCTGGAGAGCTGTTGCCAGTCAGTGTAGACCAGGCATCCCCAAACTGCGGCCCTCCAGATGTTTTGGCCTACAACTCCCATGATCCCTAGCTAACAGGACCAGTGGTCAGGGATGATGGGAATTGTAGTCCAAAACATCTGGAGGGCCGAAGTTTGGGGATGCCTGGTGTAGACAATACTGAATGAGATGGCGCAAGGGTCTGGACCCGGTAAAAGGCGGAAGCTTGCTATGTTCCTGGAGTTCTTAGTACTATCATTCGGGCACCGGCTTTTAAGAACTGTTAATGAAAGCATTCTTTCATTGATGAAAATCCTCTTTGATTTTACCATGTATTTAAAATACCTGTTGAATTTGTTGTTTTTATCAATGGTACTTTTCGTTTCTTACTACTGCCATGCCACTCTTGGGGACAGAAATCTATGTTGAGCGTGGAACAAATGGGAACATAGGAAGCTGCCCTTTGCCAGGGACCACTGGGTTCCTCCAGTTCAGTGCTATCCATACTAATTGGCAGCGGCTGCCCAGGATTTCAAGACAGGGAAGATCTCTACCTGGAAATGCTGGGGACTGAACCCGAGACTTCTGTATGCAAGGCAGATGCCCTACCACTCAGCTAGGGGGCACTCCCTTGTTCGCTGGGCCAGGGAACATGCAGGTCTGAAAAGCCCGGAAGCAGGAGAGGAGGAGGTGGGTCTGCAAACACTCACCGCCAAGAAGCGAGGGTCGACAGCGTACTCTGGGTGGGCCTGCAGCCACACCTCAAGGTCAGCTCGCCGGGGGGCTGCGTCACCCACCAACAGCGTCCCGTCAGTCTTGTTCACCACCGGGATCCGGGCCTCAAGGTCGATATCGGGGCCTCTCAGTGCCTCCAGACACTGCAGCTCCAGCTGAGACCCGAGAGAGATGGTAAGACAGGAAAGAAAGAGGGAAGGTGCCCACCATTTCCCTCCACTCCCCGGGCTCTGGGCTGCAGAGGCTCCCATCTCTTACCTCCACCATCTTCTTGCTGCTCTTCTTCTGCGTGAGAGCGGGGCGGTCGCGCATAGTGCCGTTGGGGACCAGCTTGTGCTTCTGGAAGGTCAGCTTGATTCCCTCTTCCTAGGGACAGCACGAGAGGTTAGGCCAAGGATGGGGAAAGGCTTTCGACCCAAGGGCGGCACTTGCGATGGGGGCAGGTATGGGACTAAATCTGCTTTAATCTTCCAGTACGTTTCCGAGCACAATTCAAAGTGTTGGTGCTGACCTTTAAAGCCCTAAACGGCCTCGGTCCTGTATACCTGAAGGAGCGTCTCCACCCCCATCATTCAGCGCCGAGGGCCTTCTGGTGGTTCCCTCACTGCGAGAAGCAAAGCTACAGGGAACCAGGCAGAGGGCCTTCTCGGTAGTGGCGCCCGTCCTGTGGAATGCCCTCCCAGCAGAGGTTAAAGAGATAAACAACTATCTGACATTCAGAAAATACCTGAAGGCAGCCCTATTTAGGGAAGTTTTTAACCTGTGATATTTTAATGTATTTTAATATCTGTTGGAGGCCGCCCAGAGTGTCCCTGTATGAGACAGCTGTATATTCCTGCGTTGCAGGGGGTTGGACTAGATGAGCCCCAGGGTCCCTTCCAACTCTTTAATTCTTTGATTACAGGAAGTACTTGTGGGAATAATGCAAGCCACAAAGTACAGTCTGCTCTGTCCTGTCTCCACACACCATGGAAGCATGGGGTGGGGGGACCTGACAATGCAGATGCAGTACCCTAGCAACATTGCTTGAGAGCGGCTAGGCAGAACGACTGCATGACCCCAAGTCCGTGTTCTCATAACTTGCACATACCTCTCCCATGAGCACTATGACTCCCAAGTCTGCATACCTCGAACGCAATAACTATCAAAGGTTCACTCCTCAGTTTAATGTATGAACCATGATGGATACATGTTCTAATGCATAAGCCATGATAAATGAATGCATTCCCCAAAGGTACACTCCCTGGTTTAATACACAAGCCATGCTAAATGATGTGTCAATAAGCAAACCATGCTGAAACATGATAGATAGATGTATGACATGATAGATAGATGTATGACGTAGATCAGAGCACATGTGAGCACTGAAGCATCCTGCTCATGCCATTGGGTGCTGCAAAGATGAGGCTAGATGGGCGGGCAATAATGATTGACTGTGATTGGCTGACGCCTGTGATTGGTTGTTGTATCTATGCATGTATGTTATATTCCAATAAATATGAGGTGATCGAGAGTGTCCATTGCTCTCGTCCCTCGACTGATTGCTTACATCAATGGTCTTGTCTTATCCTTCATGAGAGCCCGCCATCTTGTGGCAAGCCTCGCTGCTACAAGTACTTCCACCCACCACTCGAAATTCCCATCTATACTGAGCCTCAACAGAAAGCAAGGCTATTTCTCCGTGGCTTCCTCCACTGATGCTTCCCTAAAATGGAGTGCCTTTGAGCATTAGATCAGAGGGAATTGACACACCTCCCCCTAAAAATTAAGTATGAAGGAAACCGGCCACTTCAGTCTCATATATTGTGAAATCAACCAAGAAAACCTCTCCTGCGTTTGTCATATCCGGACTGCAAAGGAGGGCTTGGCTACATCTTCAGTCTTGGCAAAACCCCTGGGAAGAGACTGATAATGGCTTTTCAAGTGGGAAACCGAGGCCAAAATAGTACAGAGACCAGGGCAATAGCAAGGCCTGCTTTCCTAAAGGAGCTTCCCCAACTTGGTGCCCTCCCATATGCTGCTGAACAGCAACTCCCACCAGATCATGGAAGTTATTGTAGACCAGTGTTTCCCAAACTTGTGTCTCTAGCTGTTGTTGGACTACAATTCCCATCATCCCTAGCTAGCAAGACCTGTGGTCAAGGATGATGGGAATTGCAGTACCAAAACAGCTGGAGACCAGTTTGGGAAACACTGCTGTAGACCAACATCTGGAGAGCACTAGGTTGGCAAAGCATCTCTGTTTACCCTATTTTAATTTTAAATTTTTTTTTTTTTAAAAAAAAAAAGGCCGTACAACGGAGGTGCCTCAGTGCAAAAAAGAGAAATTGCTTCATCCATCTCCAGACCAAAGCCTCTGCTCTGCTCGGGGGAGATTCGGTATTAGCATGGCAAGTCATCACAGGCAAACCTTCCTGGCATATGTCACCAGCCTGAACATCAGGGGGACGGATGTTGGCCGCTCTGCCACCCTCAGCCCGGCTGTCACTCACATCTTTGATCTGCACGGTGAACTCCTTCTCTTGCCCGCTGTGCCGGAGGCGGGTGAAGGAGGCGGCCCCTTCTTCTTGCGACGCCAGGGGGCAGATGTGGGGGATGGGAGAGCTGGTGTACTCCCCGTGCAGGCGGGGGAGGCCTTCTCCCTGCATGAGGCAGGATCCCACCTGGCCCTGCTGCACTGTCGGCCATTTCCCAGAGAGCACGGCTTGACATACCAAGTCAATGCGGTTGATGAGCACTCGGTCCTGGCAGAAGGAAGAGAACAAGAGGCCATCAGGACTGACCACGGAGACCCAACTAGGCAGAGCACATCCTCCAGGTTCACTTTGGCACTGCTTCATCTGGAAACTGGGTCATCCCAAACCCCCTCCCTTCCCCTTTTAGGGACAGAAGCCCATTTCTTATTACTGAGCTGTATTTTCTTATCGCGCCTCGTTGCTGATCTTCGCAAGCCACTCTGGGAATCAGTCTGTGGATAATTTTTTCTTACAGGAACTATGCAAACATCGGTTTCTTTCACAACCTTAGAGCAGATTATAAGGCACTGGCAGACTTGGGAGGGCTGGGTACGAGCCGTGCTGAAAGGAACCCAAATCTGCTTGAAAGGGGATAGAATTTGAAAAACTGGGGTGCCACCACTAAGAAGGCCCTCTCTCTCGTAACCAGTTGCTGCATCTCAGACTCAGGTTCACGAAACAAAGGTTTTAAAAAGAGAGGTCTGCTGACTGGGAGGGTCCCTAATGGAATGCCAAACAGACATGGGCTTTAAGTGAAAACTAGGCCTTTGTTGCTACAAGTGGCCGCAGAGACAGTTTCCTGAAAATTGAGAAGACAACTGCAACGGGGTACAAATAAGCAGCACTCTTGAACTGGTCACAAGAATGCATTCTGTAGCAGTTACAACCCACTTCAACAAATCTAAGCCCATCGGCAGTCTTTTCGCTCCTCCGAATCGCGCTCAACTTTCTCATTTTAATAATATATTACTGAACTTAAGGACAATGAAGAGTAACTCTTTAAGTAAGCATGCATTCATCAACATCTTCATTCATTAGCTGTCTACATTGTTTAGTCCACTCTTATTCAATAGTTTAAGATTAAATGTAACTGCACTGCGTAGCTGATTTCTTGCATTCCTCCAGGGCGCCAGAGTACTGGTTGCTATGGTTATTATCTTTAAACTTAGTCCCGTCCCCCCCTTACTGGGAAGGGTTAGTGCAAGTTCACACAGTTATACTAAGACAAAAACTACCAAGAAAATGGAGTCTTCGAGAAAATGCAGCTTTTGAGTTTTCTCCTTCACATGGACAAGCTGGGACAGAGGCAGATGTTCCTTTTAATACCCTGACCCTAAGTCGTGTAGGGCAAGTCTGGGGACCCTTTGGCCTGCCAGATGTTGCTGAACCACTCTGGACCACTGGCCATGCTTGTTGGGGCTGATGGGAGTTGTAGTTTAGCAACGTCTCTGGGAGGACGAAAGGTTCCCCACTCCTGGCATAAGGTTTTAAAAAGACAAATGCCAGTGCTTTGAACTGGTAACAACTGAAAAAGATGTGTGAGCATTCAGTTAGATACTTTTCCACTGACTGATCCACTTCCAATAGCCTAAAAAACAACGCAGGAATGGCCATGACCGGATAGTTCAGTTGGTTAGTGTGTGGTGCTGGTAACACTAAGGTTGCAGGTTCAATCCCCATAAGGGACAGTAGCATATTCTTGCATTTCAGGGGGTTGGACTAGCCTTCTTACCCTATGCTAGTTCTTACACAAAGGTCCGTATAGTTAAAGCTATGGTTTCCCCAGTAGTGATGTATGGAAGTGAGAGCTGGACCATAAAGAAGGCTGATCGCCGAAGAATTGATGCTTTTGAATTATGGTGCTGGAGGAGACTCTTGAGAGTCCCATGGACTGCAAGAAGATCAAACCTATCCATCCTTAAAGAAATCAACCCTGAATGCTCACTAGAAGGACAGATCCTGAAGCTGAGGCTCCAATACTTTGGCCACCTCATGAGAAGAGAAGACTCCCTGGAAAAGACCCTGATGTTGGGAAAGATGGAGGGCACAAGGAGAAGGGGACGACAGAGGACAAGATGCTTGGACAGTGTTCTCGAAGCTACCAACATGAGTCTGACCAAACTGCGAGAGGCAGTGGAAGACAGGAGTGCCTCGCATGCTCTGGTCCATGGGGTCACGAAGAGTCGGACACGACTAAACAACAACAACAAGTTCTTACACACACACACACACACACACACACACACACACACACACACACACATTTCTTCAGCCAGGCAAGCAGGAAAACGTTGCTAGAGTCCAAAGACACATTCCAGCAAGGGAAAAGACACTCAAAAGAGGATGTGAGCTGGGGAAGAGTCCCCACGGGACAGAGAAGAGGGGCCTGGAGTGCTGTACAGCTTGGCTCTTCGACCTGAGATTCCCCCATCCGTGCCCTGGACCCCTGGCGATCCAATTCGGGATGCACTTAGATGGAGCTTGTCTCCCACTCCAGCACAACTTACAGAGCCACAAACCACCTCCCTCTGTTACCTTTGGCCACTCGTGGGCCCGCTGGCGCTCCTGCAACAGCAGGTCGGAGGCGCTTGGCTGCGGGGAGTTGCCCTCGTGGGAGGTGGGCAGAGAGAGAAGCGACGACTCTTCCTCCTCAAACAGCTTCCCGCCACAAGAGGCCTCTTCGCCTGGGAAGGGAAGAAGACGGGGGGGGGGGGGAGAGAAAGCCTGAGAGGGGCCGCCATGGCGAAAACACATAGCGAAAACGGGAAGAGATGTCAGCCTACACAAAGCCTGGCTCATGGGCGCTTTTTTGTGCTTCCTGAAGATGGGAACGCTCTTTACCTAGAGGAGATGGTGCAATTGCTGGAATGAAAATGCATGGGGCCACCCCCTAGCAAGCCATGCCATTTTAGGGGGATAAACGTAACCTTTGCAAATTTCCTCAGCAAGGGGTCTTTCAAATATGTCTTGGGGTGTGGGGAATTCAAATCTGCTATTATTGGTGTTGGTGCTGACCTTTAAAGCCCTAAACGGCCTCGGCCCTGTATACCTGAAGGAGCGTCTCCACCCCCACCGTTCAGCCTGGACACTGAGGTCCAGCGCCAAGGGCCTTCTGGCGGTTCCCTCACTGCGAGAAGCAAAGCTACAGAGAACCAGGCAGAGGGCCTTCTCGGTAGTGGCGCCCGCCCTGTGGAACGCCCTCCCATCAGAGGTTAAAAGGATCAACAACTACATGACATTTAGAAAACACCTGAAGGCAGCCCTGTTTAGGGAAGCTTTTAATTTTTAATTGATAATTGTATTTTAATGTTCTGTTGGAAGCAGCCCAGAGTGGCTGGGGAGGCCCGGCCAGATGAGCGGTGTATAAATATATTATTATTATTATTATTATTATTATTATTATTGTTGTTGTTGTTGTTGTGACCGGACAACGTTTAGCTTGGTATGCCTGCATTTGATGAAGCACATAAAACTGCTTTTGGGAAACCAAAGAATGTTATTTGACCTTCTGAAGATCTCAGGTGATAATAAAAATAATTTTAATAATGTAACTGCAAGTACTTGGCAATCATGTGTAATGATTCACACACGTTTTACTTACCAAGCAAAACTAAATTACCTTCATTTAACCAAAATATCTTTTGAATTCCCAAGTCATGTTTCTCAATTTTTAGCACCGCTTGTTTTGGAAATTTGAGAGTAGAAAAATCTGACACGCCGCAACGCCCTAGGAAGGACGCATGCAGGGTGACTGTGGCGTGCAATCATTTCTGAAAGGGATGAGTGCAAATAAGAAGCCACCTTTGCTGGTCTGAGTCTGTGCCTAAACAGGAAACCACTTGGGACCCTTCTGTACACCCATCTTGATTCCCACAATGGAAAAACAGGTGGGGATTCACATCTTCCAGTGGAGAGGTCAGAGGAGAAAAGGGGGGGGGGAGAAAACCCCTTGGGAAAATTCCTCACCGTCACTATCATCTGAGCACCCCGAAGTAGAAGAGCAAGACGAAGAAGCGGAGATCTTGCTGAGGTCCAGCTCCGAGTCAGAGTCGTCCACCGATTCAACTTTAATGGGGAGGGCTGTGGGCTGTTGTCGCGGAGTGGGGAGGTCATGCAAGGGCGGCGGCAAGAGCAGGGGGGCAGAAGGAGCGGCTGCTGTCACCACGGCAGCCCCGGGAAGAGGCAGCCCCAAATGCTGCGGCGGGGGAGGCGGCGGCGGCAGCGTCCCTGTGCTCCCCGCCCGACTGTGCATGTGGTTGAGTCGAGCGGCCAAGAAGGAGAAGTCCGGGTCCTGCATGATGGTGGCGTCGGTCTGGCTGAGGCCGTGGCGGGCCACGCCACGCAGCAACTCTCCGTCGTGGCGCCCGCATTGCCACCAGGGAGGCATCTCAGGGCCCGGGGGCTGGCAGAGGGAGAGGCGCTCTTCCAAGAGCGGGTGGCACAGGACCTGCTCCCGCAGGCGCCGCAGGAGGTCAATGCGGTACAAGGTACGCGAGGCCCTCTCCTCCGTGATGGGCTCAATGAACAGCGTCGGGTCTGGAGACTCTGGGAGGGAGAAGGTGGAAGGACGTATCGCTTACCAAGAGGGAAGCGCATGGATAGATGCTCCCTCCGGCTCATGCTAAAGTAGGGATTACATTACTTCCTTTTGTCGTATTTTATTCTTACTAGATCTCTATACGTATGGCATTACCAAGGTAATTGAGATTCAATGTTTTTGTTTGACCCACCTTGCAATTCAAGACACTGCCGTTTACTGTTGTCTTTCCTCCTCCAAATACAGTCGTACCTTGAAAGTCGAATGGAATCCGTTCTGGAAGTCTATTCAACTTCCAAAGCGTTCAGAAACCAAAGCACAGCTTCTGATTGGCTGCAGGAGCATCCTGCAGCCAATCGGAAGCTGCGGAAGCCGAGCCGGATGTTTGGCTTCCGAAAATCGCTCGAAATACTCACTTCCACGTTTTGATCGTTCGGGTGCCGATTTGTTTGGGATGCCAAGGCGTTTGAGATCCAAGGTACGACTGTATGTGAAAACTCAAAAAGGGAAAGGAGGGGTGGTCAGCTGAGTCCAGAGAGCAGCAAGCCAGAAGGGCCTGCAGCTCAGCAGGGGAGCATCTGCCTCGCATGCAGAAGGCCCCAGGTTCAATCACTGGCTTCTCCAGGTAGGGCTGCCGGTGTCCCCTGTCTTAAATTCTAGGGAGCCAGGCCACTGAGTACCAACAATACTGATCTGACAGTGTAAAGCAATTTTCAATGTTGCTATGGAAGCCCTGGTTGGGGGTGGAGGTGGGTAGACAACACAAACGGGCAAGGGCTAAGACTTGGATATATTATTTGAAGGAACTGAAAGGAAGAAGAGGGGACCAAATCCTCAGCTGACCTCACCATCCACAGAAACAACTGCACATTCCTGTAGGCCAAGAGATGGCAAGAGTGGCGCACCCAGCTCTAATGGGACCAGCCACTCTACATCTCAACCTTGTGCCCTCCAGGTGTCTTTGGCACTCCCAACCAGCTCCCAACCCAGCCTCAGCCAGCTTGGTCAATAGCCAGGGGTGCTGGGAGTTGTAGCCTCAGCACCATGCGGTGGGGTAGGACTGGACTCCTCCCGTTACTAACCATCGCTTGCCGCGGGAGGCAGCCGGCACACTTGCCGGCACATGGCCACGAAGCCGTGGAAATACTTGGCGAGGCTCTCGTCCGTCTTCTTCTCCAGCCGGGCCATGGCCCGGAAGCGACCCCAGTGGAAGCGCATGGTGTCTGGGTCGTACTCCACCCCGAACGTGGAGACAACGCGGTAAAAGTCGGATTGCTCTCGACGTGTCCACCTTCAGAGGAGAGGCAGGGTTGGGGAAGAGCAAACCCGTTAGATGTTTCAGTAGAACCTCCAACCTAACCGATCCCGAGTCTCCATCCCCCTCCTAAGCCAATGGCTGGCTGCTGCAGGGGTGGGGCTAAGCAACCACTTCCTGGTTCACCAGTCAGGAAGATCAGACCACACTGGCAGGTACCAGGGACAGGTGTCCCCCCACCCCCAGAATGGGAGTTCCATTCTGCCCTCATGCTCTCCCCATTTTGACAAAGGGCACTGAAAATGTCTCTCTTTTCTAGTATTTTACTGAATATTCTTTTTATGAATAATCCCTGCTGGTTTTCAACAGTTCATCCTAGTGCATGATTGAGTTGTTTTTTTAAAAAAATTGTGGATTTGGTATTTTTAAAACTTTTTTTATTGTTTTATGTCTTGTTCTTGTTGCTTTGGAAGGATTTGCACCCTTAAAAATAGGATAGAAAGTAATGGGTTATAGCCAAGGTTAATCCTACTCAGAGTTGACCAATTAAAATTAATGGATGTGACTGACTTAGGTTCAATAGGTCTACTCATGAGTAGGGTTTCCCTGGCTACAACCCAAAAGTATAATACCTAATTCAGATTTTTATTTTTTCTCATTCAAATCCATCCAATCAACCAACCAACTCTCTTGATTAGTGTACTAACGGGGTAACCCTAAACATGCTTATTCAGAAGCAAGTCCCATCCAACTCAATGGAACCTACTCCTTCATATATGTGATGATGATGACAACTGGAATTTATATACAGTACTGCCCTATACCCAGGGGTTTCAGGGCAGTTAACAGAATAAAATCAAGATATAAAACCACAAAATACATAATAAAAATAAAAACAACAACCGAATAGCCCCCCCCAAAACCCTATTTTTAAAGGTCATAGGATGTAAATCTTATCAACCAAAGGCCTGGTTAAAAAGGAACGTTTTTGCCTGGTGCCTAAAGGTGTATAATGAACCTTAATATTTACTTAATTGGGTGGCAGTCCTACTAAACAGAATGTCCCCATCATCTCCATAAAGTAACAGCACACCTGTTACAGGGGCCCTGAGCATTTGTGGCCGCAGAACTGGGGGTCACCTCAGCCCAGGCTACTGTGAAGACGGGCCCCTCGGCAGCCTCGCAGCCAAGTCCAGAGCGTTTACCTCTGTTGCTTCTCTCGCCGCACCATCTCCTTCAGCTTGAACGCGGCCTCGCAGCGCCGCCGCCGCCGGTCCCCTCGTTCTGCCGCCTCCATCTTGAGCTGCTCGCGTTTGTAGCTCCGCTGGAAGGCGGTGATCAGCCTCCGCAAGCGAGCCGTGATGGCTGAGGCTGGGGGCCAGAACAGGTTCCCCGGCTGACCTGAAGGGAAGGCGCAAGCTGCGTCATGGCGATTCCTGTCCCTCTTGGCACCACAGCCGACACACAGCTAGTACCCCCACCCCCCAAAAGCATTGTTTCCATCGCCTCCTTTGACAAGCACTTTCAGCCAGCAACTATTTACCTTCTTCACCGTCCACCACAGATATTTCTTCATCCATCATCATCAGTGGGTCACCCTGCAGCCGAGAGATTGGTGTCAGAAATAAGGGCAATTATTCTGAATAGATACTCCAACCACAGAGGGACCACATCCAGAACATACCACCAAAATGAAAAAGAGCCCCCCCCCTTAAAAAAAATCCCCTTTTAAAAAATCAAGCTCCTAATACACATTCTTGGTGGCCTTCCATCAACAGGCAAAATCTGTTTCATTTTAATGTCTGACCTACTGGGCTGATTTGTTTGGTATGTGCTATTCTGCATTCTAACCAGTATTTCCAATTTAATTTTGCTGCCATTTTTACCTGCTCTTATCTGATTTTGTTGTCATATTGCTTACTTGTTTGTAATCTTTTAAATTATTATTCTGGATTTTATTACCATTAGCTGCATTGGGTATATAATACATGTAACCAATAATTTAAGAATCTATAAAATATATATGGGGGGGAAATAGATTTCTTTTTACTTTTTTTAAGTCTGTGGGCACATCGAGATTTTTGAACACCACAGCATTGGTCATTCTTCTCCTCCCCATAGGAGAAGAAAGTGAACCCAGGAATGCACTTCGTTTTTCAAAAGGACCCAGTCGAGTTAATTTGAGCCTTGAAAAGCACATAGAGCTGAAAGAGGAAGTGGGGCAGAGTGCCACTCTTCCCACTACCTCTCTGGGAGAAAAGAAGGCAACCACCATCACCAGCTTATGACTAACGGGACTGTAGAGCTCAGAGCATTTGCAAGAAGCTGGGAACCAGGTGAAGGGGGCGACATGGAGCAACGTTTGTGGCTCCCGTACTGCGCTGGCTCAGGATCTCACCTCATCATCCGGCTCCTTGGCGGGGCCTCCCACTGGTTTGTACTCCGGGTCCTCGCAGTCCTTGTCGAAATCGACCCTGCCAGCAAAGAGGGGAGAGAATTGGTTTGCCATTTCTGCTTCAGTCTCAGCTCTCCTCCAATCCCCTTCATGCAGACACACCTCAGGTCTTCCTGCGAGAAGCAAGCTGAACTCACGGACACCCGGTGCCTCGGTATTAGCATGGCAAGTCATCATAGGTGTGTGCTTCTTCAGCCCCCACCCCCACCCCGGCACCAGCTACTCACCCCTCTCCCACATCCAGGCGATGCTCGGCGGCGATGGCCTTCTCGTCAGGGCGACCTGCCTTCTCCAGGAAGCAGAGCGCAGGATCCGCTCGCATGGTGTTGTACTTCTCGTAGCCTGAAAGGGGTGCCAGAGGGATGAGAGATTTCAGGGGTCGCCTGCATGCAATCTCAGAGAAGATCCACGGACCTTAGATTCAATACTGTCATATTTATTTAATCATATTAAATACCGTATTTTTCTGTGTATAAGACTAGGTTTTTCCCCTAAAAACAATGTTAAAAATTAAGGAGCATCTTATACACTGATACATCTCCTCCCATTTTCTGTAATCTGAGTCCCCCATGTCTATTACATGGGGGGCGTCTTTTAGACGGAAAAATACGGCACTTTAAACATGCAATTATTTTGATGGGTCTCCTCCAAGTATCACTAATGTTGGGAGTTACCCGTATATTTCGTATGATAACAGAATCGAAGAGTTGGAAGGGAACCAAACGTTGAACTCCCTACCCAACCTATCGGTTCCTAGGTCGTGCAGCACTTTCTCATCACTCCACAAACATTGAATTACTGTCCCTTGGTATAATAGGGTTCATGTTTTGTAACCTTGTCTTGTTTAACCGTCATGTCTGTTACGAATAGTTCCAGCCGCTACCTTCCATGCGTTCACATACCTGTGGTTTATTTATTTCGGTGTTATTTTATGTCTCTGTTTGACAGTGATATATCGTTGCATATGGACTATGTTTATTGTCACCAGATCCTGTTTGGTTTTGCAGAATCTTGCATAAGCTTTTTTTTTTTGAAAATTAATTAAAATGGGGAAAAAAGCCACACGCCAACCTTGCAAGGAAGGACGTGGCCAATAGAATTTTAATGGAGGGGGCGAGGATGCTGGGAATTAACCTGCTATCAGGCAAGACACTGAACATAAAGAGCTGTAGCAAAACTGTAGAGCCTAATCCTAACCCAAACATCTAAATAAATGAGGGCTATAGTTTAGTGGTAGAGCATCTGTTCAATTTCTGGCATCTCCAGGTAGGGCTGTTTCAACCATACTGATCTAGATGAACCCATCGTCTTGACAAGGCAGCCTTCATACGCTACTGTGAGCGCAGCTCAAAACAGGATGTGACCTCAGATTCCTTCCCCAGAATGATACTGCAGCAGCACCTACCATGTTTGAAGACCCCAAGGAGCAAAGACTTGTCAGCTTCTGTATCCCACCAGGCTGTGGGGACCTCTGCTTGGTCCACCAGTGGGAACCACATGTCGATTTCACTGCAGGATCGATCGAACGACATTTGGGAAGGGGTTGCAGCAAAGGCAGGAGGGAAGAGGAAGAGAAAAAACACGAGAGATAAAAAAACAAAGCGTCAGAGGCAGCCGAGTTCACGGAAGTAATGTAATGTTCTATAGGAACAGATGCAACTAGAAGTTCATGGAGAACATGAAGTGGGGTGGGTGTGACCAGTCCCGGAATAGTGAACATAAAAGCATTGGCTTTAAGAGGGATGTGACATTTTGTTTTTACAGGTAAATTCATGGAGGGTAAGGCTATCAAAATGGGAATCACAAGAGAGTGCTGTTGCACTTAGTTTCTTGCTTGTGGGCTTCCCATGAGGGGCATCTGGTTGGTGACTGGGAGAATGAGATGCTGGACTGGAGGGTCATGGGTTCAAGCCTCAAGTTGGGCAAAAGATTCCTGCATTGCAGGGGGCTGGACTAGATGACCCTTGGGGTCCCTCTTCCAGCTCTACAATTCTATTCTTCTTCTTATCTGCTTACACCCCTTATCTGTAAACAAGGATGCTAGGAAGCTACAGCTCTCATTCCAGGGATGAGTTTCAGCCATGACACTCACTAGGGGAATCATCTTTCAGCCTGACCTACCTCGCCGAGCTGTTGTGTGAGGATAAGCACAGTTGGGGAAGACACATGCAGGCTACTCTAAAAAACACCTCCCCAATTGCAACTTATAAATACCCTATATACTCGAGTATAAGCCTAGTTTTTCAGCACATTTTTTGTGCTGAAAAAGCCACCCTCGGCTTATACTCGAGTGAGGCAGGCAGTGGCTCCTATGAAGCTTTCCCAGGTTTTTTGTGGTAAAATTGGGTGCCTCGGCTTATATTCGGGTTGTCTTATACTCGAGTATATACGGTAAGTAAATGAAATATTACCTGGAAATAGTGCCTGCCAAAACTTTCTCGGCTTGGTCCCCGATCACCTCCTGGCGCAGGTAATACAGCATACGGACGCGTAGGAGAACCCTGGGGAGAGAACAAGGGATTTAAGCTGAGAGAAGACAGGGCAGAGGACTGTGCACCCTTTGCTAGCTACACCTGACAATATCCAAGCCTCTGCCCTTATTATCCCTCTCCTAGGGAACTGGAAGAGGACAGTGATAATATTTTGTTGTTGTTCCAGTCTGAACACATATGGATTGCAGTCTGGTGGCAGGGAGGAGGAATACACATGCCAAAAATTGGAGAAATCATAAGCTACCTCATTTGACATTTTTCTTTCTGTAGGCAGAGGGAAAAAACCAGAAGAGAAAGGGCAATGGGGACAGCACTACCACTAATACTCATTAGATTTATTCATAGTCTTCCTCAAAAAAAGTCTGAAAGTGCCTTGCAGAGCCATAAAAGTATACCGAACTCACGTTCAAAAATGAAAGCAAAGAAGAAATACAATATAGCGGAACTATTTACTAAAAGCACTCATCAAACCAATGCTATAAAAAGGGCGAATGCTACACACACCCGATTAAAAGATGGACACTGCAAACAGGGTGGAAATTAACAACCAAAAGTCTGGGGAAACAGGGATGTCTTAGGCTGCCACCTAAAAGCTGATTGCAAAGGCATCTAGAGGGGAGAAACCCCTGAGAAATCATGTCATGTTACCACTCTCCACACCAACTTAGCTCTACGGTCGTACCTTGGATCCTGAACACCCTGGAACTCAGACGTTTTGGCTGCCGAACGCCGCAAATCCAGAAGTGAGTGTTCTGGTTTGCAAACGTTCTTTTGGAACCCGAATGTCCGACGGGGCTTCTGATTGGCTGTAGGAGCTTCCTGCAGCCAATCATAAGCCGCGGTTTGGTTTTCGAACATTCTGGAAGTCGAACGGACTTCCGGAACAGATTCTCTTCGAATTCCAAGGTACGACTGTACCCAACTGTGTTTTTGGGGATGGACTGTAGCTGGCCACATCCTGAGAAACCAAACAGTTTGCAGAGCTATAGCTTTGGGGACGGGAGCAAAGTACCCGCAACTATTTCTCTACCACAGTGGCGCTGTGATGAGGCTTCTCTCTATCGGAACGGGTTGGAGAGTTAAAGTGGGGGGAGGGACCTGCTCTCGCTAGCTGTACTGGTGTGCCGAAACAAGATCCCTTCGCATCCCATCCCATCCTTACTTGTTGCATTGGTGCTTGAGGTGCTTCTTGTAGCCCTCATCCTGGAAGAGGGTGTCGGGGTTGTACTTGCGGATCCACTCGGCTTTCTGGACGTCGAAAGTGGTCTGGGACTTGACCTTCTTCCCTTTGCGGCCTCGTGGGACTGGGATGGACAGGCCTGCCCGAGGAACAGGAAGTGAGCTCAGAGCAGGGGCATGGCTCTCTAGGTATAACATGGAACCAGTGCAACAGGGATTAGGGTCACCCCAGATTTTCCATTGTATCTTGTGCTCAAACATATTTTTAAAAAGAACCCATGCACAGCTACCCGAGCAGGAGTTTACGAGTCCGCAAAAGCAAAGAGTATACCTCTCCCAGCCTCCCGCAAACCCATCCACATTCCCCTTTCCCCAAGAGTCCCGCCATCTTGAATTTGCCAACATGCTTGAATTTGCTTCTCCCCTTGCCCGAACAACCCACATCTAGTGATATCCCAAGACAGCGGCAATGTTAATGTTAATGTTAATGATAATGATAACGATAATAATAATAATAATAATAATAATAATAATAATAATAATAAATTATTTATACCCCGCCCATCTGGCTGGGTTTCCCCAGCCACTCTGGGCGGCTTCCAACACAACATTAAAATGCAATAATCTATTAAACATTAAAAGCCTCCCTAAACAGGGCTGCCTTCAGATGTCTTCTAAAGGTCTGGTAATTGTTGTTCTCTTTGACATCTGCTGGGAGGGCATTCCACAGGGCGGGTGCCACTACCGAGAAGGCCCTCTGCCTGGTTCCCTGTAACTTGGCTTCTCGTAGTGAGGGAACCACCAGAAGGCCCTCGGCGCTGGACCTCAGTGTCCGGGCAGAACAATGGGGGTGGAGATGCTCCTTCAGGTATACTGGACCAAGGCCGTTTAGGGCTTTAAAGGTCAGCACCAACACTTTGAATTGTGCTCGGAAACGTACTGGGAGCCAATGTAGGTCTTTCAAGACCGATGTTATGTGGTTTCGGCGGCCACTCCCAGTCACCAGTCTAGCTGCCGCATTCTGGATTAGTTGTAGTTTCCGGGTCACCTTCAAAGGTAGCCCCACGTAGAGCGCATTGCAGTAATCCAAGCGAGAGATAACTAGAGCATGCACCACTCTGGCGAGACAGTCCGTGGGCAGGTAGGGAATCAGCCTGCGTACCAGATGGAGCTGGTAGACAGCTGCCCTGGATACAGAATTAACCTGCACCTCCATGTACAGCTGTGAGTCCAAAATGACTCCCAGGCTGCGCACCTGGTCCTTCAGGGGCACAGTTACCCCATTCAGGACCAGGCAGTCCTCCACACCTGCCCGCCTCCTGTCCCCCCAAAACAGTACAGTAAATGGCAGGCCCAGCTTGGCCAAGGCCTTCACGGCAACGAGAGGAAGGGCTCGGGGATACGGCACGACCCCAAACGGACGGCAAGAGAGAGAGAAAATGAGGGAGCTCTCCCCGCTTACCGGAGTGGTTCTGAAGTTCCTTGGCTTTGCCGTTCTCAACTGGGCTGATAAGATCCCAGATGAACCCCTTGATATTCTCGTCGCCCCGGTAGTGCATCAGGCAGTAGACAAGGATGGCCCTGCAGATGGTCTCCACGTCCCGTTCAGACATGCGCCGCTTGAACCGTCCGTGCGACAGGATTTCCCGCCAGCGGCCCCAGCTGCCAGGGGAAATTGGCAAAGTCAGAGCTGTTCCCTTGCTTTGCCTTTTGTCAAGACAAAGGATGGGCAAGTAAAATCCTCAATGATACATTGGGCAATAGATATTGGTCATAATATACACATGGAAGCATGGGAACGATTGTGGAATATGGCTATAAAATTTACAGCATGTTACAGTCTAAAAGAAAATGATATATCGATGGTATCTAACACCAAGTAAATTGTCAAAATGTATAAATCTAAATCACATAAGTGTTGGAAATGTAAAGAGAAAGAAGGCTCTTTTTATAATATGTGGTGGTCTTGTAGTAAGTTTAAAGCTTACCGGGAAATGATATATAATGAAATGAAAAGGGTGTTTAAAATAACCTTTATTTTAAAAAACTCAGAAGTTAAATAATAACTCAGAAGCTTTTATTTTGGGAATTATAGGGATAGAACTACCTAAAATGTATAGAAACCTATTCATGTATGCTACTACAGAGGCAAGAATGCTACTTGCCCCAAAATGGAAAGAAGCAGAAGTCCCAGCAAAGGAAGAATGGATATAAAAACTTGTGGAATAAGCAGAAATAGAGAAACTTACCAGAAGAAAAAGAAATCAAGATAATAAACTTTTTATAAAATAATGGAAATGGATTATTGAATATTTACAGATAAATTGTAAACAGATAAGTTCATTGGCAGGATTATTGTAATAACCTGCAGTTTTATAAATAAATGATCAAATTAAGTTCCTTTGGATATGCAGAGGATATTAAAAATAAATTTAAGGAACCACAGAAAGAGGGGGAAGGAAGTCAAGATTTGATAGTGAAATGTATAAAACTAGTGAAATGTATAAACTTGAAAAGTATAAATAAAATTTGAAAAACTGGAAAGGGGGGGTGGAGTTCCCATGCTCACCAGGAACTACAAACCTACACATGCTGACCTGAGATCAAATCCTGTAGAACCCAGTGGCACTTACTCCTGAGTAAGCACACAGAGAATTGCCCTGTATTGTCACTAAACCGATCACTGCTTCTAAAGTAGATTTATAAAAGAGTCCACCTGCCCCGCAAGCCCCAGAAACACATTGCCCGTATGCTGGCGAGTTTTCACCCACAACCAATAAAATCTTTCCCGTGCCACATACCCATAGACTAGCAGTTGTTTCTCCACCTGGAAGCAATCCGTGCGCCCGTAGGAATGGTGGAGCGGGTGGTGGTGGCGGTCGTGGCGCCGGGAGCGCGGCCGGTCATCGTCGTCGCTCTCCAGGTCGGAGAACTCCACCAGGTCGTCGTCCTTCAGGGTGCTGAAGTGGCGCGTCTGCTTGCGCACGCGGGGGGTGTCAATCACCAGGTTGTTCTGCGGAGGGGAGAGAGGAGGCGGCCTTAGGTTGGTCTGCCAAAGCATCAACCTGTCAGGCTTTCAGGGCTGCCCCCCTTCGTTTTCCCTTCTCCCCCCCCCCCCCGTACGTTCCCTCTGCAAGTTGCGAGGTCTCTCCCTGCTTCTCTCAAACCCTTGCAACACTTCCGCTTCTCCGCTGCTGCTGCCAGTGGGAGAGGAGGAGTCCGTTGTCAGAATCGGCATTTGTTCTCTATAAACGCTCAACGCTGGGCTGGAAGGGGGGGGGAAGCCCCCGACAAACCCTTTCCCAAGAGGCAATGCCCAAATGTAAAACTGTCCCCTGCCCTCATCAAGATATGTGAAGGCTGGACCGCCTTCTTTTATTGTGGATGAGGCAGGGAGCATTTATTTCATTTCATCTGCTCAACAGCCAACACTCATTTCTCCCGCTCTTATTTCAAAGCTATTTATGCCTTTTTATCAGAAAGGCACCTGGCCAATTTGGTTGCCGATAAATATTGCTGCAGACCTTTGGGAGATTATGGTCTTTCCGAGTGGCTCCAGTCGAGGTTTGTAAATTGTCTTCCTTTAAATGTTGTGAGGATCCTACGCCCATTTAAAATGTGGTTTGGGGGGGGGGTTATTGAGTTGTTTTTATTTTGATTATCCTATCAAAGTGAAACAAGTTCCGTGAGAAATGTAAAGCGGAAGAAAAAAATTAAGGAAGGTTAAATATTAATAATGGGAAAAAATAGTATTAAATAAGAGTATACAAGAGAAATGAAAGGAGAATGAAGACATTGCAACTGAGAAGATTGGAAGTCAAACACTGGGTGAGGTGGGGGGTGAAGGATAAAGGTGATGGAGGGGTAAGAAGGAACACAAAAGGTGTGTATATTTGTAAAGGTATATATGTGTAGAGGTTTATATGTGTAGTATATGCATATGCATATGCATATGTATATGTGTATGTCTTTTTTTAACAAATAAAAATTTAAATTAAAAAAAATAAAAATAAAATGTGGTTTTTTTGGGGGGGTATTGGGTTGTTTTTATTTTGATCGTGCATTTTATGGTTTTATATTTTGATTTTATTCTGTGAAACGCCCTGAGACTTCCAGGTTTGGGTGTTATATAATTAATAATAGTAACTAATTAATAATAATAATAATAATAATAATAATAGTAATAATTTTAGACAGACTGAGGGTTGGGGAAGGAACTACAACTCACTTTAAATAAAAAAAAGGAACATCATGCTTCAGAATGTGAAGTGTCTTGTGAAGTCCTCATGTTACTAATGCAGCCAATCAAAGCCTGAATTAAGGACGGGGGCAGGGTCTTTCCTCTCCCAAGCCCATTCCTCAACACACCTTGCTGTTGAGCATATCCAGGTCCAAGTCTGCCTTCTTGGCCCACTTCTGCCAGAAGTTGGGGTCGTCCAAGGCGATGTCCGTCCTGTTCTCTGAGGCCACAAAGCTCGCCTGGGAGAGGAGAACATATATATATATTTAAAAGCAACAATAATATATTTTTATTTCTTCCATATAGAAAGTTACATTTGTTAAGTCAACAATTATATTCCAGTTGAGAGAAGAATATTTTTTTTAAAGGATTGATGGGGGTAGGGTTGGCTATCCTACTGTAACATGACATGTACCCTTAGTGAGCATAACATCTCTACTACGGAAACCGGCAGGGTTTGGTTTAGCTTTAAATCAGGGGTCAGCAAACTTTTTCAGCAGGGGGCTGGTCTCTCAGACCTTGTGGGGGGCTGGACTATATTTTGGAAAGAAAAAAAAAAAGAACAAATTCCTATGCGCCACAAATAACCCAGAGATGCATTTTAAATCAAAGGGCACATTCTACTCATGTAAAAACACCAGGCAGGCCCCACAAATAACCCAGAGATGCGTTTTAAATAAAAGGACACAATCTACTCATGTAAAAACATGCTGATTCCCGGACCGTCCATGGGTCGGATTTAGAAGGCGATTGGGCCGGATTTGGCCCCCGGGCCTTAGTTTGCCTACCCATGTTTTAAAACAAAGCAATTGGGTTTCTATGCTTCATGGCTGGTTTTTTTTTGGAAGGGGGGAGCCAGACAGGAACACACAATGTAAAAAAATAAGAGCCTCCTGGATCAGATTATTAAGTTCAGCACCCTGTTCTCAAAAGTGGCCAGCCAGATGCCCGAAGGAAACCCACAAGTAGGAAGGATCTGAGTACAAACAATTAATTATTATTATTATTATTATTATTATTATTATTATTATTATTATGTGCCCTTTCCCCACCGGTGGTTTCCAGCAACTGGTGCAGTTTGCTCTGGCCCTCTGCACACGCTAAAGCCTCCCCGCCCATCAATCTCCAATCCCCCCAAACAAAAAAGGAGGAGGAGGTAGCTAACGAGCAATGACCTTGGCGAAGGTGGAGCCCTTCCCTTCGCTCTCAATGGTGATAGTGGTTGTCCGCCGCAGCAGAATCTGGTCAATGTCCTCTTCACAGAACTTGGAGCCCTCGTCGTCCTCTTCCATGATGGCAGCATAGGCTCCCTTCCGCAGCAGGTCTTCAATCTCCTTCTTTGAAAACTGCTGGATCTGAGAGGGGAACGGGAGGCAACGACAATGGGGGGGGGGCGGAGATTAGAAGACCATCTCTGACCTGCCTTGGAATGGAAGCAGGAATCATTCTATCAGGCTCTGCTGAAAAGCTTGACTCAAATCAGGAGCCACCTTCCTCTGAAAAGCTTCAATTCTGGCTGGTCATGATTAAGAACCACTATGTAACTTCAAGAATTAGAGTTTGAGGTTGAGCCCCGCCTTGCCTTCCTCTCCCCTTTTCCCTGTGTGTCATGGCTTTTAGACTATAAGCCTACGGGCAGCGAAGGTTTTGCTTTATTGTATGCAAAGTGCTCTGAAAGCCTTTCTGGCTGAAGCATGGGATGCAAATGCTCTAAACTTTCTACTGCTTTCGTTATTTTCTTATATTGCTATACTTGCAAACGTGCAATGGGTTTTTTTCTTTTTTTACATCAGAGGATGGTGTACATAAACGTTCATGACTGAATGAAGAAATGCACAAAATTATATTATGCAAAGCCACCAGAGCAGAATATGGACAATTTTGATACTCTGCTCTTCACCACCATCACCCACCATTCAGTCTAAAAAGCAGAGTGGGATGATGCACAGAAATGGAAATAAGTTTCCAACGAAGGAGGAATGGCTTTTAAAAGTTATGGACTACGTGGAAATGGAAAAGCTTACAGCAATATTAAGAGATCAAAATGACGAAATTTTTATACATGAACTGCAATATTAAGAGATCAAAAAATGACGAAATTTTTATACATGAACGGAGGCCTTTTTTGGACTACGTATTTGGAAAAGCACTTGGAACAAATGAAATCGGGGGCAGAATTTGAGATAGGAGCAGCAGAATAAAAATGATAAAGGGGATGAGAGGGAGGATTTTGGTAATAGATGAGAATTTGATATATAAACACAGAAGAGGAGAGTTTGAATAAAAACACTGTGGAGGTGGGAAGTCAGTACACGAAGCAATGCAACTGAACAGTTGAAGTCAGTTTGTAAAAAATGGGAAATTCAATAAAAACTACCGGTATATTGGAAAAAAGCAGTGTGATGCAACTAGCTAGAATAGATGCTTCATTGGGGTGGGAGAGGAAGGGGGGCGAGGCTCCCAATTGGGCACACATTCCTAGAGAAACTTCAGCCTAGATCTGCAAATCCCCACATTTGCAAGTTCACCCAGGACTTCCTCTTCTCCACCCACTGCCACCAACGTTATTTACCCCGGCAATGCTGCCCTCTCGCCCGCTCATGGACTGCAGGACGGCCTTGTCCAGCCCCAGCTTCAGGCTGGCTTTGTCAAACATCTCTCGCTCGTAGGAGTTGCGGGTGATGAGGCGGTAGACCTTCACTGCCTTGCTCTGCCCGATACGGTGGCAGCGTGCTTGGGCCTGGAAGGAAGAGGAGACAATAGCAGGAGAAGGCAACTGAGCATGTGAGAGATACACCCACTGCATGGACCCCTCTTGGGACAGAGAAAATTGTGGTTTTCTTCAAAAGAACACTCCTCTTAGTGGCCAGAAATAGGAGCAAGGAGAGTTAAGTGTAAGCCCTTGGGAGGCAGTAAGTAATAGTAATTACAATTATAAAGATTGATTTTATATTCATGGGAAAAGTACGCATACATACATATATAGCATTATTTTCGTAATTTCATTTCTGACTTCTTTAACAAAAATTAAAATTGAAAGTCATAATGTAACCGGATAATACATAATAAAACAAACTGCTACAATGCTACTGCCTTTGCACCCGCCCTGGAATAACATTCCGTTTTACGCTAGTACTACCAAGGTTTTTGAAAAAAGGAAATTGATAAATGCAAACTGTTTGGCAGAGGGAAATGATTTTCAAGATCGCTAGCTTAACCGATCCTCAATTGCTTTGTATTTTATATATCAGCTGTGTGTACGGAAGTAAAAGTTACAACCAGTAACTGTGTTTCAGTTTGGGTATTTTTTAAAGTATCTTGCTAAACATTCATGGAAAAACCAACTATTTTAAGATACCCTAAACCGAGAGGTAGGGACCCAGGTGGGGCTGTGGATTAAACCACAGAGCCTAGGGCTTGCTGATCAGAAGGTCAGCGGTTCGAATCCCTGTGACGGGGTGAGCTCCCGTTGCTCGGTCCCAGCTCCTGCCAACCTAGCAGTTCGAAAGCACCTCGAAGTGGGGAAAAGGCAGGGCTGTGGGTGAATGTAAGACACAGTCTCCTGCTGGACTCAGGCCAGTGTCCTGAGACAACCAGCTTTCGTTTTGTTCTTAAGCAAGCTTCTAGCCCTCAGGACTGGGAAGAGAGCCTTGAAAGCAACACCTGACTGCATTTCAGGAGCTGGAAGGCTGCCTCTGTGTGTGTGCTATTATTCAGGACAGGTTACAACAATTCAAAATTAGAAACAGTTAAATTACAGATGTAAGGAGTAGCATTTCTTCAAAACACACACCTGAGGCATCACACACCAAGGGGAAGAGTAGGGGAGGGAACCCAAGGGACTGACTCCCCAACCATCCAGTAACAGAAAGGTCCTAGGATGCCCAATGTCCTCCCATTTCAAAAACTAACCATGTCTGGATGGGAGGCAGATGGAAAGGGGAAAAGGGGATGGGTGCCAAATTATGACACAAAGAGGTAGCTTGGATACAGGTGAAGGTAAAGGACCCCTGGATAGTTAAGCCCAGCCAAAGGCAACTATGGGGTTGCAGCGCTCATCTCGCTTTCAGGCCAAGGGAGCCAGCATTTGTCCACAGACAGCTTTCTGGGTCATGTGGCCAGCATGACTAACCCGTTATTGGTGCAACGAAACACCTTGACAGAAACCAAAGCGCACAGAAATGCTGTTTATCTTCCTGCTGCAGCGGTACCTATTTATCTGCTTACACTGGCATGCTTTTGAGCAGCTAGGTTGGCAGGAGCTGGGACAGAGCAACGGAAGCTCACTCTGTCGCGGGGATTCAAACTGCCGACCTTTCGATTGGCAAGCCCAAGAGGCTCGGTGGTTTAGACCACAGCGCCACCCGCGTCCCACTGCTTGGATACAGGAGGAAAGGGTATGTGTGTGTGTTTGTGTATTGCTCAGTATCTGTGTATTGCTTAATAGGTAGAGTATGAAACTCTTAATCTCAAGGCCATGGGTTTGAGCCCCATGTTGGTGCAACGGATTCGTGTATTGCAGTGGGTTGGTCTAGATGGACCTCGTGGTCCCTTCCAACTCTACAATTCTATGATCTATCCATCACAGTTGTAGCCTGTCCTGTCTTGCCCAGGATGGCATGTATAAGGTGATCCCATCTGATTCTCACAACAAACTTGCAAGATAGGTTAGGCCATGAGAGAAAAAAGGTGGGCCCAAAGTTACTTGGTAGGCAAAAGGGGGGGGGGTAAATACATGTTGTCACTCAGCAGACTTCAGAGCTTTGTCTGTGGACAACACCCAGCCCCCCCCCCCAAGCCCGCCACCACCCTTGTCAGAAGACTGGCTCTTCCCACCCTGAAAGTGTTCCCCGCTTGCTGTACCTGCAGGTCGTTCTGGGGGTTCCAATCCGAATCAAAGATGATGCAGGTGTCGGCGGCAGTCAGGTTGATGCCCAGCCCGCCCGCCCGTGTGCAGAGCAGGAAGACGAAGCGGTCCGAGTCGGGCTTGCTGAAGCGATCGATGGCCGCCTGCCGCAAGTTCCCCCGCACTCGCCCGTCGATGCGCTCATAGAGATACCTGCGTGGAGGGGCAAGGCAATTAGGGAACACGGAGCCTGAACGAGAGGCGGCACCCCATACAGGTGCCACAGGGAGTCACGAGAGTTAAGAACCCCCTGGCAGGAAGGCAACAGGCTAATGGACCTAGGCACGGCATGCCACAAAGCCAGGCTGGTGCGCCCGTCTTGAATTTGCCACCCCCAGTGGGCCTGAGACAAGAATGTGCAAATACAGTGGAACCTTGGTTTCCGAACTTCATCCATTTCAGAAGACTGTTCGGCTTCCGAAAAGTTCGAACACCGAGGATCAATGGGCTGGCTGCAAAGTCAATGGGGGAAAATGAAAAACGCGGCTCATCGTTCAAAAACGGAAGCATTCACTTCCAGGTTGTCAGCGTTTGAGTTCCGAATTGTTCGGATTCCGAAGGGTTCGACAACCGAGGTTCCACTGTACATGATTTCCCCGGCTCCCCTTTCGGTTAAGACTATGAGTCAGTGACTGGCCCAAGGTGACCCAATGAGCTCCACGGCCAAGTGGGGATTTGTTTGTTTTCATTTTTTTTTTATAGAAAGTATTTCAATTGAACAAAATAATGTAAAAAGAAAGAGTGCCTAAAATGAAAAAGGGGAAAAAGTATAAAATATCCCTACATATGCAAAGAACTACAATTTCATAGATGCTTATCTAGTATACAGATATATGTGCGTTAATATTATGCAAATACATATAGGGTTATTTTATAAACGACACTTTCTTTAAAAAAAAAAAAAAGTTTGTTCCAAATAACATTGTGCTTGGATTTGAACCCTGGTTTCCCAGGTCTCTTCTCGGCGCAAGCCCTCACCTCTTCTGGATGAGGTAGTCCTCCAGGATGTCAAGGCAACGGACCATTTGGGAGAAGATCAGCACCTTGTGCCCGCCGGCCTTCAACTTGGGGAGCAGCTTATCAATCAGCACCAGCTTCCCAGAGGAGCGCACCATGGCCTGCAAGGGGAAATCATGGGGCAGGTGGTGGTGGCAGGAATCCCGAAACTCGGTCAGGATCTTCTCTTCGGCACCTGATTCGGCAGAGGGGGCAGAGCAAATGAGAGGGGGCATGTGAGAATAGACCAGGGGTCAGCAACCTTTTTCAGCCGTGGGCCGGCCCACTGTCTCTCAGACCATGTGGTGGGCCGGTCTATATTTTGAAAAAAAATGCCCCACAAACAACCCAGAGATGCATTTTAAATAAAAGGACACATTCTACTCATGTAAAAACACGCTGATTCCTGGACCGTCCGTGGGCCAGATTGAGAAGGCGATTGGGCTGCATCCAGCCCACGGGCCTGAGGTTGCCTACCCCTGGAATAGACAGACAAGGTCCCTGAAGCCAAAAGGCAAAGAGCCTGAAATCACTAAAACTATACTGCAACACCCCCCCAATGTAATGAGAACTAAAAGGTAAAGGTAAAGCGACCCCTGACCATTAGGTCCAGTCGCAAACGACACTGGGGTTGCGGCGCTCATCTCGCTTCACTGGCCGAGGGAGCCGGCGTACAGCTTCCGGATCATGTGGCCAGCATGTCTAAGCCGCTTCTGGCGAACCAGAGCAGCGCACGGAAATGCCGTTTACCTTCCCGCCGGAGTGGTACCTATTTATCTACTTGCACTTTGACGTGCTTTCAAACTGCTAGGTTGGCAGGAGCAGGGACCAAGCAACGGGAGCTCACCCCGTTGCGGGGATTCGAACCGCCAGCCCTGCCCTATTTCTACTGATTCAACATATCAGAAATTCTGTCTCTGAAATGATCTCCCCCACCTCCCGCCCACCCAGCTAAGTGGCCGTTGATAAAGAAGTAATTTATGTATGCGACCACGGCTGCTCGGATGTTATTGGCCCAGGGATGGAAAGAAGATAAAGTCCCGACCAGAGAAGAATGGCAGATTAAGTTGACGGATCATGCCGAAATGGCAAAAATAACCGGAAGAATCAGAAATCAGGAAGACCAAAATTTTAATGGGGAAAATTTATGATTTATCTTAAAAACCATTGTAAACAGTTAAAATTGTTAGTAGGATTGGAATAACACCTGTAGTTTAATGGTGAATTTTGGATATAACAGTGATGTAAAAGATTTGTTTATAAAAGATGCAGGAGGAAACAACTAACAATATGCCCCACAAAAAGGGGAGGAGGGAAGTCCAGGAGATTCTTTGAAATCTTGTTTTTATGTTGTATGTCGGATATGTCATTGTAAAACTGTACAGTCGTACCTCGGAAGTCGAACAGAATCAGTTCTGGAAGTCCGTTCGACTTCCGAAACATTTGACTTCCAAAGCGCGACATCTGATTGGCTGCAGGAAGCTCCTGCAGACAACTGGAAGCCGTGGAAGCCCCATCGGACATTTGGCTTCCAAAAGAATGTTCGACTCCCAATGCATTCAGGAGCCGAGGTACGACTGAAAAACCAAATAAATAAATATATATTTTTAAAAGCACTTGCCGTTGATGAGGTAGGGATGGTTGCAACACTTGCGTAGCTCCATCATGGTGTTGAGGAGGTTGGGCATGTTGCTGTGCCCGGCCCCTTTGGACAGGAAGTTGAAATTCTTCTCCAGGATGGCCCGGTAGTACTTCTTCTGGATGTTGGTGAGCTCCACCTCGATGATGGTTTCCTGCTTGGGGGCCAAGTTCTTCTCCACGTCCTCCTTCAGCCTCCGAAGCATCATGGGCTTCAGGATGGCCTGCAGTTTCTGCACCTAGGAGGTTGACGGAGAAGAGATTTTTTTAACGGCTGGGCGTATCTGGGAGGAAGGGCCAAGATGGAGGAGGAACTGAAGGTCAATGCCCGAGAAAAGCTTCCCAAGTGGTTCTTCTCATCTCCTTAGGTTGTGCATGTATATCTTACTATATAATAAGATTGCCATGCTGCTGTCATGCTGCAGTTCATGGCAGCCACGGCAAACCCAATGTGATAACAGACCAGCAGGCAGGCTAGCAAGCAAGCAGTTTGGGTGGCAAGCAGCTCAGGTGAGCTGTTTAAAGGTGAGTGGGCAGCACCTCCCCGTCTGCATTAAACAAAGCTGGAGTGATGTTTATTAAAGCAGGGGGGGTGCTGCAAAAAATGGTCTGCCAAGCTGCCTCCCATCCTGCTTGAAAAGGGTTGGGGCAAGCTTTGAGGAGGTGGGTGAGGTGTAAAGAGAGGAGGAAAGGGAAGTTGACAAAGGTGTTGGTGGGTTGGTAAGTGGAGAGAGCAGAGGAAGGTGTGTGTGTGTGTGTGTGTGTGTGTGTGTGTGTGTGTGTAAGGAGGTGGAGAGAGACAGACACACAGAGAATTAACCAAGCAGTGTTTATTGGAATGGTTTGAGAGCAAGAAGTGGTGTAGTAGGTGAGATGGTCAGGGCGCTGGAACCAGGACTCCTGGGTTCTATGTCTGCTGGGTGAGGAACAGTGGGATACAAGGCATTAAAGAGAAAGGAGACCTACCCTCTACAAAAAGAAAAAGGAAGGAAGGAAGGAAGGAAGGAAGGAAGGAAGGAGAAAAACGGATGGATAGAGTATGTTAAATTGGGAGAGTAATGGGGAATCTGACTGTAAGTCGCCACATTGGGATCAGTTTCAATTGCTGCAGGCTGATGATGTAGACCAGCCTTTCTCAACCTTGGGTCCCCAGATGTTTTTGGCCTACAACTCCCATCATCCCTAGGTAGCAGGACCAGTGGTCAGGGATGATGGGAGTTGTAGGCCAAAAACATCTGGGGACCCAAAGTTAAGAAAGACTGGTGTAGACACTCATGTGGTGAAGGCAACTACCTGATTCCTGCCCACCATGGCTTTTAAAATCTAGTAGGAAGGGGCTGGGACCCAGGTGGCGCTATGGGTTAAACCACAGAGCCTAGGGCTTGCTGATCAGAAGGTCGGCAGTTCAAATCCCTGTGACGGGGTGAGCTCCCGTTGCTCGGGTCCCAGCCCCTGCCCACCTAGCAGTTCGAAAGCATGTCAAAGTGCAAGTAGATAAATAGGTACCACTCTGGCGGGAAGGTAAACGGCGTTTCCGTGCGCTGCTCTGGTTCGCCAGAAGCGGCTTTGTCATGCTGGCCACATGACCTGGAAGCTGTACGCCGGCTCTCGGCCAATAAAGCGAGATGAGCGCCGCAACCCCAGAGTCGGACACGACTGGACCAAATGGTCAGGGGTCCCTTTACCTTTAGGAAGGGGCTGGCTGGTTGGATCTCGGGAGCGGATAATACCCAGTTACAAGAGGGAGTTATGCCCACTGCCTTGAAAGAGGCACAGTGGTGAAGCCCAACCCCTGCTCCTTGAAAAGGCCCTCTTTGGATCCAGAGCTACACTGTGCAGTCTCTGAAATTCCCTTCATGGGAAGTGAAGCTGAGGGAGAAGCCAGTGGAGGAAGGATGAGGGCCGAGTACTGCTGCTTACCTGCTCCTCAGTTTTGAGGTCACCAAAGTCCTTGAGGAACTCTGATTCTGAGGGGAACTGGGAGGGCTCGAGGAAATGCAGGAGGCTGAAGAGCTCCTCCACTGTGTTCTGGAGGGGGGTGCCGGTCAGTAACACTTTGTGCTCCTAGGAGAAGGGGGAAGGCAAAGGGAGGTGTCAATACACAAGCTCAGGCCTGCCCCATGGATGAAATATGTGTGAGTGTGACCTCAAAAGAAGGCAGGCCCTCCAATAAGCCCCAAGGCTTTAGGTAACAGGAGAACAGAGACCGGCACTTATGGCAGCAGACTTGCTTGCAGCTCTATCCGAGGTCTGAGGATAGGGAAGTTGAGCCTTGCTTACCAACCCCCATCTACAAGTGGCAAATCAAACAACTGCACGTATATGTCCAAAAAACTTTGATATCGTTATTTCTGCTAGACGCGGGGAGGAGAGAAAAGGCAAAGCTCTCTGGGGCTATGCTGAACCCTTCAACACTGGAGACATCATGTGGTTTGGCCTATGCACTTCTGCTGGGGCGTCTAATTTGACTCGTGAATCCCTTTCCCCAAAAACCTCTCCTTTGTTTTAGCAGGGGATTCTGTTGCAACCCCCTCCCTGCATCCCATCCCTTGCTAAAATGAAGGGGTGAAGGGACCCCCATTGCTTTTCAAAGCATCTTGCACTTGACATTACTGATGCCAGGTGATTGACAGGTGGGTGGTCTTCCCACTCCTTAAGGGCTAGAAACTCATTTTCCCGAAGTTGTGCACTTCGTCTAACCCTTGTAAGCTAGAAACAAGGTTTGATTCCTGACACTGGGGAGGGCAGGAAAGAAAAAAAGAGGGTTCCCTTACCAGGTCCATGTGCTTAAGACTGTCCAGCAGTTTGCAGTTGCGGTTCTTAAGGCGATGGGCTTCGTCAATGATGACGCAACGCCACTCTATCTCCCTCAGCTCGGGGCAGTCCGACAGGATCATCTCAAAGGTGGTGATCAGGGCATCAAACTTGTATGCGCCTGGGATCAGGCGGCCCTGTTGGGGGACAGAAGAGAAGCCATTCAGATAGTATATGAGCATTAAGTTACTCATGGTTTTCGCTTTCTCTCCCAACATATGCATTTCTATTAAAGTTGCTAGTCCTTGTTGTTGTTTTTAATCCAAAGGCAAATGTACAGAAACCATAAAGGGGCAGGTGAGTTTGTGAAGGTGCAATCAAATCCCCCCCCCAAAAGAAAAAGTAGGAACCCTGGGAACTGTAGCTTTGCAATCAGTTCAGAATGATGGGCTTAATCCCCAAACTTGCACCTTACAGAACTATAACTCCCAGATACCTTTGGGCAGGGATGACTGTGTAAGCAGACATAGCACTGGAACAAAATTCTTCATCTCAACCCTCACCCAATGCTCACTTTTGTTGTAACCTCCCCCACCCCCGAGTCATGATAAACCTGACTGCTGAAGTGTCATAACCCAACGGTAGTAATGTTCAAATCCCCAGAGGATGTGCTCAGGAAGGCAGGGACAAGTGCCATACCCAATAATCCTTTTTTCCTCCATCTTTGCACTACTACAGAGCCCCCTTCCCAAGCAAAGATTGTGAGTTAAAGACAGAGCTTTTCCCATCGGAAAGCTATTTTGTAGACCTCTTGATATGGACAAATAGGGGACTACCTGCTCATTGACAAATTGGGAAATCAAACGAGAGGACCCAGGAGGATCAGAGTCAAGCCAGTTTCTCATCTTGATGCCTGCGTTCCATTCCTCTGGCTCATAAGCTCAGAGCCATCCTGCCCAAGCATGAAATCGTTTTGTTTTAACTATGAAGACAAGAGCAGCTCTGCTGTGGATTAGACCAATTTGGTCCATCTGATGGGATTTGCTTGGATTTTTGTAAACCACTTTTTTGGGGAAATACCATACCCGGGAATCTTTGCAGTACATCTCGTATTGCTGGATCATCTGGCGGGAGGCGAGGCTGCCGTGGTAGACGATGGTGTTCATCTCGGTCCAGGTGTTGAACTCCCGCTCCCAGTTGGTGATGGTGGAGAGAGGGGCGATGACCAGGAAGGGCCCCCGGATGCCCACGTTGTAAACCTCCTGCAGGAAGGCAATCGACTGGATGGTTTTGCCCAGGCCCATTTCGTCAGCCAGGATACAGTTTTGCCTAAAGAGGAAGAGACAGGGCAGATTCAGCGGTCATTCCTTTTTGGGGGCTTTCAGGAGCCGGTTGGTCTATTAATAGCTGGGATATTAAGGATATAAGGCTGCAAACCCTAAACAAACCCAATAGGGACTAAATATCATCACCTCTGAGACTACATGCGTACGATTGCACTGAAAGCAGTACTGTGCCCGTTGGACCAAGGAAGTGCAGTATTTTGTCCTGGGCGCACAATGCACCACCCAAATAATTTCAGATTTATTTTGCCTTGAAGTAAACAAGATTTCAGCCCTCAAGGGTGTGAAGGGAAGAAGAAGAGTTTGTATTTGATATCCCGCTTTATCACTACCCTAAGGAGTCTCAAATCAGCTAACATTCTCCTTTCCCTTCCTCCCTCACAACAAACACTCTGTGAGGTGAGTGGGGCTGAGAGACTTCAAAGAAGTGTGACTAGCCCAAGGTCACCCAGCAGCTGCATGTGGAGGAGCGGAAACGCGAACCCGGTTCACCAGATTACGAGTCTACCGCTCTTAACCACTACACCACACTGGCTTGGAAGCTTGGAGGTTTGTGGGGGGTAGGGAGGGACAGACACTACACCTGCTGAAACCTTAAGAAGCTGGAGGTGAGCTGCTAACAATTACTGGGAAAGACTCCCTTGGGAGATAGAGGACTCTCCTTTGTTGGAGGCTTTGAAGCAGAGGTTAGATGACCATCTGTCATGGATGCTTTAGTTGAGATTCCTGCATTGCAGGGGGTTGGACTAGAGGACCATTGGGTCCCTTTCCAACACTTAAAATTCTATTATTCTAACTCCCAGATAGATGGGAGTGGGTGTTTTACTGCTCTATAAAGCTCTTTGACCCTGGATATATACAGATGAGAGAACCCATCATACCTTTAATTCCCTGATTTAGCACCCAGGATACAAAAGCGGATGACAGCAGAGTGTTCTGCTCTTCTCCTCTCCTTCCCTTGGGCTCACCTGTTGTACCAGTTGAACAGCAACCAATTCACACCCTCCAGCTGATACTCTCGCAGTTGGTTGCCGTTCTTGTATTCATGAGACAGCTCTAATTTCTTCCAGGAACCAGCCTGGGGACGGGCCTGAAAAGTTATAAAAAGGAGGGAAGTATAGAGATTTGCACCTAAGGAATTAAGAGCTGCAGAATCTGTTGGACTCCGGATACTGTGGGACTCCAACTCCCATGAGCCCTAAGTCAGCACGACCCAAGGTCAAGGGTGAAAGGAAGGCCACCAACTCCCCATCCTTGCAGGTAGAACAACATCTACATATTTCTCATTAACTTATCAGGGCTGGAATTTATTTATTAAGAAGATTTTAATATCACCTCCCTTCCCTCACCCCCAAATAAAAAATCCAAGTCGGTTAACAAGAAATAAAATGGACAGGTGTCTTGCTAAATGCAAGGTGATTTAAAGAGATTCAGAAGCAATACAAACACAAGTGAGAGAATAAAAAATAAAAATAAATCCTTCCAATAGCACCTTAGAGACCAACTAAGTTTGTTCTTGGTATGAGCTTTCGTGTGCATGCACACTTCTGAAGAAGTGTGCATGCATATGAAAGCTCATACCAAGAACAAACTTAGTTGGTCTCTAAGGTGCTATTGGAAGGATTTTTCTTATTTTTCATTTTGTTTTGACTATGACAGACCAACACGGCTACCTACCTGTAACTGGAACAAGTGAGAGAAAAGTTTAAAGGTTTTATTCTAAGCAGCAAGCATTATATACATTACCAAGCAAGCACTTCGATCTGCCTATGGGAAGCCCTCAAGAAGTGCGGAAGTGACCCCCAGGTAGCCTCAGGTTGCACAGCCCTGCGGCCATCAGTCCGTGCATGAGCTTCTCAGAACTATGCCCCAAAACCATCCGATTTAAAGATCGCTAACTTGTTAGCCTACGTGCCTTGCCTGTCTAGCTAGTGCAGATGATTAATTAGCTAGCCCCCTCTTCCAATACCACACGTTCCTCCAAACAATGTCTAACATCAAGGGTCAGAAGGTACTCTGTATTATCACTTCCCTCCAACAAATTAAAGGCTGTTCTCAGCCATCAAAGAGCAGAACAAGAGATAGAGAGGGAAAGTAAACAGAGGCAGGAAGACATGACTATGTCAGATCACTAAACTCCTCGAAATACAAATATCTTCTGGAAACGACTGCCCATACAACAGGAATATACAGTGATCATTAAAACCTTAAAAAAAAAAATCAGAACCACAATCAACAGGAAAAAAACCCAAAACACCCAAACCAAAGACCCACTGAAATAACCAAATTACTCATTTATGAATTGCCTTCCTTCTTTTTCTTTTTAAAAAAGTCACATTTAGGGATGCTCAAATATTAAAAGATTTAAAAAATTATTGTCTTGCTCACAGCTTATAACCAAAAAATCATATAAATATATGGAAAAACCAGTGGGGTGCAAAGCCTCACACAGATGCAAGCATCCTCACTTGCAAAAAAATAAAAAATAAAATCCTGATTTTTAAAGCAAAAATTAAAAGGGGGTAGGAATAAAAATTTATTACATTTATATCTCATTTCCCTCTTAAGTAGTTCAATGAAGCATACATGGTTCTGCCCCACTCTCTTTTAGCCTTACAACAACGCAGTAAAATAGGCTAAAAGCAATGTTGGGGGGGGAGAGATACATTTCTTGGAGCAAAGAAGCAGGTGTCCCGACATGATCTAGAGCCAAAATTGCAACAGCAACCCCCACAGAAGATAAATCCGCCTAGCAGAGAAGTCCACGTATCAAGAATTCTGGGGGAAGGGGAAATGCCAAGGTGTCACTCACCACCCGCTTGAGTTCCGGGTGCCTAGACTGGATGCGTTTGAACTCCCGGACCTTCCCCTCATCCACGTCCTCTTTGAGTTCCCACGTACTGTCCTCGTAGGGGAGCGAACACCACTTCACCAGGTAATAGATCACCGGCTGCAGAGTGTTCAAGAGACACATGCATGCTTAGGGTCCGTTTGCAAGCTATAATAGCCTCTTTATTTAGTCAATAGATTATTATTATTTTTTGCACCGGCTGCTCTGTACAGCTTTTTCAGAGCTGCTCAAGAACAAGCAAACCTTTTTCTTTAAAAAGAAGATAAAAGGTAAAGGTAAAGGACCCCTGACAGTTAAGTCCAGCCGCAAACGACTCTGGGGTTGCGGCGCTCATCTCGCTTTACTGGCTGAAGGAGCTGGCGTTTGTCCGCAGACAGTTTTTCTGGGTCATGTGGCCAGCATGACTAAGCCGCTTCTGGCGAACCAGAGCAGCGCACGGAAATGCCGTTTACCTTCCTGCCGGAGCGGTACCTATTTATCTACTTGAACTTTGACATGCTTTCGAACTGCTAGGTTGGCAGGAGCTGGGACCGAGCAATGTGAGCTCACCCCGTCGCAGGGATTCGAACCGCCGACCTTCTGATCAGCAAGCCCAAGAGGCTCTGTGGTTTAGACCACAGCACCCAATAAATAACAAGATGACAAATAATAGTAATTATTATTAAAAGATGATCCAAAAAGAACTCCCTTAAGAGAATCTAGTATTTTTGTCTTAAGACAGTCTTTAAAAGAATCTTTTTTTAAAAAAAATATTTTTTAATAATTCCAGTAGCACCTTAAAGACCAGCTAAGTATAAGCTTTCTAGGTATGAGCTTTCGTGTGTATACACACTTCTTCAGATACTCTAAAGCAGAGGTCGCTACAACCTTTTACTGCTATCAATACAAAGTGCCATGAAAACAGAAAAAGCCTAAGAGTAAACAGTGTGTGCATATCTATCCATTTCAAAAGCAGCAGTATACTTCAGGGAACATACCATACTTTTCTGTGTATTAGACTACATTTCTTTCTTTAAAAAGTAGATAAAAAAATTGGGCTCTTCTTATGCATGGATAGTGCACAGGGGGGACATTGCAGCGCAGGTCAGGCTGGTGAGCGGTATTTGGCAATCACCCCTAAAAAGAGCTCAACAATTCTGGGCAATACTCCTCCAAAAAAGCTCAACAACTCTGGGCAATCTCCCCCCATTTTCTTAATTTGGAGTCCCCAAAATTGACATCTTATACATGGAAAAATACGGTAAGTAGTCATCACTGTAAAGCCCCTCTAAACAGATACGTCTTTAACATTAATGGGAAGGGGTTAGGAACGGACTGATCTTTCCCTGGGCAGGAGTTCTACAATTCTGGTGCTACCACCAAGAAGTCCCTGCCTCTTGTGTCCGCCAGTCAAAGCTGCAGAGGCGGTGGGGGACATAGAAAAGAGCCTCTGAAGCCGATTGACAGACTGGGGGGGGGGGGAGGCTGAAAAAGGAGCTGGCTGTTTTTGAAAGCACCCAACACTTCGCCTCCCCCTCCAGTGCCCCCAACCTCCTCCAAGACATCAACACACCTCTCCATTGTCCTTGTCAATGCTGTGCGACTCGTCCAGGATGCGGTCAACCTCCACGTAGTCTGGATTGAAAGGCTCCTCGTCCTACGGAGACAAAACACAGGTGGTGTGGGCAAGACCTGTGTGTGCACCCCATGGAAGGAATCTGGGAGCTGGGCTTGCTGAGGATCTCAGCTTTCTTTCCTCTTGAAAAAGCTTCTAGTCCCTTAGGTACCTCATGAAAGAAGTGCCTCATCTGGGCCATTTTGGTCTTAAAGCGCTTGAGCTTCTGGTGGATTCGCTTGTCCTTCTCCAGCTGAGCGATGGTGGCCCATTCGCAGTGCAAGTAGGAGCTTTGGGGAAGACGCAGAGGCAGGATGTGGTTTGGGGTAGGAAGCAAGGGAGAAAGAAAGAGAATAATAATACATTGAGAATCTCCAGGATAAAAAGGGATACCTAACAGGAAGGGGAAATACTCCCCGTGCGGCATGTGCAATCTATCAACTTCATAAGCAGGTTGGATGGCCATCTGCCATGGATGCTTTAGGTGAGATTCCTGCATTGCAGGGGGTTGGACTAGATGACTCTTGGGGTCCCTTTCCAACTCTACAATTTGATGGTTCTATGAAAGCCCCTAAGCCCACCTCAGGTTCCCTATGGAAAGAAGTGCTTGGGTTTTATCGCCAGCCAGGGGTAAGCTACCACTCCTCACTCTAACACACCCCTAGTTATAGATGCCCGTGTGCAGATTTTAAAATTTGTCAGTGGCAGCTGAACTGCCCGTTTTCATCCTGTCCCCAGTTGCCTACCTTACTTACAAGGGTGGCATTGGCTGTTGGTCAGTTTCTCCTTAATCTCAGTGTTGCTTCAAGTCTGCCAGCCATTTGCGCTAGCTCCTCCTAGTGTTGTCCTCCCTGCCTCTCCCCCTACTACACTACAGTGTACCTTGGTTCTCGAACAAATCGGCTCCTGAACGCCGCAAGCCCAGAAGTAAGTGTTCCGGTTTGTGAATGTTTTTCGGAATCTGAACGTCTGACGCGGCTTCCGCTTGAGTGCAGGAAGCTCCTGCAGCCAATTGGAAGCCACGCCTTGGTTTTCGAATGGTTTCGGGAGTCGAACGGACTCCCGGATTAAGTTCGAGAACCAAGGCAACTGTAGTTCCAGTGGGCACCATCCTATACAACAGGTCTCGCCTTTATCCACACAATCCCAGTGGGAGGGAAGTTAGGCTGAGAGGTTGTGATTGCCCCAAGGTCACACAGAGCGGGGATCTGACCCCTGATCTCCCAGGCACTAGTGCAGCACTCTAGCTGCTACAGCAGGGGTCAGCAGGGGTCACCACAGACCATGTGGTGGGCTGGACTATATTAAAAAAATAGTAATGAACGAATTCCTATGCCCCACAAATAACCCAGAGATGCATTTTAAATAAAAGCACACATTCTACTCATGTAAAAACACGCTGATTCCTGGACTGTCTGCGGGCCAGATTGAGAAGGCGATTGGGCCGCATCCGGCCCCCAGGCCTTAGGTTGCCTACCCCTGTGCTACAGCACTGGCCCTCACAAGAAGCCAAGTCCTACTCACTAGTTCTTGTATTTCACGAAGAATTCTTCTGCTTCTGTAAACTGTCCGGTGGGAAGCTGAAAACGGGAGAGGGTGGGAAGTGAAATCAGAGAGCCGAAGAAAAGGAAACAGGGATTTAAAAGTTGTGTGGAGGGTGGGAGGAAGGAAATGCGCACTGAACAGAAATGATGCACAAAATGTTGCCTCTGGCTTTCAGCCTCTGGTGCATCTGGGCTCACAAACGATCGCATACAAATACATACATACAGAATTATCCCCCTCTCTCAACCTTTCTCAGCTTATTTCTCATGGAGTGCTCTACCTCCACCCCAATACTGTTCTTTCGCTTTACCACTCAAAGTGGTTCTACCATAAGCCAAGGATGAGGAACCTCCAACCCAGAGGCTTAATTTGGCCCATGAGGCCATTTTCTCCTGCCAGGCCTACACCTGAGCCATGGGTCATCAGGCGCGGAGCAGGTAAGGTTGTGTCCACAAAGGAATGACCAGGAGCCTCAAAATTGCACTTCCGATTGCTTTACAGAACGTGAGCCCTGCATTCAGCACATCTTTGCACTTTCCAAGGAGATCTGATCCCTGCAGAAAGCAGGGTTTGTGGTCAGCTAAGGGCAAGCCCTGCTTTCGGCAGGAGTCTTTGCTTTGATTTTGAGCCGCAGCTGCAAAGGAAACCTTGGGAGTGCCCTTGGCACGCATTCCCAGATTGTCTGCTGAAGTATGAACTACCTGATGCTAAGCTCCAGGGAGGGCTGGATTCGCTTCTCTACCACTGCTATAAACAGATAAAGAAGCACTGGGGTACACACTGGAGTTAACTATGCAGCTAGTCTTCAAGGGGCAATGCCAAGTCTGTTTTGAAACAATGCTGCCAAAAGGCGGCACTATTGCCTTAGCGAGCTGTGATGTTGTGTAAGCTGGAAGAACAAGTCTCTATAGTGGAATAATAATTAAAAAATGGGTAGGATCTAGCATGCTGCAGGAAGCTCATCTCTTCTCACCCCCCTGTAGCAGATAAAATGTTCTCACCTCCTTCTTCACTACACGCATGGATAGAACTTTGTCCACTATAGCAGCGTCTTCCTCACTGGGGTTTTCCTTTGGAACAGAAAGGATAAAGAGAGGCAATTAAATAAGGAAGAGAAAGGCAGCCTTGATGGGCTATCTGACCCTGCATCCTGTTTCCAGGAGCAGTTAACCAGAAACCTACCAAGTAGGAACAACCCTCCATCATTGATTTGCCCCCTTGGCACCTGATAAGAGGCACACTGCCTCGGAACATGGAGGCTCTACTTAACAAGCGCAGCCAATCGTCACTGATGGGGCTCCACTACACAAACTGGTATATAAGCTTATTCCACAGCAAGGATGGGGAGGCCCAACTAAGCCACCCCGAAAATAAGCTGGTCTGGAAAGGAGAGGACCAGACAAGAGGCCTCACCACAAAAAACTGCATGGAAGGCAGCGTCTCCCCCTCGGGAATCGGCTCCGGAGCAGGTGGTTCGGGGGCTGGCGGCTGCTCGGCCTTGACAGGCCCCGTCACATCCAGCTCCTCATCGTCCTCGTCATCCGTGATCTTGATGTCCAGGTCCTCGGTGTATTTCTTCCGCTTCACCTGACGGTTCGAGCGCCGCTTCTACAGGGAAATAAAGAGTATATCAATGCAGTGGTACCTTGGTTCTCAAACGCCTTGGTACTCAAACAACTTGGAACCCAAACACTGCAAACCTGGAAGTGTTCCAGTTTGCAAACTTTTTTTGGAAGCCAAACATGCTCCGTTTTGAGTGTTACGCTTCTGATTTGAGTGCCACACTTCCGTTTTGAGTGTTACGCTGAGGTCTGTTTTTGTTATTTATTTTGTGTTTTTGCGGCTCTTTTTTATTTTGTTTTTGTGACTGTATGGAACCCAGTTCAGCTACTGATTGATTGATTCTGTGACTGCAGTACATTGTTTATTGCTTTCATTTTATGGATCAATGGTCTCGTTAGATAGTAAAATTCCTGTTAAATTGCTGTTTTAGGGGTTGCTTTTAAAAGCTGGAACTGATTGATCCGTTTTGCATTACTTTCTCTGGGAAAACGCACTTTGGTTTTGGAACGGATTTCCGGAACGGACTAAGTTTGAGAACCAAGGTACCACTGTATGGAGGATGGAGCTCTGTGGACGGCCTTGTTTGTGAGAGTTGAAGACAAAACAGTCGCCGCTTTCACAACACAAAAGATTCCAGAGCTGAGAGAACACAGCTGGGGTTAAGACAAACATTCACTTTGTGATAACTATTTTTTACTGAAACTTAGGAAGAAAGCTACAAATATATTTTATTTATCTCATTAAATGTGTACACTGGTTGGTTGTTAAAAACAAAGCAAAATGCTCAAAGCAGTTTACAAATATGAAAAAACAAAATGTTCTCTATAAGATAAATTAACAAAAATACGTTTTAGACTTTTGAAGTTAAAATAATAGATTTAAAACAGATAAAAACTCACACCAGCTTTCTACATTTAAAAACTAAACAAAACACCTCAATTTTCTGTGTAATACATATAGGCGAGGTCTGGGTTGAGTGTTTGAACTTATTTGGAGCCAAAAACATGGAATGATTTTTAAAAAACAACTATGCAAACCCTTTTAAATGCTGCAAGTACTGTATAATCCAGGGGTAACCAACATGGTGACCTCCAACTCCCATGAGCCTCAGCCAGCATAATCAATACTCTGGGATGATGGGAGATGAAGTCCCCAACATCTGGAGGGCACCACATGGGCTACCATTGGTCTATGGCTTCTCACAACTCAACACAGGAAGCAAGGGGGATCCAGAAGTCAAGCCAGGAAGACTTGATCTTTGCAATCATTTTGCAAACAATTAATGCCAGCCTCCTGCGCAGGGGTGTTGGAAAGATTACGGAGCGTGATGGGAATGTTGAGTAACTTGGCTCAATAAAACCAGAGCTGCCTCCTCATGCACACCAATGTATCACTTCCACAGACATGCTTCCTGCCCGGCCTCACCTGCACACTGCTCTCCTCCTCCTCGCGGGGGGACTGCGCCGGCATGACCTCCGCATCCGAGTTGTCCGAGGAAGCGTTCCGTTTCCGCTTCTTCCCTACGACTGGCGTGATGGTGCTTGCGAGGAAGGAGAGAGAGAATGAGTGAGAAACGGGCTCGCCCTCTCGAGAGGAAGGGAGGCGGGATGGAGGATCCTGCCCCATCGCCTTTCTCACCTGGGCTTCCCTCTTCCTTTGCTCTTCCCCGATCCCCCCTGGCCCCTGCCCTTGCGCGGCCGCTCTTCCTTGGGGACGCGGTCGCCTCCGCCTTTCCGGCGACGCTTGCGCTCCCCCGTCTCCTCGGGGCGCACGCTGGGAAGCTCATCCTCGTTCAGCACGCGGGGGATGTTCTGCTCGCCCCGGGCCCGGGCCCGGGCGATGGCCTCCGCCACAATCCGGTTGGCCTTCTCCTGCTTCTTCTGGTGCTCCAGCTTGCGGGATTCGTCCGAGCTGCTCCGCGCCGGCCCGCTGGATGAGGGGAGAGCGGCCACCTCGCTACTGCTCAACACCTTCACAACTGAGAGCCCAGAAGAGCTGCCTTGCGATGAGCTGGCCTGCGGGTGGGGTGGGGTAGGGAAGTGTTACAGACGCAGATGCACGTTACATCCAGGCAACAGCATCCCGGTCCGGACAGAAGGCCAGGCTGAAAAAAGCTGCACTAACGAAGGACCAGCATATCCTACAATAAGGATTGGGAACCTGCAAGCCTCCAGATATTATTGGACTGCAATGGCTTTGGCCCTGTAACACTGAAGGAGCGTCTCCCATCCTTCAGCCCTGACACTGAGGTCCAGCTCCGAGGGCCTTCTGGTGGTTCCCTCACTGCGGGAAGTGAAGTTAAAGGGAACCAGGCAGAGGGCCTTCTCGGTAGTGGCACCTGCCCTCCCGTCAGATGTCAAAGATATAAATAATTACAGTGGTACCTCTGTTTAAGAACAGCCCTGTTTAAGAAGGATTCGGTTTACGAACTCCGCAAAACTGCAAGTAGTGTCCCGGTTTGCGAACTTTACCTAGGTCTAAAAATGGAACCCAAACGGTGAAAGGGCACTGGCGGCAGGAGGCCTCATTAGGGAAAGCGCGCCTCAGTTTAAGAATGGTTTCTGTTTAAGAATGGACTTCCATAACGGATTAAGTTTGTAAACTGAGGTACCACTGTATAAAATACAACCTTCTGTAGACACCTGAAGGCAGCCCTGTCTCAGGAAACTTTTAAAGTCAGATGTTCTGCTGTGTTTTTGTATATTCTGTTGGAAGCTGCCTAGAGTGGCTGGAGCAACCCATGTCCGATGGGTGGTGTACAAAAATTAATAACTACTACTACAAGTCCCATCATCCCTCAGCAATTCCTTTGCTGACTGGGACTGATGGGAGTTGAAGTCCAAAAACATCTGGAGTTCCTTAGGTTTTCCACCCATCAGTAGCTAAGCGGATTTCGGCAGCATATGAACAACAGGATTCAATATGACCTTAACAGATTGGAGAAATGGGCCCAAGCTAACAAAATGAATTTCAACAGGGGCAAATGTAAGGTTCCACACTTAGGCATGAATAACCGGATGCGCAAATATAGGATGGAGGACACCTGGCTTGCCAGTAGTACAGGTGAAAAGGATCTAGGGGTTGTAATAGACCACAAGCTTAACAGGAGTCAACAGGGTGATGCAGCAGCAAAAAAAAAAAAAAAAAAAGCTAATGCTATTCTAGGTGGCGTCAAAGGAAGTCATAGTGCTGCTTTAGACTGCATTGGTCAGACCAAAACTGGAATATTGTGTATCCATATCCCCCACAGCAGAGCTCAAGGTGGATTAACAAAAAACATATCTTAAAAAAAATAAATACAGCACAATAAAAAAAATTGAGAGTAAAGGTAGCCAACAAAAAACAATTTCATTAAGACACACTCCAGCACTTTAAAAATTATTAATTTAAAAACTGAACACACTTATGCCCCAAAGGCTTTTGTAGGCAAATAGCAGGTTTGGTGTGCACCAATTTTTTTTTAAAGAAAACCTAGGTGGTTTTATTTATTTTAATATCAGGGGTAAATGCTACCTACAATCACCTTCCCTTATCTTCCTGCTTCTGTTGTTTCCATGATTTATCACTCATGATCTCCGTGCTAAAGCAACTGCAATCTGGCAGGCAGGAAATCCCATTTCCACACAAAACAAGTCCATGTTCAGTTCCGCATCACGTATGATTTGCAAAAATGCAGCAGCGTTTCCCCCGCCATTTTGTCGCTGCATGCAGTTATTCTGGTTTTGCCGTTCACCAGAATGCAGTGTCCCCTCATTCAGTTGGTGGCATCCGTCTGTCTCTGGAGACAATGGAGGGGTGCAACCTCTAGGGGTGAGGTCAAGCTGTTAGAAGGTTTCAGCGCCTGCTGTGGCTGTCGAGACCGATGCGGGAGAGACATGCTTTGTTGCAGCCAGGGCAGAAGAAAGGCCTAGCTGCAACAAAGCATGTCTCATTCAGTTAACGCTCTGGATTTGAAGATCTCTGCAAACATTGTCCGCACATTTCCAAAACTATCATGAGAGCTAGAAATTTGCTTCTTCTTTTTTTTCCAAGCTAAGGCAGAGATTCCCAGGGAGTTGGATTGTGCCTCTGCTAACATGACCAGAGCTCCCCCCCAGCACTCCCAAGGGAATTGAGGCCCCCATCATGATTTTCACTGGGCACTCTATAGCTGTTGTATACTAAGACACCCCCAAACCAGACTGAGGGTGGCAGAAGCACTGCCCTTACCTGCGGTTGCAACACAACTTTGAGGGGGACTGTCACTCTCTGCCCCGAACTGCTCACCACCTGGGCTTGCTGTACAGAGGACACACCCAACGTCCCTTGCTGGCCGGAGGTGGGTGGGGGCTGCTGCAGAAGCTGGATCTTCTGGGTCCCAGGCTGGCCGCCGAGTTGCTGCTGTCCGGGCTGCTGAACTTGGAGCTGGATGGTGACCACCTTGGCTGGCTGCCCTGGGGCGCCCTTGGCTTGGCTCAGGGCCGCCAACTGGTTGCCCTGGAGCACAATCTTGCCCGGCAGGCTGCCCAGAACCACGTGGCGCTGCCCTGGGGCGCCTCCACCCGCCGGGGGCTGCTGGAGGACCAAGGTGATGCGTTTCGACTCTCCCTGTAGGGAAGAAAAGGGGATCCAAGAGCCGTAAAAAAAAATCTCAGCACCTAATGCATTAAGAAGCTGCCACTCCCATTATGGAAGATTACTCTGATATACCATTACAGTGGCGAGATTGTTATATACACGAAGACGGAAAGATACAGCCCTACCCACTAGATGGACCCACTGTTTGATTCTCAGTACAAGGCAGATTCCTATGTTCCCCACACCTGACCTAGAGGCTCCCGAAATCCTGGTGATCCACTAGCCTAAGAGCCAGTGATCCAGAATAAGGGTATAAAGGAGCTGCCTTGTATTGCTCCATCATCAGTCAATCTTGTGTAATGCTGTTTGAACAGCTCCTCTCTCGGGGGAACCTCTCTCAAGGGTAGCAGTTCCCTCTAGGCGAAGGGTCATAGCTGCCTGTAGATCTCTTCCATTTATTTATTGCATTCATCCCCCACCCTTCTTCTCGAAGGTGTTCAAGGCGGCATACATGGTTCTCTCTTCCTCATTTAATCCCGCAACAGCCCTGTGAGGCAGGTTAGACCTGTGTTTCTCAAACTTGGGTCCTCCACCAGTTGTTGAACACTGTCCTCCATCATCCGTGAACACTGGTCCTGCTAGCTAGGGATGATGGGAGTTGTAATCCAACAACAGCTGGAGGCTAGAGTTTGAGAAACACGGGGTTAAGATGAGAGGAGGGAACTGGTCCAAGGTCACCCAGGGGGCTTCGTGGCCAAGTGGGGATTCAAACCCTGGTCTCCCAGGTCCTAGTCTAACCGCGCCATGCTGCTTGGATCAGTGTCCCACCCAAGCCGGCCGCCCCAACACACCTGGCCACTTTCTGCTTGCTCACCTGTGCTGGAGTAGAGGTCAGAGTGACGGCAGGCTTGAGGGGTGTGGCTCCAGTGCTGCCCCCTGGCTGGCTCTTGATGGGCTGGAGCACCAGCTGCTTGACAGGCCGTCCAGGCTGCACCAGGCGGTGGAGTGTGGCTGGGGCCCCCGCTCCAGGGGACACTTTGGTGGCCAGCACCGCGTTGCCCGAGACGATGGAGACCCCCGGCCGCAGTGGGGTGCCTGTCAGCACCTTGGCGAAGGTCACTTTGCCCCCGTTGGCAGCCCCGATGGGCTGGGCTTGGATCTGGGCCACGTGGGCCCCCGTCACCGAGCTGCCTGCCGGCGCCTTCAAAATGACAATCTTCGGGGCCGGAGGTGGGGCCGCCGTGACAGCGGCGCCTTGCTGCCCTCCGGCAGATGAAGACGGCACTGCAACTGTCGTGGTGGTGGCAGAGGAGACGCCCATGAAGGGGTTGCCCTGGCTGAGGACTTCCTGGTCCTGGGGGGCCTGCAGGAGCCCCGGCTGATCCTGCTGTGGCAGTTCAGGCACGGCCTCCGGCTGTGGGTCCGAGAGGGGCAGGGCCTGCGGCTGGGGAGGCTCCGGCTGTGCAGGGGCCGGCTGCTCTTTGGCGCCCCCTGCCAGGGAGTCCAAGGCACCGCCCGGCAGCCCCAGGGCCTCCTCAATGGGGTCTGGGGCCCCCTGGTTGAAGCTCTCATCCGTCAAGGAGTCCAGGCCGAAGAGGTTGGGGTCATCGAAGAGGTCCATTATGGGGTCAGCCATGGCAGAAGTGAGAGGTTCGGCTGCTGGCTGAGGGAGGGGGCTGTCCGGAGGGGCCCCTCCCCAACTGCAGCGGTCCAAGGGTCACAATCAGGTGGGGTTGAGCCTCATGAAGCAATAAGAAGGTGGTCTAGAGCTGGCTGGAAAGGAGGAAAGCATAGGGCTTTAAGTAAGAAGCAACACAGCAGATTTCTATATCCTAGAATGCCCAAAGGCCACCAACAAAATACAGCTTTTTACACTTGTTCCAGTCCCAGAACCTTCTCTGCTTTGTTCTCTCTCTCCCCCCACCAAATTAAGCACACAGCAGCTCTATCAGATTACATTTCAGAAGCAGCACCCATCAGTAGAAGCACGCACCTCTCTAAGTCCCCCAACCCCGCCAATCGCTCTTCCTATCTCCTCTTCCAAGTTAGAAAATTCACAGGAACTGGAAGTATCTTGTTAGTTCCTTTAGAAAGGAGCAAAAAAACCTCAAAGGAAAATCTAACTCTTAAATCCACCAGGCATGCATCGAGAGGAGATAAGCCAAGCGTTTGCATGGGCCAAGTCTGAGCACTGCCCTCCTTAGGAATATCCTGTGCAACAGACAATGACCTTCCAGAATCCCAGGGCTCAAATGCTCAATGGTATGGCCCCCTGCTTTACATGCAGAAGGTCCCATGTTCAATTTCTGCTATCTCCCAGTAGGAAGGCCCCTGTTTGAAGCCCCAGAAAGCCACTGCCAGTCCGTGGACACAATACTGGGCTACAAGTGGATCAGACCAATAGCCTGTCTAGCCCAGCATCCTGTTCTCACAGTGGCCAAGCAGATATGCCAATGGGAACCCTGCAAGCAGGACCTGAGTTCAAGAGCACAACACCCCTCTCCCCTCCTGTGGTTTCCAGCAACTGGTCTTCAGAACATTGCTGCCTCTAACCAGGGGGGCAGAACATAGCTAGCAGTTGGCATAAGGTAGCTTCCTATGTTCCCATTTACTTGGAACTCCTTTTTAATAAGATGTGCAGATGATTTAACGACGTCTGTAACACACAGGAGAGTGGCCATTTCCAATTCAAATAACAGACCCCCAGAAGGCGGCTACAGACTTTCCATCATCTGATGCGCAACACAATGGCTTCTCCTGTCTATCAACAGGCACCATCTTAAAGGCATTCCATTACCAACCACTCCTTTTTGCTAGAGCGTATCTGGGCTCTTTATCTGGTAAAGATCGAGACACCAAGCGGCAGCATCGAGAGCACGTGTAAATAAGCCAACAGAGAGCCAGTGTGGTGTAGTGGTTAAGAGCGGTAGACTCGTAATCTGGGGAACCGGGTTCGTGTCTCCTCTCCTCCACATGCAGCTGCTGGGTGACCTTGGGCTAGTCACACTTCTCTGAAGTCTCTCAGTCCCACTCACCTCACAGAGTGTTTGTTGTGGGGGAGGAAGGGAAAAGGAGAATGTTAGCCGCTTTGAGACTCCTTCGGGTAGTGATAAAGCGGGATATCAAATCCAAACTCCTCTTCTTCTTCAAAAGCAAAAATTTAGCATATTGGGTCCAATGCTAGCCCTACTGAAGTTAACAGATATGACTAACTTAAATTCATTCATTTTATTGGGTCTCCTCTGAGTTGGACTTAGTTGGGAGAAAAGCCTGGAACATTTAAAATGGTGGAGAACCTGCGTAAGGATCTAAGCCAGCCATCCCCAAACTTCGGCCCTCCAGATGTTTTGGACTACAATTCCCATCATCCCTGACCACTGGTCCTGTTAGCTAGGGATCATGGGAGTTGTAGGCCAAAACATCTGGAGGGCCGCAGTTTGGGGATGCCTGATCTAAGCCATGGACAGGGGACCTGTGGCCCCCCCAGGCGTTGCTGGACTCAAACTCCCATCAGTCCCAGCCAACATGGTCAATGGTGAGGAGCGATGGGAGCTGCATCTACAGGACCACAGGTTTCCCAGCACTAATCTAACTAGAGAAACTAACAACCCATTGCTGAGAACAGTGCAGGGAATTCTTCAGAAAGAATTACAGAGTACAATAGGAAGTGCTTACACAGAAAGGACTCAAGAGCTTTGGTCCATCTGGCTCACTTCTGGCAGTGACTCCCTAGGGCAGGGTTGAGGAACCTGTGGCCCACCAGGTGATGCTGGGCTATAACTCCTTGGACACTGGTCGATAGAAGCTAGGAGTCCCAAGAACATCTGGAGGACCACAGGCTCCCCATCCATGGTTTAGCCTACAGAAGTAGCAGCTGAGTCCATATCATTGGTCTGGAGATACCAGATTGACCCATGGATCTTCTACATTCAAATGATGTGCTCCACCATAGAGCTACGACCTTCAGTTTCCTAGAGTGGATGGGGGGGGGTGTCCAGTTACTCAGTTTATGCAATGGCTTCTCATTTGGGATCACTGAACCCAGAAAGGCTTGGAAATCTACAGCAAGCGTCGTCATTTCGCAGTCACCAGGCGGCTTTCAGGGCTACACGTCAACACGATGCCCTCCAAACACAGGCATGTTCATCATGGGATTCCTGCCTAATTTGCACTGAGAATATGCTACACACGATTTTTCAAAAATAGTAACGAATCACCCTTCTTTGCATCCAAGCGCAAAGAAGAGTTTTGGAATAATCACGTTTGTCTTCCAGGATAGAAAGCACTGCCAAGATTGCCCTTAGGGGAAAGTGTGCAGCTCAGTGGCAGAGCAGGTCCAATCTGCAGCCTCCTCAGGTAGGGCTGGGAAAACTCCTCTTTGAAACATTGCAGAGCTGCCAGTCAGTGGAAACAACGCTGAGTTAGAGGAACCATTTTTTTTACTCAATATAAAGCAATTCCATTGCTGTTGTTGTTGTTGTTATATCAAATAATTAAATATTTTTTTCAGCTGTCCTTGTCCTTTGTAAAAACCAAAGCACACTCTTCTGTAAGTGTTCTCCCAGAATAACAAAGTGAAGCATGGAAAAATCGCTAGCAGGTCTAGGAACCAAAGGACTCACAGTCTCCCAACAGTCCATTATATCTTTTCATATGCTGAGAATTTTTTACACGGGAACTGCCCCCGCCCCCATGTGCCCTCTCCGCCACATCCATCTGCAAAATTACCGGTAGCACTGCTCCAGGTGCCACTCGTTCTGCGGTTGTATAAAAATTGATCTTTTTGTGTGGCAGCACCTGAACTTTGGAACTCCCCGCCTGTGGACATCAAGCAAGGCGCCTTTGCTGAACTCTTTTTGGCACCCGCTGAAAACATTTTCATTTATGCAAACCTATCCGGATGAGTCTGTGTCGATGGGTACTGATCTCTTTCTAGTTTACTGACAATGTTAATTGGTTTTAAACTTTCAGTGGTGGTTTTAATATTTCTTGCAAAAAGCTGTAGAGGTTTTACTGCAATCAAGTGGTATATAAATGTTGTTAAATAAATGTACAGTGGTACCTCTTGTTGTGAATGCCTCTGGTTGCCAATGTGCAAGCTCCGGGTTACGAGCTCCGCTAACCCGGAAGTAGCTGATCATTAGCGAAAGCGCGCCTCATGTTACGAGTGATTTCCGGTTATGAACGGACCTCCAGAATGGATTCCGTTCATAACCAGAGGTACCACTGTATGTTCTAAAGTGCAACGCCCAGCAATTCCCCCACCCCCAAAACCATCCATATGTTATTTCTGACATATGAATGGGTCCTAGGAGAAAAGATTGTGTGAGGAAGGACAATTAACAGATTCTTCTCTTAAAATCATTATTAATAGTTAGCAACAATGCACTCTCTACCCCGAACAGTTAGCGGAGGAGAAATTTGCCTCTCCAGGGATGTCTATACCTCTTGCCAAAGTAACTACACCCCCTCCTAGGAAATGAGAACAGGACTTTGAGGCAGCTTTGCACCATCCTCCTTGTGGAGAGAATGTGTTCCTGTTCTTAGAAAAAGTGTGGACGAGCCTGATGACAGCTGCAGAAACATAACTACTTCCAGGGGAATATTATCTACAGATTTTCCCTTACAAGGATTGCCAAAAAGCACCATCTATTCTAAAAATCCCTAAGCGAGATGCAAAAAATATATATGCAACATTAAGGTATACTCCAAACTGCCCTGTGATCCTTAGATGAAGGGTGGTATAGAAATTAAATAAACAAACACAATAAAACTTTTTTTAAAACCCAAATAAGAGAGTTTCATAAAAACAGGATTCTAGAAATAAAAAATTTAGCAACAACAGGGCCCCATCTTATGGGCCTGGCAAAATGAGATGCATCTTTAAAAATTGCATCTGAAGCAACTGGTGGACGATGGTCCGCAAGTGGCACAATTTCTGGTGAGGAGGAGGAGGATGCAAAAATAAAGCGAAGAAGTTGTGGTTGCTTCTGTGCACAGCAGGCTATTCCAGGGTTAAACTCGAAGCCCAAATGTGTTCCTGTGTATCCGATCTTTAACCAGTAGGGTTGGGTTTTGTTTTGTTTTTAATTAGCCAGAATGCATTGGACAGGTGCTTGTTAGATTCTCTGCAAATCTGGAATCTTTTCACCTTATTCCTTAATTCCAAGGACACAAGAGTTGCTTGTCCTGGAAAAGCCAGACAGAGACCACATCACCTACGGGTGCCCTTCAGCACAGGTGGGTGCCATGGAGCCCTCCAGAACCCTGAGCATCAGCCATGCCTGCTGAGGTTGATGGGAGCCTGGAGCCTCACCTTTGGAGAGACACAGTTGGAGATCCTGCTCAAAAAGATAGGAATGTCAACTGACCAGTCAGCTAAGGTGTATCATCTGCCTTCAACTGACCAATGAACTGATTTAATTTAATTTGCATATTATCAAAAAACCAAAGCAGCGGTCTTGTAAGGAGGTGGGGAGAAATGCAAGAAGGAAATCTGAGGATGCACAACACCTAAAAGTTAGCAAGTCATTGTCAGGGGGAAGTACTGTTTTCTGTGTTCCCTTGCTTGTGCCCTAAGCCAGGTGTAGCTAAACTCTGGCCCTCTAGATGCTGACAGACTCCAACTCCCATCAGAGTCAGGGTGAAGGGAGTTCTAGTCCAGCAGCAACCAGCCTTGACCCTCCCAGTCAACACACCCAGACCAAAAACAGCCTCAAGAGAAAAAACAAAACGGAACAAGTGGGCCTTTTAACTTGAAACAATGAGTTTCCACTCCCCCTGCTTTCCTTGACTGTTTTACCGATTTAAACAGCCTCCACTAAAACAAAATCCACCCCCTTTCCCCCATGCACACCCTTTTTCTTGGGGTGAGCACCCTTGTACCCCACTTCCTACCCTCCTCACACCCCTCTAGTTATTTCCAGGGCTGTCTCCTGTCGCTTTGCATCTGCCAACAAACCCAATTTTGGACCCCTGCACACCTCTGAACTGAATCTCCTGGCCTCCCAACACTTCCAGCCCTTCTCTCCCCCCGCCTAGCTAGCCTCACGCCAGGGCCCCTTCTTCTCCCTCCAGCCCACCTGGCGGTGGTTTCTCCTCCACCCATTTGCACCCACCTGCCCCAACATCCTCCCTCCACCCAGCCTGGGCTTATCCTTCCTCCCCCAAAGCCTTGCCCTCCGCCTGTCTGCACACCTCTGCCTTCCCAGCCCCCTAATGCACCCCATTCTCTGCACACTGCAACCCCAACCCCCCCTTCCAGCCCTGCCTCGTTAACCTCCAAACCCAAATCCACCCCCCAGCCATGAACCCCGGCACCTCTTGAACCCACCATTTTTCTGCAGCCCCAGCGTTCCCTCTGCCCGGCAGCCCCTGTCAAGCCACCCCTCCCCTTATAAGCCCCACATCGTGTCCCCCCTTACCTCCTCATCCGAGTGCCAGCTCCCTCCTTCGCCTCCTTCCACCTTAACCCCCAAACCTGCAAGTCCCAGTCCTCCCCCACCCCGCCTCCCTGCTGTCTCCAGCACCCAGCCGTTGTCGTCCCCAAACCACCCCACCCCGCTTACCTCCTGCTACCCACAATCCGCCTCCCCTCCCCCCCTTCTCGCTGGAAGCTGCCTTTCCCCCCCTCCACCACCAAGGTCTCACCATCCGATCCCGGATCCTACCCAGCCCCAGAGCAGCAGCGGCACCAGCTCCTCCTCCAAACCTCCGGCATCTCCTTCCGTGTGCAGGGAGGGAGGGAGGGGGAGCCAGGCCCAGCCGCTCTCTCTTCCCACTCCCCCCTTCAGCTCCCCCCCCTTTCAGCTAGCCAGACATAGAGTGCCAGCCAGCCTCTTTCCTCTGCTTCACTGCAGAGAGAAAGAGGGGCTGGCCCCCTCCCCTGTCACTGCTCATTTGCATCCCTGCATCTCATGTGTGTCTGTGGAGGGGCAGAAATACATCCCCTCGGCTCAGCGGGAGCATTCTGATATAATGCAGAAACGAATGGCACAAAAAACGACACCTCGCCCGCCCGCCCCCAATTTCTATGTGCATGCATATACACTCAAACACCCATCATAGGCCTGTGCATACATACATAGGTGCATTTATCCTGGCTGCTTCCTCTCCCACCCGAAACCGCTGGGGTATCCATTTTCGAAGGTGGGGAGCCCCACCACACCAGTACTTGCGTGCACTGTGATTATTCAGCGGCACACTTTAAAAATAATAATAATAATAATTCCCCATCCACTTGGGCGCGTTGCATGCATTATGCATACTATTTCATGGGCTCGAAAAGTAATTAAAATAATTTTAACTGGTCACTTGTATGAGCGGCTGATTGATCTCACTAATTTTGTTTATCAGTAAAGGAAACCATTCTGAAGCAAGAAACTTACTTTAAGAAAAACAAAAAAATACCCACCAAGTCTACAACCCATGATCCAAGCAGGCTAAAGACATCGCCTAAGAAGATGCATTCCTTCCTCCCTGACGGAAAAGAGACAATAACTCTATCCACAGTTTCATTAAGCGTTTTGATTAAAAACACTCCCCTCCGTAACTTTTCTCCATTTAATTGGGGACTCTCTTGGCCGATTCAACTGAAAGATGAAAAACTGCCACCCGTATCAGTCGTACGAATGAAAAACTACTCCTTCAACACTCCCAAACAACAGTGTTCATACACAATGTATGGATGCCAAACATTTTGCCACACAACAGAGGGGGAAGGGTAGGATCCTACTGGGGCATTTGCCACAAGTGGAGCCCTCCCCTTCCTATTTCATCTTTGGATATCTTGTTTGTTCAAGTACATGCATTTTCCCCCTCCTAAATATATTGTAACATTAACACCAGCATTTAAAAAAACATTATTATTATTATTATTATTATTATTATTATTGGCAGCTAAGATTTGGCTCTCAAGATGGAGATGTGATGATATAGGGCTGGGGAGATGAGGACATTTATTGCTCCCCCACTACATAAATTCACATGACTTGCTCAATTCAGATCACCCTCCTTGCCAAGAAATACACACAATGCAAACGTCTGGGTGCCTCAAAACACTAAGCGGATCCAGAATCTATGTCACAGAATTCTGCAAGCTATTCCCCTCCCCTAGATAGATATTTTTAAAAAATCGATCCCAAATAGGTAGTCTCCCTTATATCTACAGTTCACATAGACAAGCAAGTTCCGTTCACAGGTAAGTTAACCAAACAGCACATTTCCAGCAAGCAAGGAAGCCTCCTGCACAATGGGAGCTTCACAACGCACACCGCGCAAAGCCTTTCCAAACCATGAGGATATATCCTATCTGCAAACACCCTTCAAACTATGTTCTCAATGCATTGAAGCAACAATCTAGGCATCCCAAAAGCAGTGGCAGCCTGGAATGATTTCTGATCACTCCACCCCAAATTTAGTTTCACGTCCCCTGGTTTCCAAGCACAGTTCAATCGTCAAAGCCCTAAAACAGGAATGGGGAACCTGTGGCCCTGCAGATGTTGCTAGACTACAACTCCCATCATCCTTGAGCGTTGGCGATGCTGACTTGGGCTAATAGGAAGTCTAGACCATGACTTTAAAGCGATCTCATACCACTTCAACAGTCAGGGCTTCTTCCCAAAGAATCCTGGGACCTGCAGTTAGTTAAGGGTGCTGGGAATTGTAGCTCAGTGTATGGCAAACTACAGTTTCTTCTTTTTTTGGGGGGGGGGAGGAATTCATGACTGTTAAAGTGGTATGAGTGTTTTAAATGTATGATGTAGATGTCACTCTTACTGGATTCTTTAATTCTTGCCAGCCCCAATCAGCATACTCAATGGTCAGGGATGATGGGACTAAACCAGGCATCCCCAAACTTCGGCCCTCCAGATGTTTTGGACTACAATTCCCATCATCCCTGACCACTGGTCCTGTTAGCTAGGGATCATGGGAGTTGTAGGCCAAAACATCTGGAGGGCCGCAGTTTGGGGATGCCTGGACTAAACTAAGGACTACATCTCTTAATGACACATGCTGGCATCACAAGCAGGTCTTTGGCCTGATCCAGCACACCTCATCTTCTTATGGTTTTTATTACTGGGTGGTTCTTGCTGCTTGGTAAGCTGCTCTAAGGAGCACATTTTTTAATGGTGAAAAGCAGCATGTAAACAGCAAACAACACACACCGGTTTTAGTTACGCCTTAACAATCTGGAAACATCCCAGGTTCAATTTGGCAGTTACGAGTCAGCTGGAAGTAACGTTCAAGCCTTGCTTTAACCAGCCTGTGGTTGATACCATGAGGCTTACGGCCCAGGAAAATGCTGGATTTGTTCAGAGCAGCGATAATGAGGAGTCAGGGAGTCCCATGATTCAAGTCTCACTTCAGCAACAAAGGCATCTGACAGCTTTCAGCTGCTCTCTTAGCCTAGCAACTTTTGCAAGGTGCAAACACAACTGGCCTACCTTGCAGGGATATCGTCAGGATTACAGATATAGTAGCCACGAAATGCTCTGAACGATCTATTGGGGTGGCTAATCTGTTGCCCACCAGATATCGTTGGGCCCCAACCTACCCAACTTTGGGAAGGTGGTGCAAGGGCTCAGGCAACATCCCAGATCCTTCCCACCTTGAAGGAGGCGCAAGGTCTCCCGCAGGGTCCTAGAGCCCTTAATCCTTCTTCCCAAAGTCCTGTAAGAGCATACCTGGCTGTGGGAAGGAGGACTCTAGGACCCTGCCACAGCCCTCACGCCTCCTTCCCGGCTGGCTTACTCTGCCTTTGGAGACCCTGGGATACTACCAGAGCCCTAGTACCACCTTCCCTAAGCCTTCCCAGATCCAATACATGCATGCATGGTGTTAATAAATAGACATTTACTTATTCCCTCCCCTGTGCAAAGCTGAAATCTAGTAAGTTAAATAAGCGTAAGATGCGAGTTATCTGTAGTATTTTTTATGCCTGTTCAAACCGGGGTTTTTTTGTTAGGTAAGCTCACCCAGACGTGTAAATTTTATCATGCACATTTGTTTTTAAAATCTGTTGATTTTATCTATATTCATAATTTTATTCTGCCTATTTTAACCAAGCATTTTGTAACGCGAGAAGGATTTGAAATATGAACATCGGCATCAATTATTAAGATAAACAGGTTAAAATGGATGTATCGGATGTACTACATGAAATCTGCAGCATTTAAGGGTAAATATGGAAAGCATGGAGGGATGGGAAGTCAACGGATAAAGAAATTTATGGTCTACATCAAAATCTGTAAAGTTTTTTTGTGAAAAATCAATTTAAAATATAAATAAACAAACAAGCATTTTATACCGTTTTGTGTAAACCGCTTATGAGGTGTTTTTTTTTTATTAAGTGGTATACAAATCTTACTAAATAAATATGTTTGGAGCCATCCCCCTGCTTGTTGGCTTGCATACCACCCCCTCAAAATAAAAAAAGAAAGATGGGGAGATCACTGCAGGTTGTTTTATGCTGGGAGTACATTGCAGCCTCTAAGGAGTTGGACGTGCCTGCACTAGAGGAACACAGCTAGAAAGATACCTGTGGGATAAATTCACTTTTAGCCACAGTCGCATAAGTCAAAGGATCTGGGAAAGGCATGTGTCTGTGTTTTCTCCCTCACTGTGATGAAAATGTAACTTGTGAACAGTGATAATATGCATTACCTGCGCCACCAGGTAAGACTGTCCAAAGTTAAAGCACTTTTAAAATGCACCTCTGATTGGGAAGAAAGTAGCTTATTCCAGCATGAGCTTGCATATAGAGTTGTTAATTAGTTTTTCCCCACTTAAATCAATGAACTCAAAAGGTGCCTAGTGTCAACTGGATTAGGCCCGTTCCCCTTAAGGAGAGACAGAGAGCTCTCTGCCTGTGACAGACTAAAACACAACTTGTCTTCTGGAATCTGGCCTACTAGCCACAATAGCCATTAAAACGTCAATGTTTCAAAAGCTCTGATCACCAGATGCTGAGGATTAGCAGGAGGGGATGGATATTCCCATCATGCCCTGCTCCTGAACCTCCCGGAGGCATCTGGCTGGCCACTGCCAGCAGACATCGAGTGACAGCCTTGATGGTCCAGCGGTTTGAACTCACTTGGTGATTAGCCAAATCCAGTTCAAAGCTCAGCTTCCTTTGACACTTGGCTATCACCAGGTCACGGGACACGAATCCTTCAGAATGTGGCCTGAAAACACTGCAACTTCATTGAAGTAGGATAGAAGATGCAGATTAATTCTAGATTCCGAAGGATCCACTGCTTGCCTGCCGACCAGGCACATGCAGGACATGAACCATTTCCTAATCCATTTTCGTCAAGTTTCTGTGCGGTGGGATAAAGAGAGCAGGCACCAGAAGCGAGGGGGTGGGTGTGTTTCATTCCATCTTAATCTCAAAGAGAGAGGGTGGGGGGGAGGAATGGGATGACCTTGAAAACAACCCTTGGGTTACAAGGCATGCCTGCTGAGCGGAGGATGCAAACTAGGATTCTAATCCCGTGTGAAATTCTGCAAAACCAGGCGTGGTTGTTATGCCAGGATACAATCCCACACAGGAAGTGTATCACTTCTCTAAGAGGAAGAGAAACAGCTCTGAAGTCGGATCGCAGCTCAGAATGCAACACACAGATGCCCCTCATTCACTTTCTTCTCTGTTTTAAAAACTTCAGCTTATTCCTTCCATTCCCACCACCAGCAAACATGACGCAAGTCGCCTCCCCCCACCTCAATTTGCTCTATATTGCTACATCAGCATCTTTGCCCCTGAATCTAAAGAGGAAGACTGTGACTGGCCTCATTTCTTTCCCCTGCTTTGGAGAAGGGGACAAACAATGAAAGACATCAACAGCTCTACTCACATACGTATGCAAGAACAAAACCCCACTTTAAAAATTGCTCTAGCATTTTGAAGGCAATTGTGTTCCCCATTCTCTCTCCACCAACATTTTAAATCGCTGCTTCCCATTTTAGGCTATTTAGCAAAGATTGATGCCGCTAATATTAGTATTAAGGGGCTGCAGTGAGCCAGCATATTTCCTTCAAGCAGCCATTATATGAGACTCACCCCCGTGAGCTACCTATTTGCAGAGGGCTCCCAGGGGTAAACTTGGCAGTTTACCAAATGTGCAGAAAACTAAAGTCCCACTAGGATGGGCCAGAGATTTTGCCATGCACCCACAATTTCTTGTCAGAAATTACTGTTGGCATTAACTTTGTTTTGGCAAAATCCTTGGTATGTGCAGAAGAAGTTCATGGACTTTTAAGTGATATTCCTGCGGTGCAAGGATGAACAGATGGACAATGAAAGTGGATCCCGTGAGCCCTTATACCGGTAGTTGCCAAGAGACCTACACTTACACAAGGCTAGGAAAATAAAGCACCCATCATCCATTACTTACTGCCCTTTCGATGCTTAACCATGTGTCTTACAAATGCAAAGCTTGTCTGGCTATCTATTTGGACATATAATGATTGTGTTAATATATATTTAAGTTAAGAAAAAGTATATATGTGTTGGTGGGTGGGTAACTTTATATCTGAAGGCCAATTCTGCAGATTTACTGCCAGCAGTGTGACACAAAATGACACCTTTTTCACCCATGTAAAATACTTTATTCAAAGTATGTCGATCGCAATGTGATGGAGTTTACTGCACTGCACTCCCAATAACTACCTTGCTGACAGATCACTGTGAAGAGAGGCAGAAAGCTAGCTCAGTGACCCTCCTGCAAAACTACATGCTACCTATCAGGCAACAGCACAAAATAGCTCATCGGTGACCCTGTCTACAATTAGTACAGGACCAAACCTCCTCACAATTTCTTCACAGAAATGACATATCGGGGCTCCTTTTATCCTCTGATCCCACTTTGCATTTATGCAAACTGAGACTAGGTAGACCAGGCAAGTGGCTTGCAAGCCCACATTAATACAGCCCACTTTCCTTCCAGCAAACCAAGAAAGCAAGAAGATGCCCTTTCGCTCCTGCTGAGTTCGGGAAGGACGAGGCGGACCACCTATTCCAGCCCCCTGCCCCCAAGGCAGGAGCAACTTTGTCACATGCCAGTCACATTGTTCAACGCTTATTTATTGCATTTATATCCTGCCCTTTCTCCCAAAGGAGCGGCAATGCAGTGAACACATCACAATGGGAATACGACAAATGAACCCCTTCCTCTTTTCAGACTTCAAGAGCAGTAGCCTTTTAGGAGAGCATGGAAACTGACAGTGTGAACACTCCACAACCAGCTGTGTCCATGGCTCCATCTGCACTGTCTCTGCAGAGATATGCACAGTGAGAACTCGGGGAGCTTCACACTGGGCCAATAGAAACATGGGAAGCTGTGTTACAGAGAGTCAGGCTACTAGATCCATCTAGCTTCGTACTGTCCACAACAACCAACAGCAATCCTCCAGGGTTTCTGAAAGGGGCCTCTCCCTGGAGATGCTAGGTACTGAACCTGAGACTTTCGGGATCCAAAACAGGCTGCCAGCCAACTTCCAGAACCCCTGTCCCTCATTGCTCTCAATGCCCAGTCACTTTACCTCTCCAAGCAGACAAACAGTAACCATATTGCAGAGATTAAGCATCCTTCTCCCTCTTGCCTTGCAGTCTCCTTCTGGACGGTTGTCTGGACTGGGCCCAGGAGAAGAGGACAAGCAAAAAGAGCAGCGGCCACAACATCCAAGGAGGTAGTGTGCCCAGCTGGAACATTTCATCCAAATAATAACAATAATAATGTAATTATTATTTATACTCCACCCATCTGGCTGGGTTGCCCCAGCCACTCTGGGTGGCTTCCAACACATATAAAAACATAATAAAACACCAAACATTAAGAACCTCCTGATACAAGGCTGTCTTCAGGTGTCTTTTACAAGTTGTATAGTTATTTATTTCCTTGACATCTGATGCGAGGGCATTTCACAGGGTGGGTGCCATTGCTCAGAAGGCCCTCTGCCTGGTTCCCTGTAAGTTCACTTCTCGCAGTGAGGGAACTGCACCAGGAAACCCTTGGAGCTGGACCTCAGGGTCTGGGCTGAACAATGTGGGTAGAGATGCTCCTTCAGTTACACCGGCCCAAGGCCATTTAGGGCTTTATAGGTCAGCACCAACACTTTGAATTGTCCTTGGAAACGTACTGGGAGGTCCACCAAACATGAAGCCAGCCTTGGCTGGAACTTGCCATCCCCAAACCAGGACTGGGGAACCATTGCTGGTCTAAATCTCTCGTCATCCCTGACCTTTGGCTGTACTGGCTGGGATTGATCTGAGCTGTAATCTAGCAACATCTAGAGGACCGGGTTCCCCACCCCTGCTTTAAGGTCATGGGAGCTCAAAACAGCACATCTTTGTGGGAGACATATTAGGATAGCCCTCACTCAAAGTCTGATGAATCCTGGTTGGTGTTTCTGGAGGCTTTGGGGATTTCCTGCTGGCATGACTGGTGGCCTTTTTGAAGTTGCAGTCAGCTTTTGCAGTGGGTAAATGCCCCAGGTACTTGATGCCCTTGCCTGCCTACAAAAGCCCAGTTGGCTCCCCAGTTTGCCAAGCAGCTGTGGGAAATAAAATATCAGGGACCATTAGGGCACATGGAGAAGACCAAACGACAACTCTGATCAATGATGGGCTAAAGCTCTCCACCTCTCCCCTTACGAACCAAACCAGACCCTGTGTTCCTCATCCGAGGTCCCTCTCAGTGGGCCCTCTCGGAGGAAAATCTGGATGGTGGAAACACAAGACCAGGCCATTTCAGCGGTGGCTCCCCACTTAAGGAATGCTCTGGCCAGGGTGGCATGCTAGGTACCATCACTAGCTACTTCTAGGCACCAGGGGAAAACATTTTTTTTCAGCCAAGCTTTTGGTCTTTAACTTTTTGACACTGTAGCCTCTTTCGGCGGGCGGGATTTGTTAAGACTGCTTTTTATGTATCTCAATATTTTTAACTTTTAGTTTGTTTTTAGCTTTATATTATTTTTATTTTTGCATTCCATTATATTGCAAAATGTATTGCAATAGCAATTGCAATTAGCTTTGAACTTAAATTAAGTTTTTTAAAAACGACTAATAAGTCCAATAAATAATAATTTTAAGGGGGTTGGGGGCAACATGTGGCCCTCAAGATGTTGTCAGACTAAAATTCCCATTAGCATGGCCAGTGGGATCAGGGAAGGTGGGAGTTGCAGCCTTGCAACATCGGGAAGGGGCAGAGGTTCCCCATCCCTGCCCTATACCTCCCATGGCAGATAACTGCTCAATTGTTGCAACATTCTCTGGTTTCTCCATTTCGTAGAAGCCAATGCCATCCACAGACCAACCCATCTCAAAGAGTAGAAGCACCATTACCAACCATTGGCTACACAGAGAAAGTGAGGTTTTCAAAACATTAAATGTTGAAAATATTCAGCCCAAAAGCTGGCTGAGAGAGAAAATGTGTATAGTAGGATGCCCAGGACTGACCTCTGGTGGGTCTCTAGGACTGCTTATAAAAAAATAATTCTCCCCTTCCCCCAAACTAAAAAGTACATGAATGCCAAGTGTACATTTTCCTCATCTCAGCTTTTGGACACCTTTAGACAGTACAATATATTCCACCCACCCAGACACCTCATGTTAATTGTTCCATAACAACAACCACTCCCCAGCTCCGTAACTAGAGCAGATTATAATCCTTATTTCACCACATGAAGTAAAACTGGGGGCAGGGCAAAGGGATGCATCCTTTCACCATTTTTTAAACCATCCTAACTCTCAGAACATGCGAGTGGAAGTCAAAAGATAAAGCACTGGCATTAAGCGACCAAATATACATTCACAGATATTATGAGAATAAGTTAAATATGGGTGTAATCCAATTGGGACTTGCTTTTGAGGAGTCATGTACAAGATTGCACTGAAATCAGTTATTAGAATTCTTGAAACTGAAAAGGCCATTCTCAGCTGAAATCATTGTTCAGTTCCACTACTTCCATTTTTGACCATGTGGGCTGATCAATATTAGCTCAACCCTCAAACACATGCAAAGACTTGAAGCCTTCCTAGTTGCCCTTTCCCCAAAATACATTTTCTTCCACTCCTATTGTAAGCTACACTTACCCAAGAGTAAATCCCATTGATTCCAACAGAATTTACTTCCAAGTAAATAGGGTAGGTTTGCAGCCACCTTCTAAAGAGGAGGGGAAAAGAGCAACACGGAAAAGGAGTGAATGGGCAAATTCACGGAAAAACACTGAAGCAACACGGAAAAGGAGTGAATGGGCAAATTCTTCCTAGCATAGGTGGAAACTGACTAGACTCTCCTCTGACCTTGTCAGTATCACCAGAGAACAGAGGAGCCACTGGTTTCCTCCTATACTTTTGTGATAAAACATATGAAAGCCATTCCCAGATGCAGATGTGTAGAAATGAAAAAAAGATGCCATGTGGAAGGCTGAAATTTCTGTTTGTGAGAACACATCCATTCACAAGTCCCTCTCGCACACAAATGCCCAGGAAGCTGACAAGCACTTGTAGATCCACTTCCTCACCTGGCCACTCATCGATTTCAAAACCCCACACATCTGCATTTAAAGCCTTTCCCACGTGCAAGCTCTGAAACATCTGAACTACCAAGTTACAGCCTGCTCTAAGATGGGCAGCCCTACCGCCATACAAATATACAATAAAACCATGTAAGAAACTCGGGTTCCAGGTGCATCTGGAGCTGACAATGTTGAAGACTGCTGCTGTTCGGCAGTGCATCAGGGAACCCTACCACCCACTCCGTGCCAAACTCCATGTGGCAACGCGGGACTCACTTCCTCGTAGGACTGTGCCCACATGCCCTCTTCCCACCCCCCCATCACAACTTCTGCACGGAACGACCCACAAGCTCAAAAGGCCCATGCAGTGCAAGAGAGCCATCCCTCTGCGCACAGGTTGCTCCCGATGCTCTGAGCAAACGTGCACCGAAATTCCCCTTCCTGGATGCAACATCCACCCACCACCCAGATCTCGGCCTCCTTCTTTTTCTCCCCAAACCCAGCTCCCTTCTTTCCATCCAAGAGCCCCCAAGACGCAGATCAATCCACCTCCTTTTCCTCTCCTCCTCCTCCTCCTCCGAGGCGGCCTGTGTGTGCAAGGGCTTTAGCAGGGGTGCAAAATCCTTCCTTCCAACCTTTTACTAGAAACCGGATGGCGGTGAAAACACACACAAAATAAAAGAGCCAACAAGGAGAAATGCACAAGAGAGAATGCGACATGGTTTTTTTTTTTGAGGGGGGGGGTGGAAGGAGGAAATACACCCAAGCAGCCTTTTCTTCCTCCCCCCTCTGCAAAAGCTGGGTTTGGCTTCTCCCTCCCACCTTTAAAGCGAACCCCGGAGGGCGGAAAGCGAAGGGCCCTCCCCCTCCCTTCAGAAATGGTCCCTCTCACTCGCCGTAGGAGAGCGGCGGCGGCGGTGAGGGAGGGGGAGGGGAACGTCCCCGCATCGGGCCTGCATCGTGAGGAGGGCCATCCCATAATAATCCTTCCCCTTCTTCCCTCCCCCCCCCGCGCTCGTGTGGGTTTGTGAAGAGAAAGAGGAAAAGGCCCCCTTTTATATTTGGAAAAAAATAATAGCACCTCTTACCTGAGGGCCTCCTTCTCCCCCTGGTCCCCTCCCTCCCTCCCTCCCCCCACGCGGACTCACCCTCTAAGGAGCCACTTCTCCCGCCCCCCTCCCCTCTCCTAAGGAGAGAGAAGAGAGAACAAGGCAGCCGAGCATGGACGGTGCAACTTAACTTCTCTCGGGGGCCCTCCAAGCCACGCCCACCGCTCCTCCGCCAGGCTACGGCCGCCGACGAAGGACCCGGGAGGCCTGGGGGCGGGGCCGGGCAGCAGGTTAGGTTGAGAGGACCTTCCAGGAAGTCAGTCTCTCTCTCCCTCTCTCCGGAGTGGGGCGGGGGAGGGGGAGAAGGGAAGCGGGCCTCCCGCTCGTGGAGAGGCTGTCTAAGGAAGTCGCCTGATTTATTCCGTGCCACCAATACAAATAAAAAGTTGAAGGGCTGTTGTTTTTAAACCATGGGGGCCTGTGGAGAGGTGGCAATATCATCTTGCCGCGCCCCGCGCCCCGGCAGACAGGCAATGCGTTAGGCACCTATATGGGGAAGCCATCTTGGGAGGGATGGAGAGGCGTGGGGGGTCAGATATGTGGCCCCATTGCAAAAGCAGCCTTGCTTGTTATATATGCATATGGGTCGCTTGACAACCTTTTGCCTTTTATTTGTTTGCCCTTTACAACAGTCCTGCGAGGCATGCCACTGTGGTTAGTTTCCCATTTCACAGAGGAGGAAAACAGCCTGAGCAGTTTGGGACATGGAGCTGATTTCATGCCTGTGTGGTCCATTTTCCGTCTCTTGGTCCATATGATGATGCTGATCCGTATAATAATAAAAGCTAGTAAATCTGACTTTGCCCTCAAGTAGTGAAACCATATGGTATTTCGTACTGCGTCTCAAGGAAGTGGGATTTGACTTGCAGGCTCCGTGATTCATTCGTGGCCTTGAGATATTTGAAGACGGCTATCGTATATCCTCTCAGCATCCCCTTATCCAGGCTAAACATACCCAGATCGTCTTTTTCCAAGATGATGAGGGACCATTAGTTAGGGTTGCCATATTTCAAAAAGTGAAAGTCCAGAGGCGCACTCTTTGCGGGGTTTATCAGAAATAAATCCTAATGTGTTCAATGTGGCTTCTAGGGAAGCATGCATAAAAATTGTAGAGCTGGGATGGACCCTTAGAGTCCACAATCTTAATCTTGACCCTAAACAAATGCCCATGCAGGAGCACCTCTGAATGTGTTTTTGGCATTCTGCAGACTGTGTCACTCCTGCCCTTTTGAAATACCTCATAAGGACTACGCCTGCATTTAACCACCCACAGATCTCCCCTTTCAGTTTAATAAATTGCAGAACAGGCAATGGTTGCATATACACCTTCCATTTCAAACACACACACACACACACACACACACACACACACACACACACACACTCCATCAAGAATTGTGGGGACTGTAGTTTACCCCTCACAGATCTATAATTCCCAGCACCCTTAAGCTACAGCTTGCATTATTACACACACACACACACACACCCAGTATAAGGTAGATAGCCGTGTTGGTCTGTCATAGTAAAAAAAAAAAAAAAAATCCTTCCAGTAGCACCTTAGAGACCAACTAAGTTTGTTCTTGGTATGAGCTTTCATGTGCATGCACACTTCTTCAGATACACTGAAACAGAAGTCACCAGACCCTTATATATAGTGAGAGGGTGGGGAGGGGTATTACTCAGAGGGGTGGTGGAAATGGGTGAAAGGTTGATAGCTGTGGTAAACCTGTTGACACCCAGTATGTGTGCTTTAAATGTATGGCATGTATGCATCCTCACCCCACTATAACTCAGTGGAAGAGCACTTGCCTTGCATTTAGTAGGTTGCCACATTCAGTTCCTCACATCTCCAGTTTAAAAGGATCAGCAGCCGGATGAACATAAGTCCTACTGGATCAGGCCAAAGCCCCCTTTAGTCCAGCACCCTGTTCTCACAAAGGCCAAACAGGTGCCCATGGGGCGCTCACAAGCAGGATCTGGGTGTAACAGCATTCTCCCTACCTGTGGTTCCCATCAACTGGGATACTCCCTCTGAAACCTACACAGACATGTGGAACATTAATATGTTTTATGTGTTTTAAGTGCATTGCTGATTTTGGGAGAAGTTTTACATAGTTGTTTTAAACTTTTTACTGCAGTGCTTTTGTCTTATTCTCTTTGTAAACTGCTTTGAGGATTTTACAATCAAGAAATGTATATATTAGATGTATATTCTAAAGATCTCTGCCTAGGCACAAAGCAGATTCCTTTGTTTACTCCAATAGCCAGAGATACCATCTCTTGCCCCCAAAGAGGATGTCACTGAGCTCAAATCAAGTGGTTTTGATGCTTGTTGGTAGCTTCTGTTATGGAGCTGCCATGGCAGGATGCAAAACAGTCAAGTCCATTCAATATATCTATTTTTCCTTCCTTCTTCCAGTATATAAATACATGCCAGAGGAATCATCAGTTTCATTGGACTGGTCATGAGGTCTGGATGCCTGATTATCGTCTTCCAAAACAGCTACTCTATTCCCAGCTTAAGAACAGAAAGCGAAATACCAGAGGACAACGAAAGAGGTTTAAATTTGCTCTCAAGGCAAACCTAAAAAAATGCAGTATAAGCATGGAAAACTGGGAAACACTGGCCTACCAGTGGTCCAGTTGGAGAACAGCCTTTACCATGGACTTTGAAGAAGCACAAACTCAGGACGAAAGGGAGAAACGCGCTAAGAGGAAGTCACGCTTGGCAAACCCTCACCATGATCAACTCCCGCCAGGAAACCTATGTCCCCACTGTGGAAGGACATGTGGATCCAGAATTGGCCTCCACAGTCACTTACAGACTCACTGTTAAGACCGTGTTCATGGAAGACAATTTTACTTGGCCACGAGTGATCACCAAAGAAGAAGAAGAAATGTCAGAGAATAATGTCAAACGTGGAAATATTTAATACGAAGCTGAAACAACAGTGCAGTAGAGTTTAAAATCTAAGATTGCTTAGATTGGCCTGGATTATGCTCTCCCCAGCTCCTCTGCCAAGGCGCCTATGAGAGAGTGAAGAGAGGTCCTCAAATGGGAGGCTTTTGGAAGAGTTACTACTAGCACCCGAACAACCACCAGCCAAAATCAACTCTAGGTCTAGGATGGCACCATTTGGAGGGCAGAGATAGGCTGTAACAAGGTCGAGGGAAGGTGAAGGATTCCTGCCCCCAGTGTGGTGCCTGAAACCGAAAGAGAGAGAGCGTGACACGGAGGAGGCATCTTCCCGTGTGTTCCCCAGCCTGGATGGACTTCAGGGGAAATTCAGCAGCAACCTGACCGGTCTCCAGAGGCCTGACGACCTTGGCCGCCAGAGGATCTTCCCGTGGGTTCCTGGGGACCGATCCTGATGCCGTTTCCCTACAGGTGGAGAAATAAAAGGGCTTCGTTAACAATAATCCGAAGGAAAGCCGGGACTGCTTTGACCGCTTTAATGATACCGTCTGTGACCGCCCAAGCCCATTTTGGCAAGCCGCAGAAAGAGGTGGTCCCTCTAAGCCAGGAGTAGCCAATCTTGATCCCTCCAGATGTTGATAGGAGTTGTGGACCAGCAATATCTGGAGGGCGCAGCATTTACTACCCTTGCTCTAGGCAGCGGCCGTTTCCTCCAAGAGACTCCTTCAACAGAGTCTTTTAAAAGTCTGAAACTGGGTTTCAGCAGTTCCCAGAATTGCTGCCTCCATCTGTGGAGATAGAACATAGCCAATGTGGCTAGGAGCCATCAATAGCCTCCATTAATTTGTATAATCCTCTAATCTAAACCTTGGTTTAGTGCTGCGTGAATGAGCTTTGCCTCCTTCCAGCCGGTACATTCCCTGCTCTCCTTCTCTGCATGAGCAGGAGGAATCTGGAAGCATTTACCTTCTTTTAAACGCAGCTTTTTGTTTGTCTCAGCTGAGAAACATGATTTAACCCTATGTTTTGTTTCAACCAGAACATGGTTTGATGTAGGTTTTTAAAAAAACAAAACCATAGTTCATGTTCAAACCATTATCTTGGTTTGCGTTTAAGCAACAAGTTACATTTAAACTGGGAAGCTTTTGCTTTCTCTATCTTCTCCTAGCCACGTAAAAGGCGACGACGGGAGAGCATGACCTGAGGAGGAGGCTAGGCTTGTTCATGTAGCATTAAGCGATGGTTTATCACTACAGTCTAATGTGACTATCGTCTGAGCTGGTATAAGGCAGCTCTCGATGTTCGCTAGGGACATGGGTGGCACTGTGGTCTAAACCACTGAGCCTCCTGTGCTTGCTGATCGGAAGGTTGGCAGTTCGAATCCGCACGACAGGGTGAGCTCCTGTTGCTCTTTCCCAGCTTCTGTCAACCTAGCAGTTCAAAAGCATACCAGTGCAAGTAGATAAATAGGTTCCACTCTGGTGGGAAGGTAAATGGCGTTTCTGTGCGCTCTGGCTTCCGTCACTGTGTTCCGTTACGCCAGAAGCGGTTTAGTCATGCTGGCCCCATGACGCGGAAAGCTGTCTGGACAAACACCGGCTCCCTCAGCCTGAAAAGCGAGATGAGCGGCGCACCACAGTCGCCTTTGACTGGACTTAGCCGTCCAGAGGTCCTTTACCTTTACTTTTTACCTATGTTTGCTAGTATCTTAATATACAAAATCAAGTTTTATTGTGTTGAAATTTAATACAAATCACTTTACACATCTGAGAACTACTTGTACTGACACACATACCCCTTAGCCCAGCCATCCCCAAACTTCGGCCCTCCAGATGTTTTGGACTACAATTCCCATCATCCCTGACCACTGGTCCTGTTAGCTAGGGATCATGGGAGTTGTGGGCCAAAACATCTGGAGGGCCACAGTTTGGGGATGCCTGCCTTAGCCAATTCCCACCCCAGCCCCATCACAAAATTTTGAGCTACAGGTTTCATGGGCCATCAAGGGAGGCCGCTAGGTCTGACTTGCCTCGTTGTTAACATCAAAATGGCCTTGCTGGATCTTTTTATAGATGGCTTTAGCTGTGTGGAGAAACGCCTGGAAGGAGTAGATAGAAGGGGGAAAGTTTTTAAAGAAACAAGCACGATGGGTAAAATAATGCAGCAATAAAGACAAGTTCCTATCCTGCACATCAACATGGGACACAGAAATGGGTCTGGCACTAGTACAGAGGGGGAGATATTTTCCCTCTTCCAGGGCACTGCATTCCATACTGTGCCCATCTCGTTTTTCTGTTTTCCTCCTCCAAATCCACAGTCAGCATTCTGTCCCTGCTAAGCTTGCTCAGTCCCCACCAGAGGGAATGATGCAGGCCAAAATATATGCGGGCAAATCATTCTAATGAAGGCTGTACAGGATGAACTCCCCAGCAGCTGTTGGGTATCACAGATACCTGCTAGCTAGCCATGGCAGGAAGATGGACCTGAGCATCAGCAAATCCCCTCTTCTCTGAGCCCTTATTGTCCATATAATACATAATTGGGCTTGTAAACAGTTACTTCATGTGTCACCTGTAGCAAACAAGAATTACCTTCAAGCAACCAGGCAAAGAAGCTTTTGTAAACTGTAAGAGAGCTGGGTTCTTCCCCCACCTCTCCGCATCCCCTCCCAACCATATTCCACAAATAACCATCTAGATATGGTGTTGTAAGGAAGGCTAGCAGGGCCCCCACCCCACCCACATTTCCCCCCCAAATGAATTGGAAAACTGCACACTTAAATGGAACGGGGAGAATTCGGTCAAATCCAGGAACCTCTGTAAACCTCCAATTCCAGTCACACAAGTCTAAATGCGGACTTGGTACGGGTGCATTAATTCAGAATTCTGTTTCCATTTAAAGTTTCTGGTCCTCATGACTGCCAAGATGGGCATGAAATTGTATGGATGGGGATTGTCCAAACCTCAGAAGCCAGGGCAGTGCAGGACTTCCAAGGAGCAGGCTTTCAGACCTTCCCATCAATGGATGTAGCTCAGCGACAGAACATGCACCTTGCATACATAAGGTCACGGGTTCAATTCCCAGCATTTCTAGGTAGCGCTGGGAGAGAACTCTGAAGTTCTGGAAGGCCACCTTCAGTCAGTGCAGGTCAGAGGTTTTCAACCTTTTTGAGTCATGGCTCCCTTGACCAATTACATTCTTTCTGCAGCACCCCTGTGGGACTCGGGAGCCAGTTATGTCACCCCTTGCCTGCAGAGCTGGCAGCCTCTCACCCTTTTTCAAACACCCTTGTGGAGTGTTCCCTCAGCTCCCTCTCCTCTCCCCTCTCCTTAGGAGTCCTCTGGGCAGCTGCTGCCACTGCCCCTGGTCTCTGATCTGCCCATAGCTGTCAACCCTCCCTTTTTTGGTGGGAAACTCCCTTATTCCAATGCCGTTTCCCGCTGCTATCCCGGATTGTTGATATCCCTTAAATTTCCCGGATTTCAAAGGAAGCAGCTCCTCTCCCTCCCTGCCGGCCAGGGAGGCTCCTCAGCTGCGTTGCTCGGCTGCCAATAAGGAGTCTGAGACCGACTGGGGGCGAAGCTTGCATGCCTTGTGCAGCCAGACCCTCATGCCCAACCAGACAGACAGCCTGCCTGCCGTCTATGCGCTCGCTCTTTCGCTCACCCGTTCGTGCGCAGCCTCTGGAGCGCAGGGTGGTGAGGCTACTTGGTGCCATTGCACCGCCCTCGTGGCATCCCTTATTTTCAAATCCGAAAGTTGACAGCTATGGATCTGCCCCCGTCCAAGGAGAGGTGCCTCCTCATCACACTGCCCCACAGGGGCCTGGGAAGAGGATACGCCCAGCCTTAGTGTCCCAACAGAGACTGGCCAAAGGTTAAAGTGAGGCCAGCACCTAACCTTGGGAGGCAGCAGGGGCAGCAGCGGGCACTCAGCTCCCTGGCAGGCCTTGCACACACCAAGCACAATAAAGGCCAGCACAGTACTTGCTTGCCCAGCCTCTCACTAGTCTCCATTCCCAACAACAAGGGCTGGTGGACTGGCTGGCTGGGCTCCCTCGCCCACTTGCTTGCTGACTCCGAGGCCGCCTTAGCTCCTGGCAACCAGCACCCCCTGGCCAGCCCCAGAGGCACCATTTGTGTGTGGAGCTTGTAGCCAGGGCTGCTGCAACAAACAGCTGTGCAAGCCTTTGGGAGGCAGAGACGTGAGACGGCATCAGAGGAGTGAGGGAAGGAAACAGGGACAGAGGCCAGTGTTGCCCGCGGCACCCCTGACCATCATTCAAGGCACCCCAGGGTGCCACAGCACACTGGTTGAAAACCACCGGTGTAGACAATATTGAGCTTGATGGACAAATGGTCTGATTCAGTATAAGAAATATAAGCAGTATATGTTCTCCTGCATGCGGTAAGCAGAATAAGTTATGTGAATGCTTTTCCTGGCCCAAAAGGAAACACGGACTGGCAGGGAGCGGGGGGGGGGGGATAGGCAAGCACCCAGGACTTCCTTCACCTCTTCTACGTTGGATGCTGTCTTTGCAGAGGTCTCCAAGAAAACCATGCCGTGTTCCCGGGCAAAAGCCTCACCTTCTTCCTTCCGTACAGCTCGTCGATTCTCCAAGTCGCTGCGGGATGAGAGAGGCAAGAAATCATAATTAATGATAACAATAATTTCATTTATGAATCACTCCCTACGAAGCACCTTGAAATGATTTCACAATACATTGCAAACACATACAAAAACAAATGCACATATATTCTTGTTCTTATTTATTCCACTTAACTTACTAATCAGCTAAACTACCCCCTCAAGGTGATTTACACATAAAATAATATACAAACATCCCAATTCACTATCATCTACCCCAAGTCCTTGGCCGGTGGGGATGGGGGAACAGGTGAGTTGGGAAGCAGAAGATGACCAGATACCTCTTATTGCCAATGAGCATGACCACCATGTGGGAGCTGGAATGCTGCCGCGCATCTTCTAGCCAGGTGTTCAAATGGTCGAAGCTTTCCCGTCTGCACAGAGCAAGAAAGATAGGTTAGGGTGTGCAGTAGGCGGAATGGGATCCTAGCAAGTTCCACCACTCATCTGGACCACCAGTGAGCGGAACATAAAGTCCCTGCCCCCTCCCCCAAGTTAAACTCTGTGCAGCACATTCTCAGCCATGCGGATCCAAAGACCCACGGTCTGGCGTCATAAGAAGAGCCTGCTGGATCAGGCCAATGGCTCATCTAGTCCAGCATCCTGTTCACGCAGTGGCCAACCAAATGCCTGTGGGAAACCCACAAGCGGGATTTGAGCACAAGAGCACCCTCCTCCCCTGGGTAATTTCCAGAATTACTCCAACTGTGGAGGCTAGAAGCCATTGAGAGGCTTGTCCTCACCTGGTGATGTCATACACCAACAGAGCTCCGGCGGCCCCTCTGTAGTACGAGCGAGTGATGGAGCGAAAGGATTCCTGACCAGCCTTTGAAGAGGGAGAGAACCAATCAGGAAACATGAAAAAACGGAGCTGTCTAAACTACTAGCTAAGCATGCCCACACCTATAGCACCCAACCCCTTTCCATCCCTCTTCCCAGGAAACCCTGGGCATTTTAACTCCATGAAGGGAACAGAGGCCTAACTGTTTTAGGGCATATCTGTACCATACGTTTAAAGTAAAAGGTAAAGGTAAAGGGACCCCTAACCGTTAGGTCTAGTCGTGTCCAACTCTGGGGTTGCGGCGCTCATCTCGCTTTATTGGCGGCGTACAGCTTCCGGGTCATGTGGCCAGCATGACAAAGCCGCTTCTGGCGAACCAGAGCAGCGCACAGAAACGCCGTTTACCTTCCTGCCAGAGCGGTTCCTATTTATCTACTTGCACTTTGACGTACTTTCGAACTGCTAAGTGGGCAGGAGCTGGGACCGAGCAATGGGAGCTCACCCCGTCGCAGGGATTTGAACCGCCGACCTTCTGATCAGAAAGCCCTAGGCTCTGTGGTTTAACCCACAGCGCCACCTGGGTCCCTGTTTAAAGTACTATACCACTTTAACAATCATGACTTCCTCTGAAGATCCCTGAGAGTTATAGTTTGTTAAGAGTGCTGAGAGTTGCAATGAGACCCTTATTACCCTCAGAAAGCAACAATTCTCAGAGCGCTTTATCCATCTTTCCAGGGAACTCTGGGAATTGTAGAATTGTAGTTGTTGTAGCAGCACCCTTAACAAACTACATTTCCCAGGATTCTTGGAGCGGTGGGGAGCCACGACTGTTAAACTGTGTAAGAGTGCTTTAAATGTATGTTGTAAATGTGCTTCGGTCTCCTTAGCCCCCCAATCCCCCTCCCCACTCCACTTTTCAAAATTCGGACCCACAGCCCCCTCCTCTTGAAATTACAGCCTCTCTATTCTCCTAATTTGTTCCCTTCTTCCTTCCAACTCTGCAGCCCTGGAGCAGTTGGTTAAATAGGGCTGGAGGAATAATTTCCTGCCTGTCAACACTTAATTAAAACAAAACAAAACAAAAGAGGTAGGAACACTGGCTGGGAGCAGATGCCCAAGATGGGAATAGACAACCAACTAAAACAAAATGATCCCTGTGAAGCTAAAATGCCCTCCCTCTGTTTCGGCACTCCGGTCCCCAAGATCGTTCCTTCGCATTTGCAAAGGGTCAAGGCTTCAAGGGGAGCTCACCGTGTCCCAAATTTGCAGCTTGATCTTTTTGTTGTCAATGGTGACCATCCGTGCACCAAACTCTACACCTGGTGGAGAAATGGAAGAACAGGAGAAAGTTCAGAGGAGAGGGACTCTCTATAACCCTGACCCGCCATATCATTCAACCCATGTTTCTCATTATAACCCGGCCTGTGAAGCCCCACCCCTCCAGTTCTGCCACCCTCAGCCAACCAAAGGTCTCCTGTTCCTATAAGCGACCCATTCTCCCTCACTAGACCTTAGACATGAAACTCCCTGCTTGGACACATATGTGGCATCTTTTCTCTCCTTCCAGTTGTCCTCAAATCCAGCAGCGGAGCAAGCCGATCAGGCACCTGGGGCAGCGCACATGCCCTGCGCCCAGGAGCGGGGCCAGCCGGGGCAGGACGCTCCGTGGGGCCTCTGAGGAGTCTGGCTGCCTCCTCCCCCTCAACTGCCCTACAGCTGAGGGGGAGGCGGCAGGCGGACCGTTTGGGGCAGCACAGAGCCTGCAGGCACCCAAGCCACCACATCACTCCCAGTGGCTTGGACGTGCTGCAGGCCCCGTGCTGAGTGCCACCCGGCATCTTATCACCCCCCCAGTGGTGACACCTGGGGCGGCCTGCCCCCACCACACACCCCTTCCTCCGCCCCTGCTCAAATCCCCCTTTATCCTCATGGGTTATCTTCTTCCTCATTCCCACCTGCTATCCAAACTGCTAAGCATGTGTCTTTGGTCTTAACCGTATCCATTCCTCCAGGCTTTACTCATCATCTCTCTGTGTCACTCTTTTATCTTAAATTGCAGGCTCCTGAAGAGTGGAGACCCTTTTTGCCTATGTGGCTCTGTGTATGTACATACTTACACACACACACACACACACACACACACACACAGACCTTACTGTATGCTTGTGAAACATGGACCACTTATAAATGCCATCTCCAACTCCTCAAAAGATTCCATCAACAGTGTCTCCGAAAATTCTTACACATAGCTTGGGAAGACAGGCGAACTAATGCCAGTGTACTGGAAGAAGCAAAGGTCACCAGTGTCGAAGCGATGATTCTTCAACATCAACTTTGTTGGACTGGTCATGTTGTGCGGATGCCTGATTATCGTCTCCCAAAGCAACTACTCTATTCTGAACTTAAAAATGGAAAGCGCAATGCCAGTGGTCAACAAAAGAGGTTTAAAGACTCTCTCAAGGCAAATCTTTTAAGAAATGTAGTATAAACACCGACAACTGGGAAACACTGGCCTGTGAGCGCTCCAATTGGAGAACAGCCTTTACCAAAGGTGTCGTGGGGTTTGAAGACACTCGAACTCAGGATGAAAGGGAGAAACATGCTAAGAGGAAGGCACGTTTGGCAAACCCTCACCGTGATCAACTCCTGCCTGGAAACCTATGTCCCCAATGTGGAAGGACGTGTTGATCCAGAATTGGCTTCCACAGTCACTTACGGACTCACTGTTAAGACCGTGTTCATGGAAGACAATCTTACTCAACCACAAGTGATTGCCAAAGATGAAGAAGAATACACACACACACACACACGCACATGAGAGAAAGACAAGATGGTGCTGTTGTTATGGACAGCGTTTCTGTACATGCTGAAAAAGAGCCTGTGCTCCCCTGTTCTCTCCCTACCGCCCAGCTGTAGGGCATCGTGTCCCCCCCAGCTTTGTTCCTCCAGTCCAGGTACAGGCAACGACACCCCCTCCTCTGGAACCCTGCCTTAATAATACCCCAAGGCCCATTGGGGACTCACCTATGGTCAGGTCATGGACAGCTGTGAACCGCTTATCTGTGAACTGTAACAAGAGGCAGGATTTTCCAACACCTTTGGAAAAATAAATAGAAAATAAATTCAGAACCTGTTGTACAAAAAGAAAAAAAAGATACCCTGTGATCGGTGGTGGCTGGTGCCCATTGAGACCCATAGGATGGAAGGAGAAAGGCCCACAAATGCCAATGCCAAGCAGAGACACCTAACTCTAGCTTGGCTCCCAGCTGAGTTCTACAAAGGCAACACCTGCAACAAGGAGGGAGCCAACAGGCAGTGCTGCTTCTGGTGGAGGCTAGCAGAGGGCCAATTGAACTTTATTTTTGTTTCATTTTTATTTATTTATTCGATTTATATACCACCTTTTATCCAAAGATCCCAGGGAGGTATACAACATTAGGAACTCAATTTATGCGGTGTAATAATAAAAAAACACATGACACAGCATAATCATCAAACAATCGTAATAACAGCCCCCGCCACATTTAACAGGCCATAGATTGTTTAATGGCCAAAGGCCTGGGTAAAAAGGACTGTTTTCACCTGGCATCTAAAGTCATGTAATGATGGTGCTGGGCAAGCCTCTCTGGGGAGAGCATTCCACCACAGAAAAGGCTCGCTCTCGTGTTGCCATCCTCTGAACCTCTCGGGGAGTGGGGACATAGAGAAGGGCTTTGGATGACAAGCAGAGGGTCTGAGTCGGCTCATATGGGGCGAGGCGGTTCTTAAGGTACTGAGATCCTGAAGCTTTGTAGGTCAAAGCCAGCATTTTGAATTGGTTGGTGGGGCAGGGCCTTCTTTGCCCTATGGCCTCACTGCCTGCAAATTGTACAAGTTACATGGAAGCCTCTGCAAACCTCTTGGGAGTATTTCCTCACTTTCTCTTGAGATTTTATTTATTTGCCACTTATAGTTCTTCCTTTATACAGCTGTCATGCTCCCTTTTATGTGGACCGTATACTGACTCTATCAATGTTGTTTTTAAATGTATGTTTTGCTTTTTTTCCCATTTGTTTTGTGTTTGTAATTTTGTAACGTCACCCAAAAAGAACACGATCCATAACTCATGGAGAAAAGGCAACTATGCCTGGCAAAACAATAATGCCCTTGCTCTTCACTAAGGGGCAAACAGACTTCCTAAACTAAGGGCCTCTACAAGCTTGTTGCTGCGACTTAAAAGGCCCAGTCTTGCATCCCACCTAACCTCTAATGTTGAATGCAGTGGCCAGGCAGGAAAATGTGGGAGAGGAGGGTTTGATGACAAGCTATGTGAAGGACCATTTCAGGTAGAGTTGGAGAACCCATGGCCCTCCAGATATTGCTGGACTCCATCTCCCATCAGTCCCAGCAACCAGCATGGACAATACTCAGGGATGATGGAAGTTGTGGTCCAGCAACATCTGCAGTGTCCCAAGCTCTCCATCCCTTTGCAGGCATGGCCAAACTTGGCCCTCTAGCTGTTTTGGAACTACAATTCCCATCTTCCCTGACCACTGGTCCTGTTAGCTAGGGATGATGGGAGTTGTAGTCCAAAAACATCTAGAGGGCCAAGTTTGGCCATGCCTGCTTTAAGGCTTTGTAGGCAATAACTCATACTGTCTTGAATTGGAGAGAAAAAGAGACCCTTTATTTCACTTCCACAATTTGGTTAGCAGACGTGAAACCACTCCCATCCTCCATTGCTTTGATCAACAGCACAATTTCCCCACAATTGAATTTCCCCATCTCTCTGTTCTATAGGTAAAGGTAAAGGGACCCCTGACCATTAGGTCCAGTCGTGTCCAACTCTGGGGTTGTGGTGCTCATCTCGCTTTATTGGCCGAGAGCCGGCGTACAGCTTCCGAGTCATGTGGCCAGCATGACAAAGCCACTTCTGGCGAACCAGAGCAGTGCACGGAAACGCCGTTTATCTTCCCGCCAGAGCGGTTCCTATTTATCTACTTGCACTTTGACGTACTTTCGAACTGCTAGGTTGGCAGGAGCTGGGACCGAGCAATGGGAGCTCACCCCATCGCAGGGATTCGAACCGCCGACCTTCTGATCAGCAAGCCCTAGGCTCTGTGGTTTAACCCACAGCGCCACCTGGGTCCCTGTCTCTGTTCTATACTGGCAGGTAAAAAGGTAAAAGTAAAGGAGCCCTGGACAGTTAAGTCGAGTCAAACTTGACTATAGGGTGTGGCGCTCATCTTGTTTCAAGCTGAGGAAGCTGGTGTTTGTCCTCAGACAGCTTTCTGGGTCTTGTGGTCAGCATGACTAAACTGCTTATGGAGAGTGTTTGAGAGACTTGTAAGATTATATGTAAGAAATAGTATGGTTGGTCTGCGGGTACTTTGCAGGATCTTGGCTTCTGAGCTTAGACCATCTTACCCCAACCTTGTGTATGGTTGGTGAGGGTGGAACGGGGCATCAACATTATATAATTGATAATATTACTGCTGTTCAGCCTACTCAAAGATCTACATTACAGTGGTACCTCGGGTTACATACGCTTCAGGTTACATACGCTTCAGGTTACAGACTCTGCTAACCCAGAAATATTACCTCGAGTTAAGAACTTTGCTTCAGGATGAGAACAGAAATCGGGCAGCGGCGGTGCAGCGGGAGGGGGAGGCCCCATTAGCTAAAGTGGTGCTTCAGGTTAAGAACGTTTTCAGGTTAAGAACGGACATCCGGAACGAATTAAGTACGTAACCAGAGGTACCACTGTATTATACTGAAGAAGAGCCAGTGGAGACAAGGCATCAGTTGAGGGAGGCCCTTTTGATCATGATACCTTGCCTCTGTAACTCCCTATTTGTGTCCACTTCCCAGGTTTCCTCTCCGATTATCTCTTTGTAAAAGAAACAAACTGAAAATGCTTCTTTGGCCCTGCCCTGCCCACCTCCAGCTTTCCACAGGGTTTGAAACCTGCTGTTGTTACTATTACTATGCTATTATTGCAACATAATGCAACAATCCTCCTGAACTGTAGTAACCTGTCATCATGGGTTATATGTTTAGACAGTGATTTTTTTTTTACTGCAGCGATTTTATACTTGTGCATCATCAGCTGGGTCCAAGATCCCTGCGATTAAGAAGTACAGGGAGGAGGAATTAAAAAAAAAAAAGTGTAAGGCAGACCTATCCAAGCCTTTCCGTGGTTCCCACACTGACAGCCCAATTCTATGCATGTTTACTCAGAAGTAAACAGAGTTCAATGGTGCTTACTCCCAAGCAGATGTTGTGTTTTGCTAGTTCTGTCCTTTTAATTCTAGTGTGATTTTAGGAAACTTCATGCATCCTTGGGTGGGCTGTGCCAAAAAAAGGGGGGGACTATAAATAATGTCACAAACAAATGAGTAAAGGATTTGTAGCCTTGTGTTGGGGAACCCAGAGCAAGGAAGTGGTCCTTTCACACAGTGTCAGATGTTCAATATCTGCAAAATGGGATCAACGGTGTCCTTCCTCACAGGGTTGTTGTAAGGTCGCGCATTCTATATATTGACTCAAATAGTGACCTATATAGTGACCTCTCTCTCTCTCTATGTATATTATTTGCCTTAAATAATAATATCCCCGCCCCCACAGTCCCCACCCCACCCTACCCGAGGCTGAAACTCCCTCATTTTCCCCGCCCATACCGGTGTCCCCGATGATGACGTATTTGAAGAGATAGGCGTAGGACATGGCTCTGAAGCCCCCCTAAACCCCAGCCCCGGCCTGGAGGTTCTCCAGGGGCCACTCTAGCTCACTCAACAGCCGCCATGTCTATTGCTCTCGCGCTCCCTGTCCTTCCTCTCCCTCCCTCCCTCGTCCAGCGACGCTCTGGTTTTCCTTTTCCGGCACCTTTTCCAGCAAGCCGGTGGCTACAGAGCTCATCGGTCCTTTCCGCGCCCGCTCTGGCCCATCCCTCGTTGGCCGGAGCCACGTTTCCTGCGTCGCTCTAGGCATCCTGGAGGTTTAACGTCACAGCTCCTCCTTCTCCTGCAAAAACAAACGAACAACCCGAACCGTTAGGCGGTTTGCCGAACCGGCTTTTTTACGTCATATCCGCTGGACTACTACCCTCTCCCGACGTATGCGTAGGGACGCTCTATCACCTGCCCTTCCTGCTTCCCCGCACTACGCTCTAGCCTCCCGCTCGACTCTCTCCTCAACGGCTCAGACGGGCGTGTTCGGAGAAAGAGCCGCGGCCGTCCGATATTGGGGGGCTGGGTGGGAAGGAAATTTGCCCCAAGTTTGCCCCTCAGAGAAGTGATAAATAGCAGCGGAGGGAAGGCCGGGCGGAAGTGACGCACGTTCCCGGCCTGAGGTCGGGTGGGCGGAAGGGCTTTCCGGTTCCGGTTGAGGAGCTGGGGAAGAAAGACGGGGGGGAGGGGGAGAGTGCGGCGGGGTCTCCCCCTCTCTTCGGCGAGGCTCTGAGGCTGCGGCCATGGAGGTAAGAGAGCCTAACTGGCGGTGGGGACCCTGGGACAACCACGCTGGGGGGTGGGGTGGGTGACGGTGGGTCCCCCTTGCCTTTAAAAAGGGTCCCCATGGGATTGGCTCTGTGGAGGGAAAGGGCATAATGGGGGGCTGGGGAGGAAGGGGAAGGGGATGGGGCTGAGGTTATCAGGGGGTGCAGTGTATCTCCCCCCTCCCCGGATTGTGTGTTTGGTACCTTCCAACGTTTCCTTAAGGAGCCCAACTGAAGGCAAAAGAGGGGAGGGGGTGTGGGGTTCAGCAGTTGCCTTGGGCCCAACTTGGCCTCTCCTAGCCTGTCCATCTTCCTAACTTCTTATCTTTGCCTCCTCTTGGCATTTGAGAGGATGTGGAGGACCCCTCTAGCTCTTTCGGCTAATAGCCACTGGCCGGCTCATCCTCTGTGGGTTGAACCCCACATCAGAGATATGACACAGTTGGGGATGTTTGAGGAAGGGTGTGGGGAGAAAGGGGGTGTCCTTGCGGGGAAGGGGGTGCCTTGGAAGTGGGGGTGAGGGTTCCACCAGGAAGCAAGATAATACTTACTGGAGTTCATTCCGGGGCACAAAGGTGAAAGTTCAGTCCTTGGATTGTGCTTGGTTAGAGTGGAGTAAGTCCAGTTTGCATCTTGTAGTAATGTCAGCTGTGGATTCCCCCCCCCCCCAGTTGTGGGTGCTTCACTCCTAGTAACGCAGGTAAATGTGGCATGGATTGCTCATGGGGAGCTGTTTGCAGATTGACCTACCTTACGTGTGCACAAAAATGGCATTTGTTCTCTAAAAGCCTGTGATCTTCCTTCTGTGTCTCTTTTCCACATCACATGCACACATCTTAAATACCCCCGAAATGGCAATAAAATGTTGATCAGAATATACTTGAGTCCACATATGTTTGTTTTTGGGAGGAAATCAGTTGAATGTCATTTGTTCAGTCTTGATCTCTTCAGGAAAGAATATCTACCCATCCCAGGATAGATTGGGTAGGAACTAATTTTGCATATAGCTGTTCTTCTATAGTTTGGTTTGTATGGTCCATCTGAAGTTACTCCTCCATGAGCACCTTGGCGTTGCACACTTGCAACCGCTTGCACATCATCCTTTTGACATTTGTTGGTCCCACTGGTGTGGCTTGAGTGTAAGATGTGCCCTGCTTGGCTGGGACAGACAGTTGGATCATGACCTCTGGGCTCTTCTGAACCTGAAGTTGTGTGCCAACTGCACATGCCTTTGCCAACCTATTTACCTTCAGATGGTTTGCACTACGACTCCCATCAGCCCCAGCTAGCCTGGCCATGCCGGCTGGGAGTGATGGGAGTATAGTCCAAAACATCTTTAGGGAATCAGATTGGTGAAGGCTGCCCTACCCCTTGTTGTATCCGGTCTGCTCATGTTAGCTTGGAATACGGTTGAGCTGCATGATGACTGCAGATGTTTCCTCTCATAGTATGCTAAGTTGCCCTTTATAGTCTTTCAAAACTGTGTGAGGCAGTGATGTCATTGTTCATCTTGGGCAGGGCATCTTGGGACTACCTGCATCCAAGGAGTGCCTTGGAGCATGTGCTTGGATGAAGGTCAAAGTACCACTCATTTAGCTCACTGACGCTGCTTATTACAAGGTGCCTCTGCATGAAATGATTACCTGACCTTAAAATTGACTACAGGTAGTTCTACTTTGTCCTTACAACATATGGACCTGTGTTCAGGGGGCTGTAAATCAGGGAGTCTGAAGTACTAGGAAGGCTCAAGAAGTTCTAAATTCACATTTGTGCTTGGCTGTATGTGTGTGTGTGTGTTCAGAAGCACTGAATAGGAATTCCAACATGTTTTATTATTTTTCAACTCTCTGCTCTGTTAGAGAATAGGGAACTGTCTCATACTGAATCAGACCACTGGTCCATCTTGCTCAACATTGCCCACACTTGACTGGCAGTGGCTCTCCAAGGTTTCAGGCAGGGAACAATCCCAACCCTACCTGGAGATGCTGGGAACTGAACCTGGGACCTTCTACCAGGAAACAGTTTCCTCTGTCTCTGAGCTGCAGTCAGTTCAAATGTTACTTGTCAGGAGTAGGATTTGAACCCATAACTCAGGGGAGATGGTGACTTTGTAGGCACCTCAGCCGTCCTGGCTGCTTAAATTATAGTGGCTCCACTTGGGCTCAAACACACAACCCTCTATGTTTAAGCAGATATTACGATTACTACAGAATGGAATCCAGCATGGAATCCACATGTTGTGCCCTTGCCATGAGAAGAAGCTGAGGATCTCCTTGTGCGGTTGCTAGGCAACTGCAGCATACTTCCTCCCACACCCATTAAGATTATGGTTATCCAGGACCTGGAGCATTGGGGCAGGAATGTTCAGCAGTGAGTTTTGATGCTTGTGCACACAAACCCCAGTCTGGCCCTCTGCATAGAAACCAGGCCTGTCCAACAGAGGAGGGCAGGAACTCTGAAAATGCTAGAGTCTCTTTCAGCCGTATCTCTTCCATTCATTCATTCATTCATTCATTCATTCATTCATTTGGTATGGGGAACATGAATATACAAAGCTGCCTTTTACTGAGTCGAATGATAAGCCCATCTAGTTTTCTACTCTGACCGGCAGCAACTCTCGAGGGATGCAGGCAGCAGCAGCAGCACCCCCCCCCCAAATCATTATACAATAACTGTACAGCACCAGGGGTTCAGAGTGTAGCAATTGAGTCGGGTGATGGATTGGGCTGTTAAGCTTCTTGGCTTCTGCTTCAATAAGATTACTGGCCTCTGCTGCTGTGCTTTCTTAAACAGTTGCTCGATTTGTAGACATTAGCAGGAGAAAATGCTGGTATCAGTGCTGTGGAAAGCTTTTTGTGTGCTGATGCCTGCTAAAGGCTCAGCTGTAGTTTGAATGTTTTAAAACAATTTTTTTTGTGGGCTGGTGACACACTCTGCTTTGGACCTTGGGTGAGGCCAGTGGGTGAGACCATGGGGACAGCATTGGCACCATAGATGACGTTTACATTCCCCCACTACTTGGTGATGTACCCATATATCATTCAGAACTGGTTTGATGTCCATATCGTGATAATCAGTTTCATAATTTTTGACCTGGCAATATATCACGAATTATGATGTGTGTCTGTTTGTGCTATGCAAAAATCACAATGTGGGGGAAACGGTGAAGCTAGCTAGTGCCTCTACATAGCTCCATCCTTATTTCAGACATCTTGGCATATCAGTATATTGTGAAGTTTAGCTGGTGATATATCGCGATGTTGAAAAGCAGATATCGCCCAGCCCTATCACTTGGCTGAACGACACTGCACTGGCGACTTTTAAAGCAGCATTGTTCTCGGTGTGGTAGCATGGCAAGGCTAGGCCCAGGTTGAAATTCATTTGCCACTCAACCACAAAGCTTTATTAGGTGGCCCTGGGCAATTTTACTGTCTCTCGGCCTAACTTAACTCGAAAGGGTGGATTTTGTGGGCGTTCAATAAAACTGAATGTTGGGTAAAAGACAGCACTTCTTCACACAGCACGTAATTAAACTATGGAACTTGCAGCCACAGGAGGCAGTGATGGCCACCGACCTTTGAAAGAGTTGAACAAATTCATGGGAGAGAAGCCACAATGTCTATGCTCTGCCTCCACAATTGGAGGCAGCAGTGCTTCTGAATACCAGTTGCTGAAAACCACAGGAGGGGAGAGAGCTCTTGTGCTTGGGTCCTGCTTGTGGGTTTCCTGCAGGCATCTCGTTGGCCACTGTGAGAACAGGCTGCTGGACTAGATGGGCTGTTTGCCTGATCCAGCAGCGCTCTTATGTGTTCTTATCCCCAGGTAGGGCTGGGAGAACTGCCTGAAGCCATAGAGAACGGCTGCTAGTCAGTGTAGACCAGGGGTAGTCAACCTTTTTATACCTACCGCCCACTAATGCATCTTTCTTGATGATAAAATTTCCTTACTTCCCACCAGTGCTCAATGGAAGGAGGATTCAGTTTGTGCCGTAGAACCCCCTACTGCCCACCTAGAATCCTGAAACGGTAGGGGAACCAGGTTGACAACCCCTGGTGCAGACAGTACTGAGCGAGATAGACCAGTGGTGTGATTCCTTTTAAAGTAGCTTCCTTCGTATCAACTTCTGACTAATGAGCTTTTTAAGACTGCGGAAGTGGAGGTCACAAGTGATGGTTTTATGAGTTCCCGAAGTGTGAGTGGCGCTACAACCATGGATTTGTCTGGTTATATTGGACTTGGGGTGAGACTGCATTTGTGATGAAGGAAAAATAAATAAAGGATTGCTAATGTTTTCCCTTCTCCCCCTAAGTTCCCTGGAGGAAATGAGAATTACCTGGCTATCACCGGGACAGCGCACCCCTTTTTGTCAGGGGCCGAGGTGAGTTGGGCTGCTTGCAGGGGCTGAGGGTGCAGGGCAGTTGGCGGCGGAGAGCGTGGAATGCAAGCGCTGGATGGCAGGAACCGGGGAGATGTTGCCACCTGCAGCTCACAGCAGACCAAATGCTTTGTTGTGGTGCCTCCAGTTTCAAGGGACAGTCCTCTTGTCTGAGACTCCGGAGAACGAAAACAAGGGGGAGAGCAGGCTTCGGTGCTTACCCGAGGCAAGACTTTTTGCTCTGTGTGTTCCTCTTTGAAGCTTAAAAAGCTTGCAAATTGAGAATCGCCTTATTCTGAAAATCAGAACTTAAGAAGCATCCTTAAATAAGTGTCACTTTTTTATTATTTATTTTTGCTTTCACATCCCACCTTTCTTCCAAGGAGCTCAAGGTGGCACATATGGTTCTTTCCCCCTCTCCACAACAACTCTGTCAGGTACATTAAGCCGAGAGGCGGTGACTGGCTCAACGTCACCCAGCGAGCTTCACAGCCGAGTGGGGGATTTGAACTCGGGTCTCCCAGGTCCTAGTCAGACACCCTAACCGCTACACCAGCAGGGACCCTGAAGGGCCTCTTTGCTCAGAATAGACCATACAGGGCTGGATGGACAACATCTGATCTAGTGTAGTGTGCCTTTCCTAAGTTTGTACATCTGCATCAAAGTCTCTCTTTCTCTCTTTTCCTCCCTCCCTTTTGCTCAGACCTTCCACACGCCAAGCCTGGGGGATGAAGAGTTCGAGATCCCGCCCATCGCGCTGGACGCCGACCCCTCCCTAGCCGTTTCAGACGTGGTTGGCCACTTTGAGGACCTGGGTGACCCTGTGACTGCCCCAGACACCACTTTTTCTGCCCAGTATGGGGTGCAGGCGCTTGACATACCTGTGGGCATCAGCCATGGTCTCATGGAGCAAGGTGGGGGACTACTGAGCGGGGGGCTGGCCATGGTGAGTACCCTGCCTTACATAGTTTTCAGAGTGCATGCAGTTATCATGTGACTCCCCTGGTGGGCAGCGCAGTATCTTCTGGGGCAAAATCCAGTTTGTGGGTTATCGTGTGTTAGCCTTCGATTTGCCCATACCATTCAAGGGATTCTTCCAGGCCAGAGCAAGTTGGTTCAATTCCTAGCTGTCATGGAGGAGAACTGCCCCACCTACTTGTGGAGCTGATTTCAGGAGGTGGGAAGGAACATGCCAGAAGCGTCCAAGCTGTTTCCCCCCAACACAATTCCAGAAATCATCTTTGTGCCACTCTGGCCGCAACAAACATTGGTGTGTGAGAGGGGGGCTGCTTCTGTCAGTGCTGTGGTTCACTTCAGCTGGTTGCCAATCTCCACATTGCGTGATTTCCTTTAGAAGTCCTCAGTTTGTTAGTTTGTTGCCTTTGCGGCCCCCCTTTCCCTCCAAGGAGCCCAAGGTGGCGTGCATGGTTCTCTCCACAACAGCCCTGCGAGGTAGGATACAGTGCAAGGCAGCGACTGGCCCAAGGTCACCCAGTGAGCTGCATGGCCAAGTCAGGGATTTGAACCCTGGTCTCTCCTAGATCTTAGCCTGACAATCTATCCACAACACCACACCGGCTCTGTGTTCCATTCCTCAGTTGCTTCCCAAAAAATGTCTGAGCAATTTCGCAATGAAAATATCAGCAGTAAAAGCAACTGCCTAATTTCGTATGTCATATATATATATATATATAAAAACATTATTCTAACAAAAAAAAATACTTCCATGTGCAAGTTCACATCCAGTACAGATATAGGCTTGGATACAGATCACCGCTTAAAAGACTTACTAAAAAAGGGAGGGTCTTCAGTGGGGCTGTAGCTCAGTGGAAGATCATCTGCCTTCCATGTAGAAAGGTCCCAGGTTCAATTTCTGGCACCTCCCAGTAGGGCTGGGATAGATGACTTGTCTGCAACCCTGGAGAGCTGTTGCCAATCAGTGTCGATGATACTGAGCTAGGTGAGCCCAATGGTCTGGCTCAATAGAAAGTTGCTAAGACAGGAGGAGGAGCATTTATTAGTGGGACCTGCAGCAAAATGTTGCAGCGTATTCTCCCTCTTAGTGGGAGTGCTCCTATTCCCGTTTCCAGCCAGCCATTCCTTCCAAGCACGGCATTTCACTCTTCCCCCACCTCCCAGTTTTCCGGTTTTCTGTTCCTATTGACATGCAGCATTCTGTGGCCACTGAGGCACATTCTCAGCCTTCCTTTGTTTTTGGCTGGGGTGTGTGCATGCTTGAGAGTTGTATGTTCACATATATTTTTTGTACTTTTCCCAACCTTGGGCTTCTCCCAAACGAGAGCATCCTAGAAGATACTACAGCTGGCTGAAATCCTGAGCAGGAGCCCATTTTGCCATCTGTGTCCCATCGCCAAACCCCATTCGCTTGGAGCTTTTCAGTCAGCTCCATTGTGCAATTAAACATTCTATTAATTCACACACCCATTTAAAAACATGTAAGTAATTAGGCTCCGATAATAAACAGATTCAGGCTGGTCAGGGTCGTTAGCTCAGGGGCTGAATTTCCTTATTTCACCAGCGTCTTCCTTGCACAGCAGGAAATGGCAGGAGTCTGGTGTGCTGCTGTTATCAGGAAACAAGATAAGCTCCTGGTTCTCCCCCAAACCCTCTGACAAGCGCAGAGGGCTTTGGCCAAGACGTGCGCTGTTCTCTACACTGCAGCCCAAGTGAAACAAGAGAAGATACACAATGCAAGGGACTCCTTGACGGAGAAGGCGATCAATGGCTGCTATGCTCTGCTGGGCATCTTTCTCACTGGAGGGCCAGATTGTCGCACAGATTTCTGCCTTTCTATAACTATTGACACGACCCTGAATTCTCCCTCTCCCTCTGCAGGATTTGGACCACCCCATGGGGACGCAATACAGCGCCAACCCGCCCGTCACCATCGACGTGCCCATGGCGGACATCAGCTCCGGTTTGATGGGGCATGGCCAGCTGACCACCATCGACCAGTCGGAGCTCAGTTCACAGCTGGGCCTCAGCCTGGGGGGCAGCGCCATCCTGCCCCCTGCAGCCCAGTCGCCCGAGGAGCGGCTCTCGCCCACCCCCTCGCCCACCAGTTCCATGCACGAGGAAGAGACGGAAGAGATCCGGCGGGTGAGTCTTGGCTTGCCGGCATTCAGGGGTGTCCCAGCCTGAACAGTTGGTGTCTAGAGTCGGTTTGTGCATGTGCAGAATCCTCTTGTTTTTGCATGGAGGGAACATGACCCCATTGCTCGGCTTGCTTTGCCTCTGGCCCTGCCCACCCATCACTGATATGTTGCCCTTGGAAGGTTTCTTTACCAGGGCATGCTGCCTCGGGGCTACAAAAAAAGGAGAAAAGGTTCCCACTTTGGGGCTAGAGTGTCAGACTGGGATGACACGAGGTCCAGATCCCCTGCCATGAGACTCACCAGGTGACCTTTAGTTGACCGTTAGTTGAGATTCCTGCATTGACCTGAGGGTCCTTTTCAGCTCTAAAATTCTGTGCTTCCACGACCGTCTGGGTCAGGTGAGCAGGTGATGAATTCAATCCACCTGTTGCCCCATGCAGGCTCTCGGCTATTTTGGTTTAGGGCAGTGATGGCTAACCTTGACACTCCAGATGTTTTGGGACTACAACTCCCATCATCCCTGACCACTGGTCCTGTTAGCTAGGGATGATGGGAGTTGTAGTTCCAAAACATCTGGAGTGTCAAGGTTAGCCATCACTGGTTTAGGGGCTATTGCCTAGGACATCTTGCTGCGCTTAACCCAAGACCCTCCCAATGTGGCTAGACTGCAACTCCCCGCAGCCTCAATGGTGAGAGAAAGAGAGTGGGCTGGGCTGGGCTAGCAGTTGTCGTCTGGGCGACTGCAGGTTTCCCCATCCCTGTTTTAAAAGCGAGGGCCTCTCCATTCCATTTTTTCTTTCAAACGCTCGTTTCATGCGAAAGTGGCCCACTTCCTCTCCTGCGCTGTGGTTAGGCCATTTCCTTCCAATTGCTTTGAGTCCTGCCAGCCCAGCTTAGCTGCCGTTTGCCTGCCTGCCTTTTCCGTCTGTTCCTTATCATCCTTGATGAGGTGGAGGGGGGGAACGGTTTAGGAATATGCACTGAGCAAAGCGGAATTGGTTCCCTATCCGCTCCCCCCCATGAGCGAATCCCCCCAAGCGGCTGCCACCGCCGTGCCCTCTGCCCCGTGGAGCCCGTTCCCGACCCTCTCCCTCTCTGTCCTTGCAGCAAGTTTCCGTCGCCAAGCCGGCGGTGATGGCCCTGGCGGCCCCGGCGCCGGTCGTGGCCCCCGTGGTGGCGGTGGACGCGGGGAAGAAGCAGAAGCCGGCCAAGAAGCAGAAGAAGAAAAAGGACCCCAACGAGCCCCAGAAGCCCGTTTCGGCCTATGCTCTCTTCTTCCGCGACACGCAGGCAGCCATCAAGGGGCAGAACCCCAAAGCCACCTTCGGCGAGGTCTCCAAGATCGTCGCCTCGATGTGGGACAGCTTGGGGGAGGAGCAGAAGCAAGTGCGTGCCAAGGGGGTTGGGCAGTGGGGAGGGAGGGAGAAGTGGGAGGGGCTGGGGAGGGTGTTTTTTGGGGGGGCAGCATCGCTGAGGGGTTGAGGAGGAGGCTGTAGCTGCAAAGGAGCAAAGCAGAAACATTGGGGAGATAGTGAACGTGCAGCATTGCCCTTACAGAGGGATGGGGAGCTGCTTTGGATTGGGGCCCCAGCCAGTAGCATCCAACAGCCACATAGGTTTGCTCACTCCTGCTGTTGTTGTAGATCAGGCATCCCCAAACTGCGGCCCTCCAGATGTTTTGGCCTACAACTCCCATGATCCCTAGCTAACAGGACCAGTGGTCAGGGATGATGGGAATTGTAGTCCAAAACATCTGGAGGGCCAAAGTGTGTGGATGCCTGTTGTAGATTTTGCATTGCATAGAGACCTCCCAGGTCCTGTCCAACTTTATGCTTCTAAAGAGAGCACTTTTTTAAAAAAGAGAATGCAAACTGCAGCGTTCATCTTTGAAAAGTCTTCCCCGTACAACTCTATGTTGGGTGGGGGTGTCTGTTCGCCTCAGAACATTGGCGGCAGAGGGGTGCAGCAAAGCAGCGTGGTTTGAACAGGGAGCCAGGGAGCCTCTGCCACAGCCTTCCTTCCTCTCTCCTTGCCAGGTGTACAAGCGGAAAACGGAGGCAGCGAAGAAGGAGTACCTGAAAGCGCTGGCGGCCTACCGTGACAACCAGGAGTGCCAGGTAAGAGATGAGCCTTCTTGCCTCTGCTGTTCCCAGGACTGCTGGGGTGTAAAGCTGTCCTGCCCTCTCCTCTCCTGCCTCGATGGACACAGCAAGAAAAGAAACCTAGAAAACTACCCTTCTTCCACACAGAACAGCCTTTGCCAACCTGGTGCCTTTTGATTGCTTTGGACTACAACTCCCATCAGCCCCAGCCATGCTGTCTGACGGGAGTTGTTCTCCAAATTTAAGGTACCAGGATTGCAAAGGCTAGAAAAGCCTGTCCTTCCAGCCCAGAACTGTCCTGCAGTGGCTTTCCAGGCTGAAAAAAGGAGAGGGGGTCTTCCATCCCATCGCTTAAAGGGCCGTCGCTCAGTGGGAGAGCATCTGCTCTGAATACAGAAGGTTTTGGGTTCAATTCTCAGCATCTCCAGGTAGGGCTGGGAAAAGATTCCTGCCCCGAATCCCTGGAAAGCCACTGCTACCCAGCGTAGAGAAAGTAGTGAGCTAGCTCAGTGTTTCCCAGACTTGGGTCTCCAGCTGTTTTTGGACTACAGCTCCTATCACCCCTAGCTAGCAAGACCAGTGGTCAGAGATGATGGGAACGGTAGTCCCCAAACAACTGGAGACCAAAGTTTGGGGGAAACTTAAGCTAGATGGACCAGTGGGTGTGGCCAGTTCCTCTGTTCCTGTCACCTGTTCCCTGGAGACGCCAAGGATCGAAGGCAGGACTTCCTGCATGGCTCTGGTGCTGATGTGCATCTCTTCTGGCGGCCCAATCTGTGGTGTAACTAGAAACCACTTCCTAGATGCCTGCGGAGAAGTAGGGGAGAAATCACAACACTCCTGGCTACTCCTAGTTACATAAGCGCTTGCCTACCCATCTCTTAACTGGATCGTTTCAGGAGCAGCTATTCCCTCCCTCCCTGGGGAAGGGACCTTTTTGTGACGCTTCTTCGGGGGCAGAATGAGAAGCGGAAGATCAGCTGCCCCAAATAATGGGGGAGCTTTCTGTGCCTTCCCCTTTTCCCTTCCTTGACTTCTCTTTTCTTTTGGAATCCCCAAAGCCCCCCTAGATTCTTTTCCCCCCAGCCAGGGGCGTAGCAACGGGGGGGCAGGGGGGCGGGCCACCCCGGGTTCCACCCCGGAGGGGGGTGACACTTTAAAAAAAAAAAAGTTTTTTTAATTTTTTTTTTTTAATTTTTTTTTTTAATTTTAACTTCATTGAAAAAAAGATATAATAGACACACACACAACCCCCCACACCTCACAAAGTGGCACCATCAGAGGGGGGTGACACTTTTTATTTTTTTAAAAAAAAAATAAAAAAAAATATTTTTTAATTTTATTTTAACTTTATTGAAAAAAAAGAGATAATAGACACACACACACAAAACCCCCACACCTCACAAAGTGGCACCATCAGAGGGGGGTGACACTTTTTATTTTTTTTATTTTTTATTTTTTTACATTATTATTATTATTATTATTATTATTTTAACTTTATTGAAAAAAAAGAGATAATAGACACACACACACAAAACCCCCACACCTCGCAAAGTGGCACCATCAGAGGGGGGTGACACTTTTAATTTTTTTAAAAAAAATTTTTAATTAAAGTGGGGGGGGGGGTGACAAAAAAAATTCCGCCCCGGGTACCACCTGGGCTTGCTACGCCTCTGCCCCCAGCTTCCTGACCCATTTCTTCCCCTCCACTCCGCAGACGGTTGTAGAGACGGTGGAACTGGACCCTATCTCCTCGCCTTCCGAGCAGCCGGCCCCCGCCGTGGAGTCTGCCTCCCCTCCGGCCCCGATGCTGCCCACCCCGCCGGCCCTGGAGAGCCCCCCTCCTGCCCCGACCGTCGTCTCGACGCAGCCCACCGTGGTGGTGACCTCGGGGGCCGGGCCCCAGGCGGGGGGCCAGACCAGCATCACCAAGATCATCATCCCCAAGCAGATGCTGCCGTCCTCCCTGGCCGTCACCTCGCAGGGCGGCGTGGTGACGGTCATCCCCGCCACCATGGTCACGTCGCGCGGCATCCAGCTGGGGCAGCTGCAGGCCGGCACGGGCACCACCCAGATCGTCACCCGCTCGGTGCTGGCGGCGGCGGCAGCGGCCACTTCCATGCACTTGCCACGGCTCCAGCCCCCGCCCCTGCAGCAGATGCCCCAGCAGCCGCCGGCCCAGCCGGTTACCATCCTGCAGCAGCCGCCGCCCCTCCAGGCCATGCAGCAGCCACCCCTGCAGCAGAAGGTGCGCCTCAACCTGCAGCAGCCGCCGCCGCCCTTGCAGATCAAGATCCTGCCCCCACCCGCCCTGCAGATCCAGCCCATTCCCCTGCGGACGGAAGAAGGCAGCCCCGAGAGGCCCAGCGCCGAACTCCGAGCTTCCCCAGAGCCCGTAGACGTGGTGCCGGAGGTGAGGAGCGCTGAGCCGGGTGGGCAGGTGCTTGCTTGCTTGCTTGCATGTAGGAAACTCTTTTTTATTATTATTTATTTGGTTTATCAGATTAAAATTTTACAGCCCCATATCCAACATGCAACATAGAAACGAGATTCCAGAGAATCTCCTGGACTTCCCTCCTCCCCTTTGTGGGTCCTATTGTTATTAATTTCCTGCTGCATCTTTTATAATAATCCAAATCTTGTTACCTCTCCGTTATGTCCAAAGTTCACCATTAAACTACAAGCGTTATTCCAACCCCACTAATGATTTTGACTGGTTACAATGGTTCTTAAGATAAATTATTAATTTCCCCTATTCCTTATTAAAATTTTGGTCTTCCCGATTTCTGATTCTCCCAGTCGTTTTAGCCATTTCGGCAGCAGGTGCCACTACCGAGAAGGCCCTCTGCCTGTAACTTCACTTATTGCAGTGAGGGAACCGCCAAAAGGCCCTCGGAGCTGGACCAGGGTGCAAGTGAATCCATGTGGTTTTCTAGCTGAGCCTGTAATTGCAAGAAAAGCCTGGCTGCTGGATCAGGCCAAGGGCCCGTCTGAGTCCTGCATCCCATTCTCACATTGGCCTGAGAACAATAGCACAGAAGGGGGAGGAAAAGGAGACTCTTTGCTATGTACGTTTCTCTCCTGATTGCTTGGAATCGAGATTTACTCGCCCCAGGTGCACGGCTGACTAAATCCAAAAAGGCACATAGTTACTTTAGTTTTTTCTCCCCTCGCCCCAGGTGGAGTCTCCGACACCGATGCACGTGGAGCTAGTGTCTGAATCGCCCGTGGCCTTGTCCCCGCACCCTCGCTGCGTCCGTGCAGGCTGTGATAACCCTCCGGTGGCTAACAGCGAATGGGACAACGAGTATTGCAGCAACGAGTGTGTGGTTAAACATTGCAGGTGGGTGGGCAGTCAGGGCTGCCTGTAATAATAATAATAATAATAATAATAATAATAATAATAATAATAATACCCTGCCCATCTGGCTGGGTTTCTCCAGCCACTGTGGGCAGCCCCCAACAGAATGTTTAAAAAGCGATAAAACACCAAACATTTAAAACTTCCCTAAACAGGACTGCCTTCAGGTGTCTTCTAAAAGTCAGATGCCGTAGTTGTTTATTTCCTTGACATCTGATGGGAGGGCGTTCCACAGGGCGGGCGCCACTACCGAGAAGGCCCTCTGCCTGGTTCCCTGTAACCTCACTTCTCGCAGTGAGGGAACCGCCAGAAGGCCCTTGGAGCTGGACCTGTGTCTGGGCTGAACGATGGGGGTGGAATGTGGCCATGCTCTGGCCACATTTCTACCCAATCACAGAGCCCTGAAGGTAGGTGGGTGAGGGTTGAGGCGGCAGCGCCGCCAAAGTGTGAGAAGAGCGAAGGTGCCTGGATCTTGGGGTTGTCTTTGTTGCCCCTTAGGAGCCAGCCCACCTTCTTAATTTTGCAGCCCTTTCTACTGTCGGAAGGCAGCCAAGATTTTATTTTGCCAGCTCTTCCCACTCAAGTACAAAAAGATGTTCGCTTTCCTAAATTTCCAGCAAAGCAGCATGCTCTAATAAAATAATAGGGACATAAAGCCGATGGGTTGGGAGGGCCTGTAGGGGTTGTGGAAAGATCCCCAACAGCCATTATTGGACATTGAAATTGCTTAGGGTGCAATCCCAGTTTTTCAGGGATGCCTTTTGGGTTTTCAAGTCTGACAGCAGAGGGTGTGCCGTCTATCCTCTTCCTCTGTGAGGACTAGACACTCAGCAGACAAATGAGGGAGCAATACAAACACACACACACACCCCAGTCCTGCTTGAATACACAGGGCAAATAGCTTCAGCTGCCTTGGCAAAGCAAAGTCAGGGAGAAGCATCTGCCAGGTCTTCATTATTGAACATCCAGTTCAGCAATGTACTGCAAATGACGCACAGCAAGACACACCGCTGGCATCGTTTCTTCGTAACGGCAGGCTCAGGTTATGAGGGCGGACCGAGACTGAACCCAAGCCCAGGCTGCTGTGAAAAAAGGAGGACCGCTGCCAGCTCGCTGGGGTGGGGGACATGGAATAAACTGCATTTTTAAATACATTTATCTCCCAGCCAGCGCTGGGCAAGACGCTGGAGGTTCACCGGCCCCCCACTCCTGTTGTGTAGGTTTTTAGAGTAAGGATCTTTGGAATTGCTGCTGCATATACTTCCTGCCTCTTGACTTAACCTCTGCTTCTGTCTGTCTGTCTCTTATTTACAGGGATGTGTTTCTAGCTTGGCTGGCCTCCCGCAATTCCAACAACAACGTTGTCTTTGTGAAATAACCCCGGCCCTTTTGCGGCGGAAGCAGCAGGGGCGGGGGGTGGGGAAACGACAGTTTCGCGTTCCTACGTACACTTTTTTCCAAGGACGACCAAAAACATAAAAAAAACAAAAACCACAAATCGCCATGCTACTGTGGGATGGGGCTGGGCGGGCAGGATTCGCGCCATCGGCCGAAGACCATCGACAAGCGAAGACGCCATCCCGGTTGGGTGCTGCGGACTCCCCTTCCTCCCCTCCCCCTTTATTATTATTTTTTTCTATACGCTATCCCTTGGTATGTTTCTGTTGATGGAGCCAATTAAAGCTGGAAGAGGGATATTGGCCAGGGCCTGCTATGTGCTGTTTTGCAGGAGGAGGCGGCGGGCGGAGATAGGAGCAGTCCTTCCGCCGCCGGTGAGCAAATAGAAAACCTCTACAATTTAGGGATGTCCTCCCACCAATGGATTGGAAGGGTGTGGACAGTGGCCTCTTGCCCCAAAGCTGGGCATCTTGTTTTGGTTGGCACGAGCGTAGAAGTGCAACAGCCCACTGCCTTCAGTCTCCAGCTCCTTGCAGAAGCACATAGGGGCTCCTCCTGTGCCTGAAATCTGGAACCTTCTGCATGCAAAACACATTCTTTCCCATTGAGCTGCGCTCTGTTCATTGCCTCCTGCCGTTCATTTCTCGGTGACTGGAATCCAGTACCGTAGAGCCACAGCAACCAGCCAGCTTCACATGAGAGGGAAGGGAGGAGAGGGTAAGAGGCCGGTCCCTCATCTCATGCAGCCTTTCAGTGGGATAATCCAAAGTCCAGGAGCAAGGTCTTACCCATCCCCTCTCCTGTGCCCAGAAGCTTCTCCTTGCTGGTGAGCTGCTTCCAAGACCCACCAGCAAGGAATGCAGGCAGAATAATAAGGTATGGGTTAGGATCGAGGGAGTTGCAGCCTTCTACGTATCAATCACCAAGTGCCTCTAGGGGGCTAAACAGCATCTTCCACAGGAACTGGGCCCTCGCTTCCACGTCCCACATTCTTCCCAAGTCTCAACTATGGAAAAAGAATCCATTTTTTATTTATTTTAGAAAAAACAACAACCCTATATTAGAATACAATCCATTCCTTTTGCCAACACCCCCTGCAAAGCACCCCCTTTGGTCCATCGTGCTAAAATCTCCCCTCCTCTCCCCTCTACATGTTCTTGGGCTTAGAGATGATTCCGTCTGGGTAGCGTTGCTTGAACTGAGCCACCACATCTGGATCCAGCAGGTGGATTCCATCCAGCTGGTTACCAAGCGTGATCCTAAGACATCAGAGAGAGAAAGGATTAAGGGGAGGGTGGAGGTAATGAGGAAATGGGGGTCTATATAAAACCTGTGTCGTGGTTCCAGTGTGAGGCTGAGTGAAGGATTTGTTAAAGGAAAAACTTTGATTATCAGCCGCTGAGATTTGTAAATGGGAAGAGAATGCCAAGGTATCTTTGGCTGAGCTCAGGATCCTCCCTCAGCCACAGATCGGCTGCATCTTAACCCAACTCATTCCAGTGGATAGGATTGCCCCCTAAATAATAGTCGCAATAACAGTATCTGCCACCTACCCAGATCAGATCACCAGATCTCTGTCTATTTATTTAGTGTTGCCGCCAAGCGTAATGTTGCATCTTTACGCAAAACAACCTCATTTGACGGCCACCAACTTGGATGGCTTTCCAAGAGGATTGGACAGATTCAGGGAAGAGAGGGCCATTGGCTTTGCTCTGCCTCCACAACTGGAGGCAGCCATGCTTCTGAATCCCAGTTGCTGGAAACCATAGGAGGGGAGGTGGCACCTGTGCTCCAATTCTGCTTGCTGGTTTCCCATTAGGGCACCTGGTTAGCCGCAGTGAGATCTGGATGCTCGATTAGATGGACCTTTGGTCTGATAACGCTCTTCTCCCATCTTCGGCTGCTGGGCAGCCCTGACCTGGCTCCCTGCAGATGCTGCACAGGGGTTGCAACTCGCATGTTTGCAGCAGCTCTTTGAAGTGGGGGGTGCTTTTGCCAAACTACAATGCCCAGAATCCCTTGGGGAGGGAAGCCACAACTGTTGGTGTGGTTTTAAAGGAAACTCAATTTAGCAGGTTTAAGAGAGAAATGCAGACTTCGATTTGTGTAGAGCAGGGGTAGCTAACAAGCTGGCTGGGGCTGATGGGAGTTGGTAACAACATGTGGACAGCACCACCTTGGCTACCCTTGTCTTAAACCTTTCCAAAGACTACTTGGGGTTGAGTTTCTTAAAAAACAGTGTAGGGTGACTTTTTAATCTGGCACTAGGAGGAGCTCTGTGATGTGTCTGATTTACAATCTCAGCAAAATCCTTTAAAAAGCACAAATTCTGACATTTACTCTGAAGTTTGAAAATCCGTTGAGCGATCTGAACGGACTTAAGATTCTAGAGCTAAATTTTCAAGTGAGTCCCAGAAAGGGCATAAAAATAATTTGCTTTCCTCGCATGGCTTGGGCTGGATTAGGAACAGCAAAGGATGCCAAGTCAGCCCATTGATCAATCTAGTTCAGTACTGTCTGCACTGACTGGCAGCAGCTCTCCTGGGCTGCAGATGGGATATTCCTAGTCCTACTTGGGAGATCCCAGTGATCGAACCATAGACCACATTTCTAAATTCTGTCAAAGCAACGTTGAGATGAGAACCATGGGCTTTGCCGCAGAGTTCAAATCTTAAGAGAGTTTCGAGAGGTCATTCAACGGTTCGGGGTCAAAAGGGATGGGGGACGCTCACCAGTTGGGCTGGACATTGTGGGGTCGCCCAAAGAGCTCTATTTTGCGGGTCCCGGGTGAGAGCCGCTCGATCATGCCGTAGATCTCGTCCGGCTTGTGACTGGTGGAGCGTACCTGCGGGACAGTAAATTTCACAGGCGGTAAATATTGTGGGGGGACCTTTCCGCCGCCCCTGGATCAAACGTTGGGCTGACCCAACACTCTGCCTTACCTCTGCCACAATGACGTCGCAGTCGAGACCTCGGTTGAAGCCCTGGGGGTTTCCTTTCACCCCGACCTGCCCGCAAAAAAAGATGGTTTAGGCAGAATCGGTCTCCTCTGTAACTTGTGCCCATTTACATGCAATGCTTTGCATCATCTATTGTAGCGTTCCTCAAAAGAAGGGGAGAGGCATTTTGCTTTTGCAAAGATAGTGTTGGGACTACAACTCCTATCATCTCTTGAGTGTTGGGGCTGATGGGAGTTGGAGTCCAACAAAATTTGGAGGGCACGATGTTGGCTATCCCTGAGCTATCCATTGCAGTGAATTGCCACCGTTATCACTTGCAATGTTGACCAAGAGTTCTAAAGAAATAGGACACCCAGGAAAGGTGTTTTGGACAGGCTCCCCACCCCAGGCAAGGCAGAGAAGTACAGGCCACAGGCTAAGCATTCCAGTGGGCAAAACAAAATAAAAAATAAAAGAATTCCTTCCAGTAGCACCTTAGAGACCAACTAAGCTTGTTCTTGGTATGAGCTTTCGTGTGCATGCACACGCCCACAAAACAATGAGCAATGGGCCAGGATTCCCCCCCCCCCGCTGTAATCTAGTGTTCTCAATAATTTTGGTGTTCAGCTGTTTTCAACCAGGGGAAGCCAGGGGGATGGAAAAGGCACGGGGTATCTCTCGGTTCTTTTCAACAGCCATGAGGACTAGTAGCTTGCTTTTTTAAAGTCTCTCCAGCATGCCCAAGTTCTGCACTTGAGGGATTATGCATGGACGAGCTAACATGCTGAATATACATTGCCTGTGTGTCTCCCTCCACCCAACACCCCCTCCAGGACTCCTGTATTTTTTCCGTTTCCATGGGATTCCTAACCTAACTCCTCCCTCCCCACCCCAATTACCAAGCAGTGCTCTTTGCCATGGTTGAGCCAGTGGCCTGTCCGCCCCGTCCGGATAATGCGCTGGAGCTGGTTTGTTTTCACCCAGATTATCTCATCTACTCGCTCGTACCTAGAAAGCAGAGGTGGGGGGGGGGGGGAGGACAGCAGGCAGTGATGCTGAGCAGGAAGAAGAGGGATCACAGAAAGGAGAGGACCCTCCACCTTTAAGAATGCACTTACCCCCAGAGATTCAGGCACTCCCGGCCGAGTTCCATGGCCCTTGCGGTTGCAATGGAGAGAGAAAAGAGCAATATGAATGGTGAATGAATCATGGCTGCTCACAAGTGGGGAAGAGAGAGACCCTTCCCCCCCCCCCCGTCTCTTGTTGCCCCATAGTTGACTGGGTTGAGGCTAATAATAATAATAATAATAATAATAATAATTTATTATTTGTATCCCGCCCATCTGGCTGGGTCTCCCCAGCCACTCTGGGCGGCTTCCAACAAAAATAAAAAATACATTAAAATATCACATGTTAAAAGCTTCCTTAAACAGGGCTGCCTCCAGATGTCTTCTGAATGTCAAGTGGTTGTTTATCTCTTTGACATCTGAAGGGAGGGCGTTCCACAGGGCGGGCGCCACTACCAAGAAGGCCCTCTGCCTGGTTCCCTGTAGCTTTGCTTCTTGCAGTGAGGGAACCGCCAGAAGGCCCTCAGAGCTGGACCTCAGTGTCCAGGCTGAACGGTGGGGGTGGAGACGCTCCTTCAGGTATACTGGGCCAAGGCCATATAATACTCTTCCCCACTCCAGAACAAGCCTGATCCTACCTCGCAGGTGGGAGAATCCCAATGTGGCCCTCCTGCCTCTTTTAACTGGCCCCCAGACCACATGGGCCCTACTTCAAAGCCTCCGTATTTTGGCTGCACTTGACCTCTGAGAATGCCTCTTGTTTGCCTGGATGGAGGCTAGAGTTCTGTGTGTACAGACCGTAGCCTACAGTACAAAGGTGGTTCAAGTGATGCAATTGTTTCAAATAGTCTCTTCTGCAGATGGATTTATTGAAGTTTATATGACAAGTGAAGTATATACAATACACTAGAAAATTCTTCTTCAGCTGGAATAAGTTAAATACACATTCATTAGAGACCCTCTCAGCATATTGAATTACCATAAAAACATATATGCATCACCATCTATGAATGCTGAGAGGGTCTCTAATGAATGTGTATATAGTTCATCTGACATATAAACTTTAATAAATCCATCTACAGAAGAAACTAATTGAAACAATTGTATCATTTGAACCACTATCCAGTATTATTTTACTTCTGTGGCCTGAGTTCTTGCCCTTCTACTATTTTCGTGTGAGCTTCAATCAAGAACTCCAACTTCTTTAGTTAACAGTACAAGGTAGCATTTAGATTCATTGTTCCATCTGCTTTTTCCTCTGGTTCCACCCCTTCCTTAGACCTAACGTGGATCTATCTACTGCTCTAAGAAGCCAGGTTCCCTTCCTGGTTCTCTGTCACCCTCTGGAGGCGACTCTGGGTCTTGCCAAGATGGCGGTGCGTTGGAGAATCGGGTCCTGCCAGGCGTTTCTCAGCCACTGATCCCCTCCTGAGCCATGCTGCCTGGGGCTGATGGGTGTTCAGAGCAGAAGGATATCGGGAGGGCCGTAGGGTGGGGGAATCCCTGGTGTAGTGGTTAGACTGCCGGACCAGGAGACCAGGGTTCAAACTCACTGGGTGATGCTACTCCTCTGCCTGCCCTACCTGCCAGGGTTGTTGTGAGGATGAAGGGGAAAGGGGAGATCCTGGGAGGAAGGACAAGTTGGGTTAATGCCCCATACCGGCCAGTGACCCACAGAAAGAGGAACCCCTCGTCCTGCAGGACGGGGATGTTGAGACGCCTCATCTCGTCGTCCGTGAGGGTCCCGTACGGAAGCTCCATGTGGATATCCCAGGGCGGGTCGGCCATCACAACAGCGAACTTGCCCAGGATGCTGACGTCAAGGTAGCGGATGTCGCAGCAAATCCACTGGCGGCAGAGAGGAAACAGGGAAGGGAATGCCTTAGAGAACATGGTAAAAGGTAAAGGTAAAGGGACCCCTGACCATTAGGTCCAGTCGTGTCCGACTCTGGGGTTGCGGCGCTCATCTTGCGTTACTGGCCAAGGGAGCCGGCACACAGCTTCCAGGTCATGTGGCCAGCATGACAAAGCCGCTTCTGGCGAACCAGAGCAGCGCACGGAAACGCCGTTTACCTTCCCGCCGGAGCGGGACCTATTTATCTACTTGCACTTTGACGTGCTTTCGAACTGCTAGGTTGGCAGGAGCAGGGACCAAGCAACGGGAGCTCACCCCGTTGCGGGGATTCGAACTGCCGACCTTCTGATCGGCAAGCCCTAGGCTCTGTGGTTTAACCCACAGCGCCACCTGGGTCCCAAGAGAACATGGAGAGGTGCTTAAAAACTAAAATCAAAATCAAAATACAGTGGAGCCTCTGGATACGGATTTAATTTGTTCCGGGGGTCTGTGCGCACCCCGAAAAATCTTACCAGAGGCGCTGCTTCTGCGCATGCTCAGAGCGCTTATGCACATGCGCGTGGTGCACAGAGCGCTTATGCGCATGCGGCGAAACCCGGAAAAATACTTCTGGGTTTGCCGCTTTCGCAACCCGAAGATTACGTATCCAGAGAGGTACGTAACCCGAGCGTCCACTGTAATTAAGGCAGCATCCGCAGGAAGCTGTCTCGTACCAAGTCATGGATGCCGCCCCGCCTCCCCCCACTGCGGATGTCCGCTGTGGCCAGCCCTGGGTACCTGCGGAGGGAAAAGGCGGTCCACGCTGGAGTCCCTCCCCACCGCCTGGGGCAGCGCCAGCTCCTGGCCCGAGCTCAACTCCCGCCCGCAAGGGGCGTCCAGGTCGGCACAGGCGTCGATTTCGTAGTGGACGTACTTGCAGGTGTCCATGTGGAAGCAGGTGTTGAGGAAGGAGCAGTCCCCCAGAGACTCGTCCGTGTGCTTGTTGATGATGCGGCTGCAAGGAGAAGGGGCGGAGGCTTCTCTAGATGCTACCTTGCTTCACATCCACCATGTCCCCTGATGCTAGTCGCTGTCGGATTGAAAGTACTCCCCCCACCCCCCCGGACTACTTGATTGGATGTGATTTTAACAAGATTCATATATTTCTCTGTTTGGGCTTTATGATACGCCACTTTGAAAGGCCCATGCGAAAGGCAGCCTATCTTAATAATTAGAAATAAAATGGCAAACTAAATATCCCACCCCCTTGAAGGCATGGTTCAGATCTGAATAATTATTAAAGTTCATCTAAACTGGTGGTTCTCAAAAGCAGAGGAATCAGCGGTGGGATTACCTGGTGGTGGTAGGAGCTAAGAGGCAAGGGGGTGGCAGCGGGGGGGGGCACTGGAGTTGTTGAACGATTATCGGACTTTGAAAAGCTGGCATCACTGGATCAAATTCATCAGTTTTGTTGGATTAATTAAACTAAACCATTTTAGCTGGATTTTGAATAAATGCGCAATTAATCCTTACTGTTTTGGATTTTGTTATAATTATTAATTACATTTCTCTACCTTCATCAGAGGTTCACTGGGCAGTTTACAGTATAAAAACACAAAAATGTGTAACACAATACCAAGCAAAACAATAACACCCCACCACCCACACAGTTTAAAAGTATATAGATCCATGGTTCCCACAGGGGGGCAATTAGATTTTTTAAGGGGGGCAATTTGAGAATGAGTTATTAACAGTTAATGGCCTTTTAGGTTTCCTCCACGTGAATAGGAGCTCACTTTTTGAGTAATAATAATTACAGTGGTACCTCGGGTTAAGTACTTAATTCGTTTCGGAGGTCCGTTCTTAACCTGAAGCGTACTTAACCTGAAGCACCACTTAAGCTAATGGGACCTCTTGCTGCCGCTGCGCCGCCAGAGCACGATTTCTGTTCTTAGCGGAGTTCTGAATCTGAAGCGTACTTAACCTGAAGTGTACTTAGCCCGAGGTACCACTGTCTATGTCACGGGGGGGGGGGGGGCACCAAGATTTTACAGTTGCTTAGGTGGGACATGGCCAAAAAAAGGTTGGGAACCACAGAATGTTTAATTAGCCAAAATCCTGATTACAGAGGAATAAAAGATATGTAGTGAAGCTCCCCAGGGGAGAGCATTCCAAAAGCGGGGAGCCACTGCAGAAAAGGCCCGTTCTCGTGTTGCCGCCCTCTGAACCTCACATGGAAGGGGCCTCAGCTGATCAGTGCGGGGTCTGGGTCAGTGCGTACGGAGAGAGCCTGTCCTCGAGGTATTGCGGTCCTGGGCCCTTTTAGGCCCTTTTAGGCTTTATAGGTCAAAAGCAACCTTTTGAATTGGGCACAGAAATTAATTGGTCAGTGCAGTCAGGCCAGGATTGCCGTTATATGTTACAACTATCTTGCCCCGCGGGTGAGCAACCTGGCCGCCGAGTTCTGCACCACCTGGAGTTTCCGAACCGTCTTCAGAAACTGGGTCACCTGCATCTTTAGTCTGATTCACCGGGGCTGGTTTTATAAAGTAAGGCCAAGACACGGCATGGCCAAAGACCCCGGCACTCAGTCACAAAGCCTGAGTTCCCAGATCCCGCTCTAAAGCTTCTGGAAGTCCTGCGCATGCGCGCACGTCCAGCGGCATTTCCAAAACCGTTTCGGGGCTCACCAAACCCCAGAGGCTCACCGGAAGTGGAGCTTTCGGCACGGCCGGTCGGCGTCGCTGGCCTTCATGCACTCTTCCTTGGTTCCGTAGTCGCAAAACTCTTGCACCTGCGCCCGGCCTCGTGAGCGGAACTTCTCCACGATGGACTGCTCCTTGGCCGTCGTCGTGTTCAGCAGCTCCAAGATCTCCTGGCTCACCTGGGGAGGCAAGGAGGCCGAGACCAGGTCAGTGGAAAGAAAGACATAAAAAATTCCTTGGGCTTCCAGTCTTCATGATTCCAACTGGAATTAATTTTCATTTTTGGTCGCCATCCACATTGCTTGCTAAGAGGGCAGGTATTTTTTTTGGGGGGGGGGGCTTTTTTCTTTTTAAGGGGAGGTATATGTTGTCATATCGGGAGCTAATCCTTCCTGAAAGCAGGGCTTGCTGTTTGGAGCTAAATGACTGCAAGCTCCCCTCATCTCCTGGGTTGAGTTTGAGTCAGAATGCAAAGGCAAAAACGCTCCTTTGCAGTCACAGTTTGAACCCATGCCTGAAACAGATTCTCTTCTTTGAAGTTGCAACGCTTGATGTCATTGTGATATCAGCTGACTGACAGGTGTGCAGACATACCCACCTGTAAAAGTGGCCCACAGTGGGGGGCGGGGGCGGAGCTCAGCATCCTCTCTGCTGGCCAGGTCCTGTCCCCCACCTCTAGGGTGCACCATCCAACTGACCACCAACGGAGACAGCACACCGGGAAAATTATGGACTCTAGACCCCAAGCATGCAGACCTGCCCAGGTGTTGCGATCTGCAGGGATGCCCTGCTGGCCTTTCAGCCACCCAGTGAAGTTCATGGGGCAGCTGTACACAAGAGGGCCTTCTCTGTGGTGGCCCCCAAACTGTTGAATGTTTCCCTTCCAAGGTGCCTCTGGCCTTCTCACTACAGTCATACCTTGGACGTTTCGGCTCCTGAACGCCGCAAACCCGGAAGTGAGTGTTCTGGTTTGCGAACATTCTTTGGAACCCGAACATCTGACGGAGCTTCCGCAGCTTCTGATTGGCTGCAGGAGCTTCCTGCAGCCATTCAGAAGCCTCACTTTGGTTTCCAGACGTTTTGGAAGTCGAACAGACTTCCGGAACGGATTCCATTTGATTTCCAAGGTACAACTGTGTATACATTTCAACGTCAGATCAAGAACGGCTTTTTCTGTACAGGTCTTTGAGGGGTGCAGTATGAGATCCGAATACACCTCCGGTATAAATGTCTAGGTATTGCACTGAGATGTACGTAACCCACTTTGGGACTGCATGCTGAAGGGAAGGTTGTAAATGCCTAATCCTAAAATAAAACAAATCTTGCCAGGGCTGGCTGGTGCTCATTGGGTGGAAAGCAGAGAGGCCAACAGCAGGTGGCGCCAGAGCCAATGACAACTGGAGCCAGCTAATTCCCTTTTTGCTGTCATCTTCCTTCCTGCTGACTTCTTCAAGGGCAACACTTGGTCTAAAGAGGAGGTTATTGTGTAAAGCATCTTTACAATAAGCTAGTTGATTGGATAACTGATGAAGCTATTCTTGCCAAAGAGCAAGCAGGATTTAGACAAGGCAGATCAGCTACAGACCTTTCCTTTTACCAGCCCATTTTATAGACAAGTATGTTAAGAAAACAGGTAGTGTGCTCTATGCAGCTTTCATTGATCTGAAAGCTGCATTCAATTCAATCTCTTGAATAAGACTGTGGGATAAGTTGAACTCTTCAAGTATAGACAAAAGATTATTGTTCTTTATTGAATGGCTATAGGAAAACACTGCGCTGAAAGTGCGTTGCTCTACAAATGGGCAGCTCACAGGAGCCGTGCCAGCCACAAAGGGAGTTAAGCAAGGGTTAGGGCTCCCGCATTGCTTAATTTACGTATAAATGATATTGTATTACCATGCGTTTATGTATATTGTATAGATCTAATATCAGCTGAGGAAGCCCTTCGGGGTGAAACAAGGGAGATATCCGGAAACCTTGTTCTGCTCAAGTTAGCAGTTTGTACCTGCCCCAGCCAGCTTGTGCCAGCAGTCTACATCAGCTGTGTTGCTCTTGTTACCTTGAGGACTTTTCTATTTTTACCTAAGGATTGTGTTATACAGGAACTCACAAGAAGAAACAGATAATAAAGGAAGAAATCTATTATCATAGGTTATATACCGTATATATGAACTGTATATGTTGCACATACTGGGCTAGACCTTTATGTTAGGAAATCTATATACCTGTATATAAAATCGTTCAAGTTGGATGTTTGTTAACGATCGCCTTTCTCCGTAACCCCTTGATCGATTCCGTTCAAATTTGGACACAACGTTCCATGCCCATATGGGAGTGATCATATGTACTTACATTGTACAAATACCATACCTTTCCCAGGTAAAAATGTGATTTTCTGCAAAAAAAATATAGCACCCTCCAGTGGACGTTAAACAGCACAACACAACACACCTCTTTCTGACCCCTCCTCCTCCTTTCCCGACATCATTACCACCATCCAATCGACAGGCAGACCGCCCACAAACACTACTGCTGGCAAAGAACCTCATAGACTAAAATAGTAGTAATAAACAGTTGTAGAAACGAAGACAAAAACGGGAGGGGCAAACGGAGAACACATAGACTGAACTTCAACGAGATAAGCTGTAAGTAAACATACACTTTCATACTGTATCTTACTTTTGCATTTCACCAAATCAGCCACAGCAAGGCGTGGCTGGGTCAACTAGTAACCAATAAAATGTTCACTGTCATTATTATTCAGCCTGTTGCGCTATGTGTATTGTGATTACTGTATTTCCATCTCAGACAAAAGTGGGCCTGGAAAGATTGATGAGGGCATTCTCAGGATACTGCCAAAGAGAACAGCTGGCTGTGAATTACAAGAAAGCTTGAGGAAGAAGTTCGCAGGCAGTGGCATCCTCAGAATAGGATGGGCAAGTAAGGGCTGGCCGAGGGCGGGCTGGGGTCATAGCTGCCAACCCTCCCTTTTTTTGCAGGAAACTCCCTTATTCCAATGCCGTTTCCCGCTGCTATCCCGGATTGTTGATATCCCTTAAATTTCCCGGATTTCAAAGGAAGCAGCTCCTCTCCCTCCCTGCCGGCCAGGGAGGCTCCTCAGCTGCGTTGCTCGGCTGCCAATAAGGAGTCTGAGACCGACTGGGGGCGGAGCTTGCATGCCTTGTGCAGCCAGACCCTCACGCCCAACCAGACAGACAGCCTGCCTGCCGTCTACGCACTCGCTCTTTCGCTCTCCCGTTCGCACGCAGCCTCTGGAGCGCAGGGTGGCGAGGCTACTTGGTGCCATTGCACCGCCCTCGCAGCATCCCTTATTTTCAAATCTGAAAGTCTGAAAAAATCCCTATTTTCAAATCCGAAAGTTGACAGCTATGGCTGGGGTTGGTGAGGCAGTGCGCCATTTGCCCTCAGGGACCAGCCTCCGCTGGCTTTTCACGGCCACCCTGGGATTTCGCAGCCGCCCCTCGCTCCCTCCCCTACCTTCTTGCTCTGCTGCTCCTTCGTAGACTGCTGGCTCAGCAGGCTCTCGATCTCCAGGTCCAGGTCCGAGGCCTGCTTGCGAGACTTCTTGGGCGGCTCCTTGAGCACCTCGGAAGACGCCAAGGCAGAGGGAGCGGCCGCGGAGGCGGGGACCCCAGCATCCTGCTCCCCGGCTCTCCTCTTTGGCCCCCCGGGCCCGACCCCTTCCCCGGAGTCCTTCTTCTCGGCCACGGCGCCCATCATGGCGGAGAGCTTGGAGTGGTCGGCGTAGGTGACCAGCATGGGCTGGTCGTCATCCTGGAGGAGGCCTCGTTTGACCTCGATGAGCTCCTGCGCAGCAAACTTCTGCAAGAGGCTTTCCACGCTGCGCTGAGTGGCGGGGGCTTCGGGCTGCGGGACAAGGAGGAAGCCAGTCAGAGGAGGGTGAGGAGGTGTGGACTGGCAGCACCAGACAACAGGCGAGAGGAAGAGCAGTGGCTCAGTGGCAGAGCCTCTGCCTTGCATGCAGAAGGTCCCGGGTTCAATCCCCAGCATCTCCAGGTAGGGCTGGGAGAGACACCAGTCTGGAGCCATGGAGGGAGACTGCCAGTCAGTGTAGACAATACTGAGATAGATGGATCAATGGTCAGACACCTTCCTATGTTTCTATGAGATCAGCCTGTCATGATCAAAACAGCAACAGACTAAGCAAAGCAGCAACAAATACAGTGGTACCTCGTGTTACGGACGGGATCCGTTCTGGAGGCCCGTCCGTAATGCAGAATGCCCGCAACCGGAAGCGCTGCGTCTGCGCAGGCGTGATTTGGCGCTTCTGAACATGCACGAGCGGCAAAACCCGGAAGTAACCCGTTCCGGCACTTCTGGGTTGCCGCGGGATGCGAAAAGATGCAACATGAAGCGGACGCAACACGAGGTATGACTGTAAACTGCTTAACCTCACTGAGTTTATACGGAACATGTAAGCTTTTGCTCTGCTCTGGAGAGAGAAGGGAAATTGCTGCAGCAAATGGAGAGAAGGGAGGCAGGGATGGTCTCTTGGCTCTGCTGAGATATCAGCCTGCTTTTGTCTCTACCTTTCTCTCATGTGGTAATGGCTGTTCCATCAAACTACCAGAACAGTTTCCATCTCATCTGGTCATTGTAAGAAAGCTAATTTTAAAAACTGGTGCCCAAAATACATTTTCCCTCCCCACTCCCCATCTCCGTCTTCTTTTCATGTCTTTTAAATTACAATCCAATCGACCTTGGAAGTCGAATGGAATCCGTTCCAGAAGTCTGTTCGACTTCCAAAACATTCGAAAACTAAAGCGCAGCTTCTGATTGGCTGCAGGAAGCTCCTGCAGCCAATTGGAAGCCATGGAAGCCCTGTTGGACGTTCGGTTTCCAAAAGAACGTTTGAAAACCAGAACACTCACTTCCGGGTTTCAGTCATTCGGGAGCCGATTTGTTTGGGAGCCAAGGCTTTCGAGATCCAAGGTACGACTGTATAAGCCTGGAGAAAGACTGTCTTGGTGTTTTGATTTTAATGATCTGCAAAGTCCCTCTGGGAGCTTCTGCCACTGAAGAGTGGAATTTGGGGTGTTATCTGGGGAAAGAAAATCACACTGAAAGAGCCATTTTGAGTGCCTTGATGGGGAGGAAGCATAGCTGATGCCATTCTGTTTTTATTGTAATTATTTGTAAGTTTTAAACTGGTTTTACATATGTATAATGTTTTAATTCTATTAATGTCTTATTGTTTTTTCATTATTGTTTTTAGTGATTCTTGTTTTTATCTGTAAGCCACCTTGAGTCCTTTCAGGGAAAAAGGTGGGGGTATAAATAAATTAATAATAACGTTTTCATAATTGTTTTTCTTTGCAACAAAGTGGACCAAGTCCCGCTCTCGCTTTTTAAAGAATAATCAAGACTCTCAGGATCCTGCAGAGGATATTATTGTAATAACCTGCAGTTTCATGAGAGTATATATTTAAAGAAGATGAATAAATGAGCAATGAGGGTAATTTGGATATGAAGAAGAAGAAGAAGAAGAGTTTGGATTTGATATCCCGCTTTATCACTACCCGAAGGAGTCTCAAAGCGTCTCACAATCTCCTTTCCTTTCCTCCCCCACAACAAACACTCTGTGAGGTGAGTGGGGCTGAGAGACTTCAGAGAAGGGTGACTAGCCCAAGGTCACCCAGCAGCTGCATGTGGAGGAGCAGAGACGCGAACCCGGTTCACCAGATTACGAGTCTACTGCTCTTAACCACTACACCACACTGGCTCTCATGTAATGTAGACCTTGCCTAGGGGAGGCCAAGTCAGGGGAGAAGCAGACATTGACATCCAATCTGGGTTGTTGCTTTGATGCTCACCGTGGAAATGGCATGGCAGATAGACAAGGCGTCTGTGGGTAGGGCCAGTCCTAAGTCAGAGAGGTGATGCAGGAGCTTCTTCTCAAGCTCAGGATCAGCCACTAGATCCCCCGGCTCAGTGGCGGTGCTGGGCGTGACGGACGAAGGAACCGGACTGTCGCTTCGAAAGGGAGGGCTGAGGGCCAGGTCCGGATTCCTCAGGTCTGATGTAAGGAGAGATGAGGTCATGAAAGAAGAGCAGAACCTCAGTATTGCAGCACTCTCCCCATTTGCAATTCCCAGCAAGTGTAACTCAAAGGCATCCTGCCTCTTATTTTCTGCTATGAAGCTTGCTAGCTGGCCACTTTTGGAAACACGGTGTTGGTTCCTTTTAAAACCATTTTTTTTAATGGAGAAAGACAAACAACTAAAAGAAAGAAGAGTACAGAACAGAACAGTTCCCGCCGTATCAGCTCACATTAAAAATACAGTAACCGTGGATATATCCATCTTAGGCTAAGCATATATATTGACAAATTCCCTCTGAAGGCAGGCTTCACAGCCACTGCGTGATGTAGGCCACTGTCAATTAATAAATGAAAACAACAACGGATACAAAAGCTTTATGGAATATGCAGAAACGGCAAAACTTACCGGAAAAATAAGAAATCGAGATAATAAGAAATCAAGAATGGAAATGGTTTATTGAATATTTACAAACAAACTGTAAACAGTTAAGAACATTGGCAGGATTATTGTAACAACCTGCAGTTCTTTAAGAGTACGCATTTAAAGTAGATGAATAAATGTTTAAGATAATTTGGAATATGCAGAAACTATGTTTTAAAAAAATTAAGGAACTGCGGAAAGAGGGGGAAGGAAGTCGTGTTTCGAAATGTTAAAATGATTTGTAACATTATTGAAATGTATAAAATGAAAAAATGAAAACAACTAGATGATGCACAGACAGGCACCCACGCAAACATGATGGTGGCAAGAAGACGCATTCAGGCGCAGTGAGGATACTGAATCCGATTCACCAGGGCTCTTTTTAAAAAAAAGTTCTGGACCCGTTCTTGGGGTGGTTTGGCAAGCAATCCTTCTCCCCAGGGAACTCTGGGAACTGTAGCTCCGTGAGGAGAATAGGAGTGTCTCCTGCCAACCTACAATTCCCAGGATTTGGGAAGCCAAAACTCTTTAAAGTGGCATGGTAACGCTTTAAATGTATGGTGCAAACGGGAGCCTCAGCCATACTCAAGAGGAGACAAGTGAATGGACTTGTCTAGCCTAGTCTAGCCCCATTTATGTCAATGGGTCTACTCTGAGCAGGACTTACTTGGATGCAGCCCTGCCCTGGTGCTTCCTAGCAGCCTATCCTATCCGCACACACCTGCGCTTCCTTCGCCTGCTTCCCTTACCCAGGGGGTCCTGCTTGCGCCTTCGCTGCAGCCGCTCCCGCAGCGAGTCCAGCTGCTTCTTGTGAGCCTGGATCGAGCTCCATGTGTCCGACATCGCCCCCGGTTAGCCGGGCAGCGGCTATCCCGGCAGAGGGGAGGACTGGGTTGAGGACCGGAAGTACCCCGTGGGGGACGGAGATAAGGGAAGCACACTTCCCGTCGCGTGCCCGTAGTTCGAAGCTGAAACCGGGCAGCGGGTGGGGAGCCGCCATCTTTGTTTAAGGCGGCGAAGCTCAAGGGGCCATTTTTGAAATGGGTTCGAGTCTCTACACTGCAGAAAGAATTAGGAGGGCAGTGTTTTTGTCCGGAGAGCTGAACTCCTGGAGAGCCGCAGACATTGGATCATTTATTTTTATATATTTATACAGTGCTTTCCCCCCCTAAAAAAATATGTTTAGGGGTACTCTCATTTTGACTCAAGAAAATCACCATTTTATAGTTGAAATCGGGCAAAATAAATACAGCAAATGGACAAAAGTACAAAGATTTAGCGGTATGCATACTCCTGCGTACCCCCAGAAAAAAGCACTGTATAATTTATATATATATTTTATAATTAAAAATATTTGATTGGGCAGCATCCTGTTCTACGCAATCTCCAAATAGAAACAAATCCAGGCCTTCTTTTGGGTGCGGAAAATGTGATCTTGTTTAAAAATTGTACTTTAAGAACAAAAACAAAAAAACACAACCGTACTCTAAATTAGCGAAGGCCAAAGTTTCCAGAACGGTAGGTGTGTCACTCTATTGTGGCAAAAACACATCTATCGTGGCATAACGTTTCATGGGCTGGAGCTCACCTTTGCCGGATCCTGAGTTACACGTGGTTTAAAGGGAGACCACAGTGTGAAACTGCTAAATTGCAATGCTGGGGGAGATTCAGTGCCATCACAAAGGATTTCAAGCATAATATGTATATTAATCGGCATACCAGTCCCAGGATGACTGTGTTATCGATGGCTATTTTGCAAATTCATTGCCACTGTAAGGCACTTATTTACCACTGTCCTAAATTTTCTGCAGTCCGTTTTTCTCTGAATTCACAGTTTACGATCCCCACCTTAACTCCCAACTCTCTCTCTCTCTCTCTCTGTGTGTGTGTGTGTGTCTGTGTTGTATGGTGCAAACGGGAGCCTCAGCCATACTCAAGAGGAGACAAGTGAATGGACTTGTCTAGCCTAGTCTAGCCCCATTTATGTCAATGGGTCTACTCTGAGCAGGACTTACTTGGATGCAGCCCTGCCCTGGTGCTTCCTAGCAGCCTATCCTATCCGCACACACCTGCGCTTCCTTCGCCTGCTTCCCTTACATCTGATGGACTCGGGTGAAAGCTTATGCCATCATAAATTTGCTAGTCTCTTGCAGCGGAAAGGGGTCTCCCAGCACCTTAAAAGACTAATAGCAGCTTCCCCACTGGAATTTGCAGGATGAATAAGAGCAAAAGAAGTTGAGGATGGTAAATGGGGGGGGGGAGGATTAGTTCTGAGAAGGAAGTGCCCCCTCTCCTTTGGAGGGCTGCCAGGTTGAAGCTGCAACAAAGGAAGGGCTTGAGCTCATAAGCCGCTAAATAGCATTATCCGTAACCGATGGGGAGGGGAGGGGAAGAGAATCGGATGCTGCAAGCCACTTCCTTGACACATGGAAAGAGCTTTCTAAGCTTGATGCAAAGGTGCTTAACCAGCACTGCAGATTATTATTATTATTATTATTATTATTATTATTATTATTATTTTCAGTTTTCACCCAAAGGTGGGTGTGAATGTCCCACTTCTAAAATATTTTTTTTTATTAGTATTTATTATTTATTTACAGAAGATAATGGTATCCAAAGGAGTTCAGGGCTGCAAACAACAAACGAGAAATCATCTCAGGAGCAATTCCAATACAGATGCATACTGGGGGAAATCTCAGTTTAAAAGGCTTGTAGGAAGAGGAAGGTATTCAGTAGGTGACAAGCAGACAGCAGAGATGGCACCAGCCTAAGATAAGATAAGATAAAATAAGATAAGATAAGATAATTTATTGTCATTGCACAAGTACAAGCACAACGCTATACAAGTGCAACGAAACTGCACGCCCCCCGTAAAAACAAAAGAAAGAAAAAACAAAACAAAAAGCAGCACAAAACACACACACACCAAAGAAAGCCACACATACACACACATACACCCATCACAGCTCTCCAAGGTCATTTTATCTGGTTACAGCGTTTAAGATGGTTATAGCTCTTGGGTAGAAACTGTTCTTCAATCTATTTGTTCTTGATCTAATTGTTCTATATCTTCTACCCGAAGGCAGTGGTGCAAAGAGACTATATCCTGGATGAGATGGATCCTTTAAAATATTGTTAACCTTTTTAAGGCAACGGGAACTGTATAGTTCTTCCAGAGATGGGAGAGGATGACCAATAATATTTTGGGCTGTGGTTATGACTTTTTGAAGTATCTTCTTCTCCCTGGCTGTGCAGCTGGAGAACCAAGCACAAATACAGTACATAAGAATGCTCTCTATGGAGCCTTGGTAGAAGGACACCAGCAGTCTCTCACACAGATTGTTCTTCTTTAAAAGTCTGAGGAAATAAATTCTCTGCTGGGCCTTCTTTACCAGAGCAGTAGTATTTGCGCTCCAAGTCATACCCTGCTCTATAATGACTCCCAAAAACTTGAACACAGCCACCCTCTCCACCTGGTCCCCGCCGATATACAGGGGCTGAATATCCACCTTTCCCCCCCTGTAATCCACCACCAGTTCTTTGGTCTTGGCAGTATTTAGAGCCAGATTGTTATCACTACACCAAGCACAGAACTGCTCCACCTCATCCCGATAGGCGGACTCATCCCCTCCTGAAATGAGCCCCACCACAGTAGTGTCATCAGCAAACTTGATGATTTTGTTGCTGGAATAGATGGCTGTACAGTCATACGTATAGAGGGTATAGAGCAGGGGACTCAACACACAACCCTGTGGTGAGCCGGTGTTAAGGCTAAGGGCTGTGGACATATGTGACCCTACTCTAACCCTCTGAGAACGATCTGACAGAAAGTTCAGAACCCAGAGACAAATGGAGTTAGAAAGTCCAATCGCCTCTAGCTTGGACACCAGTCTATGGGGGAGGATTGTGTTGAAAGCAGAGCTGAAATCCACGAACAGCAGCCAGCAGCAGCTAATGTTCAAGGGGAAGAAGTTCCATACAGTGGGTGCCGCAGCAATGAAGGCTTGAGCCGTATATTGTATTGGATGGGCTGTCCTGCAGAGCACAGAGACTTGGGTATGCATAGCTGTCAACCCTCCCTTTTTTTGTGGGAAACTCCCTTATTCCAATGCCGTTTCCCGCTGCTATCCCGGATTGTTGATATCCCTTAAATTTCCCGGATTTCAAAGGAAGCAGCTCCTCTCCCTCCCTGCCGGCCAGGGAGGCTCCTCAGCTGCGTTGCTCGGCTGCCAATAAGGAGTCTGAGACCGACTGGGGGCGGAACTTGCATGCCTTGTGCAGCCAGACCCTCGCCACCCTGCGCAGACTCTGGAGCGCAGGGTGGCGAGGCTACTTGGTGCCATTGCACCGCCCTCGCGGCATCCCTTATTTTCAAATCTGAAAGTTGACAGCTATGGGTATGGGAAGGGTGAGAGGATCTTTCAGGTGGTTATTTATGAATCAGGTGATTGACGGTTCTATCAGGGACCACACGAACCCTTATATCCCAGCTTGGTCACTGAGATCGTCTGCAGGAGCATCGCTGGTCGTTCCCCAAGTTGACAAAAGCTCCTTTGGCAACAAGAAACCGAGCCTTTTAGTGTCATTGGCCCAGTATTGTGGAATAGTGCAACAACAGTGACTCCGCAAGTGCCTTTCATTTAAAACTTGAAACACCTGCTGGAAACTTTTTTATTCCATCAGGTTCATGCTTCACCATTTAATCAGGTATTGTTATTCTTTTAAAGTCAACTCTTTTTAAATACAAATACTTATGAAAACAACCCTAGAAGCAGCTTTCCATCCTGGCTAAGAAGAAATGTCTTTTTCTAAACAAAGAGTGCATCAGTCTTTAACTCAAGAGTAGACCCCTTGAATTGAATATAGACCTTTTAACCATGCCCATTAAGTTCAATGGGCCCACCCCAAGTAAGACTATTTCCCCCCCTTCAGAATTATTGTCTTTATTCATATGCAAATGTTAACTATTAAAATATCTGAAGAAGTGTGCATGCACACGAAAGCTCATACCAATAACAAACTTAGTTGGTCTCTAAGGTGCTACTGGAAGGATTTTTTTTATTAAAATGCATACAATTGAGTTAAGATGTATTTCGTCAGGAGGCAGCCCTTATTCAGAGAAAGGCACAAAATATTCCAGATACATGGGGTGGGGGATGCATTTTGGGGGGAGGGGTCAGACTCTCTTTCCTTCTGACTCCCCTGTACTCATCACTGCCTCCTGCTGGACAGAGTGCTATGTACAGGTAACTCGCATCTTACAGGGAGGTCACATACTGAGGATTCACGTGTATACTAAAAAATGTGTAAAGCCAGGAACCCCTGGAACTGCCCCCACCCCCTACAAGGTGGAGGGCTGTTTACCAAAGTTTGGGTTTCCTCCACTCTCCATTTATTTATCTATTCCACCCCACCCGTGCAATCGCGCAAGTTAAATGTGTGCAAGTTGTGAGTTACACACAACTGTGAGCTACAGTGGTACCTCTGGTTACGTACCTGATCCGTTCCAGGGTGCCGATCGCACCCTGAAAAGTACGTAACAAGAGCGGCAATATCGTGCATGTGCCGAAGTGTGATATTGTGCTTCTGCGCATGCGCGGCCTGCGTGGAGCATGCGCAGACCGCGGCGAAACCCACTTCCAGGTTTGCCGCATTCGTAACCCGTGTCGTTCGCAACCTGCAGTGAACACAACAGGAGGTACGACTGTACCTGTATTTGAAGTGTACGTGAAGAGAGACCCTTTTGGCTTGCATCAATTGCAGTGTGTGTGTGTGTGTGTGTGTGTGTGTGTGTGTTGGGGGTCCACATCAGGGGGCTAAACCAGGCGCCCCTCCAGCCCTTTGTAGAAATAAGAGCCAAAGACTTGGTAGCTCTGCCAAACTGCTTTTATTGGGGGAGCTCAAGATGTTGTTCCCTTCGCTTGAATGGACCGTCCGGCATCCTTGCCCTAATCTAAATGAGACCCACTTTTTCTTTTTCCCAAGGGTGCAGGGTGTTTGCCGTGCTTCCCTGACCCGCGACAGGATCCTGCCTTTCGGCCGACGGACATCCAAGCTACATTTTAAAAGTAAAAGACTAAAATGTTGCTAAAATTAAGACCGGAGCCGCTTCTCTTCTTGCGGGGCTGCGCTTGGGGGAAAGGGGGGGGCGCGTCCCCGCCAGCCTGGGTATCGCTAAAACAGTTCCGCCTGGAAAAGATAGGAAAGGAAAAGGAAAAAGTTAGGGGAAAAGAAAACAAACTCACTCACCCTGAGGTCTAGCTCCTTGCAAATCACTACGTTGACACCCGCTTCACAAAAACGTGGCTGCTTTGTTCATGCAAAGCATCCTGCAAAGTCGATCCAGAGAGTGGATGACCAAACCTTCAAAAATCTGCTCATCGGTATGAACTTTGTAACGTTGAAGAACTGGTGCATGTGTTCGCTTGTTTTCCTCTTCCCTCCTTGCTCCTTTTTCCTTTAGTGTTCTGTCTCTTAGACCGCAAGCGGAGAGTGAATCATTGTTGCTATTTGTAAGCTATTCTAGGAGCCTTTCGGGGCTGAGAAGTCAAACAATGCCTTAAATGTGGGGGAAACTAAAAATAGGGTCTTCTGCATCTTTTAACGGGTTTATTGGAGGCATCCAATTGGATACCGTTGGAACAGGATGCTGGGCTAGCATTCAAAAGACAGCCATTCCCAGGCTGGCAGCAACACGCTATGCTTCCTTCCTTCCTTCCTTCCACCCAGAAGCACCCATTAATTTCCTCTTGCCTCTCCTTGCTAACTCTGAAAGTTTTGATAGGGTTGCCATATTTCAAAAAGTGAAAAACTGGACACAAAAGTTGTTGAGCTTTCTTTCGCAAAATCTCAAAAAGGAGAGAGCAGCTTTTGAAATTCACCAAAATCTACACTTTCGACATGTGTTGCCATACGTCCGGATTTTCCTGGACATTGAAGCGTTTTCTGACGAATCCTGGCTACGTATGGGAAATTCCAGACGTATGGCAACCCTAGTTTTACATTGGGAGGATAAAGAATATGCAAACCATGCCTGTATTTCCTGCCACTTCAGAATGTCTCTACCTTGCCCTGAGCGTAGGGATAGAAGAAGCTGTCATTTACTGGAGGCTGTTGGGTCCATCTTAGCTCGGTATTGTCTACACTGACTGGCAGCAGTTCTCCAGGTCCTTTTAAGCAGGGGAAATTCCAGGCTGTACATGGCGATGCCAAGGGACCTGGGACCTTCAGCATGCAAAGCAGATGCTGTGGTAATGAGCATCTTAGAAAGCAGGGTCCTCCCCAATCACATCCGAACCATCATCTCCCACAAACAAGGACCATCTAGTGCAGTGGTGGCTAACCTTGGCACTCCAGATGTTTTGGAACTACAACTCCCATCATCCCTAGCTAACAGGACCAGTGGTCAGGGATGATGGGAGTTGTAGTCCCAAAACATTTGGAGTGTCAAGGTTAAGCCACCACTGATTCTAGTGAGAGGGGGAAGAGGAATGTTCTCTCTCTGCTTTGCACCTTTTAAAGCTGTTTCCATGGGCGAAATCAGGAGTGTGGAACCTGTGGCGTCCCCAATATTGCTGGACTTCCCACTCCCATTAACCCCAGCCAGCACAGCCAGTGGTCAGGGATGATGGGGGCAGTGCTTCAGCAACATCTAGAGGGCAGCAGGTCTGCCCCACGACCCAAGTTGTGTACACCATCTCAAAGTGGCTTCCAGCAGCAGATACACTGGGCAATGGGGTTGGATTGCTCAAGGCAGTGACGGCGTACATAGCAAATCACCGAGGCGCTGCTCGTACTAGCCTCCATCCAAGCCCATACACCTGTGTCTCATGAATCCAAACCTCTCTTCGCCGCGAATCACAAATCCTATCAGCGGTCCGATTTCAGAATTTCTTAGAATTACAGATCTCGCCTCCAGCAAATTGGCCTGCAAATTCCGCGTCGCAAAGTTTATGCAAATGCACTTTGCGGAATTTATTCAGGAGTGTAAATCCTGCCCCCTGCAAAACGTACGCAGGATTTATTCCACTTGCACCACTGGACAGACAGTGCACCCACGGCAGTGACCACAGGAGAAACGGAGCAGAGTAATTTCGTTGTCCCCAAAGGGGACAATGACAATAAAATATATCCTATTCTAGAAAGAAGAAATGCCGTGGTGTATCTGCAGCGGCACAACGGGATGCCTCCGCCTGCCCCAACTGCAACAAAACATGTCTCTCCCGCATCGGCCTCTGCAGCCACAGCAGGCGCTGTGACTCTCCGACAGCTTGACTTCACTCCTCCTTTTTCCCTCCAGACAGATGCCAACCCAACCCACCGGGGCCCAGCTTCCAATTCCACCAGTTGCAGCCGCGATGGGTCTCCTCCAGCTTGCCTTACCTGACGGAGGCGCTACGTCAGTGTGGAGTTACTTCTCCCCCTTCCCCTGGTTCTCAGGGACGACCTCCGGGGCTGGGGCTGGCGGCGGCGGAGGAAGCAGCAGCAGAGACCCCACCGGCGGCTTCTCCTTGGCCTCGCTGGGGGCCACCTTCCCAGGGGTGACGCTGGATCCGAAGAGGCCGTGGGTGCCCGCGTTAGATGCCAAAGAAGAGGAGGAGGAGGAAGAAGAAGCGACACCGCTACCCCCACCGTGAGCTGGCTTGGTCGGGAGGCCTCCAGAAAGGAAGGCCGTGTACTGGTTCCAGAAAGAGAGGGGTCCCACCCCCACGAGCTGGGCCGGGATATCGCGCCCCAGGAAGTCCTGGAGCTTGACCTGACCCCCAGACAGCACCGGCACGGGGCCTTCTAGGGGCAAGCGCCTTCCTCGCCGGGCCTGGTTGCTGCTCCACACGTGGCCGCTGAGATTAACCTTTCGGAGAAAGAGGAAAGAGACAGGCACTTAACACAGGCGGCGCTCTGAGCTGACACTCCTATTATTATTATTATTATTATTATTATTATTATTATTAATATTTATTCCCCGCCCATCCTGCTGGGTTTCCTCAGCCACTCTGCAGCTCCCAACAAAACATTAAAAACACAATAAAACATCAAACATCAAAAACTTCCCTAAACAAGGCTGCCTTCAGATGTCTTCTAAAAGTCAGATAGCTGTTTACTTCCTTGACATCTGACGGGAGGGCGTTCCACAGGGAGGGTGCCACTACTGAGAAGGCCCTCTGTCTGGTTCCCTATAACCTCACTTCTCGCAGTGAGGGAACCGCCAGAAGGCCCTCAGAGCTGGACCTCGGTGTCCGGGCTGACCGATGGGGGTGGAGACGCTCCTTCAGGTATACTGGACCAAGGCCGTTTAGGGCTTTAAAGGTCAGCACCAACACTTTGAATTGTGCTCGGAAACGTACTGGGAGCCAGTGTCGGTCTTTAAGGACTGGTGTTAAATGGTCTTGGCGGTCACAAGGGAAGGAACACTGCTGGTTTGACCCAGAAGGCAGGAAGCTTCCTCATATTGTGTTCACCCGGCTCAGTATTGTTTACACTGACTGGCAGCAGCTCCATACCCACCAACATTTATCCGGTGAAAATAGGGACTCCCTATTCCATAAGGGTAATTTTACTGTTTATACCCCACACATCTTACTGGGTTGCGCCAGCCATTCTGGGGGGCTTCCAACATATTAAAAAACATAATACAACGAACGTTAAACATTTTTTAAAAGCTTCTGTATACAGGATTGCCTTCAGATGGCTGGGGTGGGGGGCTGTGTCGGATAACTCCATAGCCTCCAACATTTCTCCAATGAAAATAGGGACATCCTAAGGAAAAGTGGGACATTCCAGGATGAAACCAGGATGGCTTCTCTAGATCAGGGACGCCCCCTGGAAAATAGGCACACTTGGAGGGTGTGCAGCTCTCCAGGAATTTCAGGCAGGGGGCATTTCTCGCCCTACCTGTAGATGCCAGGGACTGAACCTGGGAACTTCTGCATGCAAGGCTGATGCTCTGCCGCTGAGCTATGGCCCTGTCCCATTTCCATCATTCGCTATGGCTTCTAAGCATGCTTCCCAATGGAAGCAACACCACCTTAAATGGTGCCCGCATGTGCAATGCCGAACATCAAAATATAGGCGGCTGCCTATATTCTGCTGTTTCAAAGACTTTTGATCCACAGCTGCCATCAAAATTATTCAACCCCCGTTGCAAACCAGGTTTATTAATTCCCAGACTTCCAGCTGTTTGCAACGAGCCAATCGAACAAAAGCAAACAAAACAGCTAGACGCAAAGGATGCTTCAAGCGGGTCCCCCCAAATTCAGCTGAGATTGCAACTTGTACTGGCTCTTCACTGGTCCTGCTGGCTAGGGATGATGGGAGTTGTAGTCCAACAACAGCGGAGGACCCAAGTTTGGGAAGCACTGCGAGAGAGACGAAGCAGAGTGGCGATAGCGGCACAGGCCTCTGACCAAGAAAAAAAAAGGGTCTAGCGACCGTGGTACAGGCCTTCAGCCAAAAATCCTTCCTCCCCTTTACGTTAAGGTTGCTTTCCTTTCTTTTGTGCTTTCACACAATTCAGGTTTCTCTCTCTCTCTCTCTCTCTCTCTCTCTCTCTGTGTGTGTGTGTGTGTGTGTGTGTGTGTGTGTGTGTTGAGGGGGTCGTTCCAGGTTGCTGTTTTTGTTGCTTTCAGGATTGTTATTCTTTTTTTAAAAAAAGTCTTCTTTAAATTTTCTGGTAATTTCCTTAATACATTTAGTTTACTGCATGCATGCTTTATTGCTGTATACCACTTTCATTTCCTTTTCGGGGGAAAAACCCATTTATTTAAAAATAAGTAACAAACACCAACAAGCTACGCTACATGGGGACAGGAGGCTGCAAGCCTTTGTAAGGCCTAGACCAAGGGTGGCCAACTCCCAAGAGACTGCAATCTACTCACAGTTAAAAACTGGCAGTGATCTACCCCATTTTTTTTGGTTCAGGTCAAAGTTGTTGAGCTTTTTTTACGAAGGAGGTAAAATGTTGAGCTTTTTTTAGGGGAGCCACACTTGTTCAGCTTCTTTGGGGGGAGCCAATGATCTACCAGTGATCTACCACAGTCATCCAGTAATCTACCAGTAGATCATGATCTATCTGTTGGACATGCCTGGCCTAGGGTAATCAAACTGGGCTGCTGCTGTACTGCCAAGCTGCATTTTAAACCTTCGGGCTTTAATAAATGTGCGTTTACAGGGATTCTGTCGCTACAGACTTGTATTTTGTTGCTTCTGAATAAATATATCATGAACTGCCGTGTGATCTTAACCTGATGGGTGGTCCAAGTGGAAGAAACGAAAATTATAATACTAAAAATACGTTTTGCCACACTCCAGAACTGTGAGGCAACGTGGTATCGTATTCCCTACAATGGTGCCCTGCGTGCCCCAGTTCTGCCTCTAGAGGGGGGCAGAGAGCGCACCAAGTGCAACCAGCTTCCTGTGTCAATACTGTGCAAGGGAGATGCACTTCCTGCAACGGAGCCTTGCACTCCCCAGTTCTGCCTCTAGAGGGGGACAGACAGCACGCCAAGTGAAGCCAACTTCCCAAGTCAATAAAACGACGGAGAAGGAAATCACAAGGGAACAGGGGATAGGCAGAACACTCTCCATAACAGGAGGCACTGAGAAAGAGGAAAGGTCTCTCCCTTACCTGGTGGTGGGCAGCCAGTGCATGTTTGCGCAATGCGACCCTGTCGGGGAAGGCCTGCTTGCAAATCCCACAAACCAGCGTCGGCCCTTCTTTGGCTTGACTGCCCTCTTGCTTCTCCGACGGGCCTTCCCCGCCCGTTTCCTGTTCCTCCTCCTGTTCTTGCAGCATTCCCCCTCCTGCCTTTTCGGCCTCCGCCTTCTCTCCCCCTTCCTGCATGGGCCGCTGAGGGCTTCCGGGCCCTGATGGCAAGGCTGCATTGGTGCCACCGTCTTCCTCTTCCGCCGCTTCTCCCCTTTCCTTGGTGACGCCCGGAGCTTCCTGTTCCGGGCTGGAGGGCCCCTCGACCTTCTCCCCTCCACTTTCCAGGGAGTCTTCATCGGTGGGTTCTTCTTCCTCCTCCTCCGACAGTTCCTCGTCTTGCGGAGGGGCCTGCTGCTGCGGTTGCTGCTGCTGCTTCTCGCCTTCCCCCAAGGTGGCCCCTTCCAAAGCCGGGGTCTCGGGGAGGAGCGCCCCGTTGGGGATCTGCCCGCCCAGGTGCATGCGGACGTGCTGCTGGAGGCTAACGGCGTTGGTGAACTTCTTCTGGCAGATGGGGCAAGAGTTCTGGGCCCGGGCGGCCGAGCTAGTTTTGTGGCCCACAAAGTGAGCGCGCAGGTTCCCCCGGGTGGAGAAGGCCCGCCCACACACCTTGCACTTGAAAGGCCTCTCCCCTCCGTGCTGCCCGTAGTGGAGCTGCAGAGCTCGAGGGCAGCTCAGGACCCGCAAGCAGATCACGCACTGGTTGGGCCCCGAAGAAGCGGGCAGGGAAGAGGAGGAGGACGACGACCCGGCCACGGCTTGGGCGGCCGTGACGGGAGCAGAGCACGAAGACGAAGACGGAGACCCCTGGCGGTCAATCTTCTCCACCAGCTGCTGGAGCTTGGAAGTCTCCGAGGGGGGACGCTTCTAGCACGTAGGGGAAAGGCCCCACCGCTGTGCCCGCCTTGAAGTGATTGGCTAGCAAGGCCCAGCTGGGCAGCGATCCCACCAGCTTCCCCAGCTGAAGCCGGGCCCCCTCCGCCTCCCTTTCCGGCGGGGTGTTCTCATCCCCCTTCCCTTTCGCCTCCACTGCCTTCATCAGAACCAGCTTGTTGAAGCCGGGCAAGGCCTGGGCCGCCACCGACGGCGAGGCCCCGGACAGCAGGGTGAGGCTCTCGGTGGCGCTCAAGGCCTTGCGTTCGGTGGTGGGCGGAGGGGTGGTTTCCTCTCCGGGCTCGGGCTTCTCGGGCGGCACCGACATGCCGTAAGGTAGCCCCGAGGTGGTGAGGACGTAGTCCAGGTGCTCGGGGACGGGGTGGGGGTTCATCTGGACGTGGGGGTATTTCTCCCGGTGGCGGTGGAAGTGCACCTTGAGGTTGCCGCGGGTGGTGAAGCGGTTGCCGCAGATGTTGCACTTGTAAGGGCGCTCGCCCGTGTGGGAGCGCAGGTGGATCTGCAGGGCGCTGTCGCTGCCAAAGACCTTGCCGCAGAAGCGGCATTTGTGGCGCCCTCCGGGCTTCTCCTCTAGTCTGCTTTCTAACCCTCCTCCTCCTCCTCCCCCCGCTCCTCCCCCGTTCTTCTGCCGCAGGAGCCCCGGAGACGTCGCCTGCTCCAAACCCCGGGCGGCGCCCAAGCACTGGGCGGCCAGGATCCCCGTAGCTGTGGGGAAGGCCGGAGCCAGGAGCTGCTCGGCCTTGGGCACTCGGGCGCCTCCGGGGAAAGGGTGGTAGAGGTGGAAGAAAGCGGGCTTGGGGACCTCAGGGGAGCTGGATGCCTGGGTCCTCCCTGGCTCTGTTTTGATGGAGAAGACCGGCAAGGGGGGCTTGGGAGGAAGAGACGCTCCCGGGGCCGGCTCGGAGGAAGGGGTCGGGGAGCCCACCTGCCCCAGGGACCCCAGCAGCAGCACCTGGCGGCAGATCTGCTCGGTCATCTGCATTTGGTGCAGCTGGCGTTGCTGCAGGACCCGGAGCTCTTCCAAGATGAGGGGGATGTTGAGGTGCCCGGCGGGGACGGAGGCGGAGGAGGGGGGCAGTGTTGGGGGAGGCGGGGGAGGGGCCCGGGGGAGGGCTGCTTCTTGGGTTGGGTCGGAGAGCAGCGTCCCTGATTCGACGTCCATGCTCTGAGGACTCTCGGGACGGACTTCCACCGAGGAAGAGGAGGACGAGGAGCAGAGGCTGGAGTGGTCCTGACCAGCGGCGGCTGTAGCTGCCGCCGCAGAGGAGCAGGTGGGCTGCTCAGAGCAGCAGGAATCCACGTGAGCGGACAACTCGGAGGGATCCTTGAAGTTGGTACGGCAGGCGGGGCAGGATAATGGGGTTGTCTCGTCCCCAGTATCTCCTGCAGAGAAAGGGAGACAGAGGGAAAGGGGGTACGGTAATTTTGGATCAGCAATCTATTTCATTCATCACATTTATATATCCCATACTTTCCTCCAAGATGGTGTCCGTAGTTCTCCTCTTCCCCATTTAATCCCCAGGTAGGTTAGGCTGAGAGTGAGCGACTCGCCCCAAATCCCCCAGTGAGCTTTATGGCCGAGTGGGGATTTGAACCCTGGTCTCCCAAGTCTCAGTCCGACACTCTAACCCGGTGTTTCTCAAACTTGGGTCCCTAGTTGTTGTTGGACTCCAACTCCCATCATCCCAGCTAGCAGGGATGATGGGAGTTGTAGTCCAACAACAGCTGAAGACCCAAGCTTGAGATACTCTGCTCCAACCACTACAGCACTCTGGCAACCAAGCCCACCTGATCTTTAACCAGAAAGATGAACAGGACAACTGCAGATCAGATAGAAGCTAGTGGCAACACTCAGATTTTAGTGAACGGAAACAGGATGCAGGAGGCCCCAGGTTCAATCTCTGACATCTACATGAAGGACATGGCTATCAGTGGCTATTGGCCATGATGGCTCGGCTCTGCTTCCTTGGTCGGAGGCAGTTATGCTTCTGAATACCAGTGGCTGGAAGCCACCAGAGAGGAGAGTGTGCCGGTGCTCGGGTCCTGCTTGCTCATTTTCCACAAACATCTGGTTGACCACTGTGAGAACAGGATACTAGACAGCACACACCATTGGCCTGATCCAGAAGGTTCTTCTTATGGCTGGAAACAAGCGTTCAAATTTCGCCAGGCACGTTTTGCACCTGGATATCGGCCACTTGTGACCAAGTGAAGATGCCCGGGTGTCAGGATGGTGCCTTGACGTCTCCACCATCTGGAGGTGCGTGCCTGCGGATCCTTGGATCTGGGCTGTTTTCACACACTAGCAACACATCCTTCAGAATTCTATCCATTATATTTTATCTGCACCATCGGAATGAATTTCTGGAACCAAAAAGTCGTATTGAAAATTACACGACTTTCGAGCCACCTGCCCCCAAAATGGCAACTAGGCATTCTGTTTTGGCAACTGTAACCCTGGTTTAAGGAGCCATTTGGTGCATAGCTTATCATAGCTGTCAACCCTCCCTTTTGTTGCGGGAAACTCCCTTATTCCAATGCCATTTCCCGCTGCTATCCCGGATTGTTGATATCCCTTAAATTTCCCGGATTTCAAAGGAAGCAGCTCCTCTCCCTCCCTGCCGGCCAAGGAGGCTCCTCAGCTGCGTTGCTCGGCTGCCAATAAGGAGCCTGAGACCGACTGGGGGCGGAGCTTGCATGCCTTGTGCAGCCAGACCCTCACGCCCAACCAGACAGACAGCCTGCCTGCCGTCTACGCGCTCGCTCTTTTGCTCACCCGTTCGCGCGCAGCCTCTGGAGCGCAGGGTGGCGAGGCTACTTGGTGCCATTGCACCGCCCTCGCGGCATCCCTTCTTTTCAAATCCAAAAGTTTGGGAAAATCCCTTATTTTCAAATCCAAAAGTTGACAGCTATGTAGCTTATATAACTAAGCATTTAACACTGGCTGGAAATGTCCCTTGCTTGAAACTTTGCCAGTCAGTGTAGACAAAACTGACCATTTAATGGTCACGACTAGGTACGCCCTCCAACTTGTGTTACAACCCTCTCTCTGCTCAGAACCTGCCAATATTTTGATGTCAACATATATTATATTAATTATATTATATGTCTAGTTAATGCAGCGTTTGTCAAGCTTGGATTCCCAGATGGTGTTGCACTACAAGTCCCAGAATCCCCAGGCAGCTTGGCCAATGGTGAGGGTTGACTGACATTGTCAGTCTTTCGGATCTCTGGCCCTGCCATCGGAGGTTCTTTAAGCTGGAGATGTTGCACAGTGAGCCCAGGATCTTCTCCACGCAAAAGCAGGTGCCTTGCTGTAGCCCCCTCTCCTAACACACTTCCCACCAGCAAGAACCTGGTTTTGCAAATACTCACTTTAAAAAGAAAAAATTAAAGACCATAAGAAGAGTCCTGATTTGAACTATAAAATGGTGGTTTTCTTGAGAGTACCCCAAAACATTTTTCTAGAAAGAAAAGAAGCACTGAGCAGGATAAATACTCATTTTCCTATAAAATTCCTGCAAGCAAATCAGAACGAGTGCTTAATAAATGCAAAATATAACGTAACTTTTGCATAAGTGTTTTGCAAGCAAATCAGGGGAATGCTCAATAAATAGATAGTCTGCAGAAGCCAAAACACACACACACATGTAAACACACACACTAGGGACAGTAGCAAAATTCACTGCATGCATCCAACTGGTCCTTAATCTCCTGATCCTATCTCTTTGCAAAGCAGCCTCGCCTGCAGAAACATTCTGCAGATTTCCCTGTACTGGTTGTGGTCGTTGTTTAGATTTTTTTCAAATAGGACAATATTTGCTCTGATACAATTTAGTCAGCTACCGTCATCATCTACCCTTTGTTTTAACGGTCTTCTAACTGACTACTGCTATAGCTCTGTTTAAACGTATTACGTTTCATTATTAATCCGTGCAAAAATGCAAGCTGCGTTTTGTTGTTGTTTTCTGTTTCCTGGGCAAACTGTGTGGATGGGTTGCAGGGGTCCATATGGACATCCCGATGAATGAGCATCTAAACAAGATTAGAAGAAGAAGAAGAGTTTGGATTTGATATCCCGCTTTATCACTACCCGAAGGAGTCTCAAAGCGGCAAACATTCTCCTTTCCCTTCCTCCCCCACAACAAACACTCTGTGAGGTGAGTGGGGCTGGGAGACTTCAGAGAAGTGTGACTAGCCCAAGGTCACCCAGCAGCTGCATGTGGAGGAGCGGAGACGCGAACCCGGTTCACCAGATTACGAGTCCGCCGCTCTTAACCACTACACCACACTGGCTCTCATGCCAGTGGCTCATCTAAGTCCAGCATCCTGTTCTCACTGCGGCCAACCAAATGCCTATGGAAAACCGGCATGCAGGATTCGAGCGCAAGAGCTCTCTCCCCTCCTGCAGTTTCCAGTACGCTTCTGGTATTCAGAAGCATTAGCACCTTCAACTGCGGAGGCAGAGCACAGCCATCAAGGCTAGTAAGCCGCCGAAAGCCTTAACCTGCATGATTTTTTCCAATCCACTTTTAAAGCCATCTAAGTTGGTGGCCATCACTGCCTCCCCTGGCAGTGAGTTCCATAGTTTAACTATCCACTACGTGAAAAAGTATTCCCTTGCCACGTTCAGCTTCGCAGGGTGTCCCCCCCCAGTCCTAATAGGGAGAAAAACTTTCCCCTGTGTTTCCGCCATATGTCAAAAGCAAGCAATGTTTCTACTTTTCATTGCCATCCTGTTAAACAAACAAACCTGCCAGCCCAGAAAACTTGGCAGGCATGCCAAAGACATAAAAATGGAAGGAAACAGAAATATAGAAGAACCTCCTTCCTTGGAGGTTTTTAAGCAGAGGTTGGATGGCCATCTGCCATGGATGCTTTAGCTGAGATTCCTGCATTGCAGGGGGTTGGACTAGATGACCCACAGGGGTCCCTCGCAACTCCAAAATCCTATCATTCTACGAAATGGGAAGGCAGACAAACATGCAATTTTAAAAATGGAAAAGAAAGATTGGGATCACCATGGCAAACATTTTTTTTTTAAATTACCTGAAAGCCCAACCCACATCCAACTAATTTGCAAGCCCTTTTATCCAGCAACCCACCTTTGCAAGGTTCTGCCTATTCATACATCGTTCTCTCTAGAAAGAAAGGGAGGAAGGAGGGCAGAAAAGAAGGAAGCACACCTGAAAATTATCCACCATCTTCCTACAGAATAGATAACAGGGGGTTCTGACTTCTGGATGGGGACAATGGGGACGGAAAGGCAGCCTGGCCGGCTGTTTGGGTGGGTGGCGGGGAAGGGCCAGGATAAACTACTAGGATGGATGGATGCGCAAACGGACTGATGGCATGCAGGAGCGCGTGGGGAGAGATGGGCGCCTCGAGGGAGATCTCTGGGCCCGGCTGCTTCCCCTCCAGCCCTTGCTAGGAGGCCCCGGCCGCCAGGTCGCCCCCTCTCCCCTTCCCCAGCCGGCTGGACCAGCCACAGGGGCGAGGAGCCCACCTGCGGCCTCGCCCATCCTGCAGTCGCCGCCGGCGCCAGCGGCTCCGTCGCCCGACGCCACCACCTCCTCCGGCTGCTGCTGCTCTCCGTGCGCTCGGGAGCCGCTCATCTCGGCCCGCCCGGCCGCCTCCTCCGATCCCGGAGGAAGAGGAGGAGGCAAGCGGCGGCCAGACGAGCGGTGGGCTGTCGAGAGCGGCTCCCACCCGGCCGCAGCAGGGACCTCTGGTGTCGGGAGGGCGGCTGCCGCCGACGGAAGGAGAGGGCGCTGCGCCCCCGTGCGCCCTGGCTCCGGAGCGCACCTGGAGACGGAGGGATGGAGAGCCAGGAAGGAGGAGGGAGGCAAGCGGGCCAAGCCAGGACGAAGGAGGAGCCCTGCTTTTAGGAGCACCCCCCCCCAAAAAAAACCCGGACCTTTTGCAAACCGATACATTTAATTTTTTTAAATGTTGCATTTATATTAGCCCACCTTTCGTCCAAGGAGCAAGGCAGTGTACATTTAATTTTTTTAAAAATAATAATATTGCATTTATTATGGGGAGGGTAGGGAGGGGCAGCTGCCCTCCAATCAATAATAATCAATAAAAATACATAGCAAACTGAGGTTCGGCCCCTCCAACAAAAGGCCTGCCCCCCCCAAAATTCCTGGCTACGCCCATGTTTATATCCCAACTTTCTGCACCCCAAGGAGCTCATGGTACCTGGTTCTTCCCCTCCACATTTAATAATAGAATCGTAGAGTTGGAGGGGACCCTGAGGATCATCTAGTCCAACCCCTTGCAATGCAGGAACATGCAGCTGCCCCATATGGGAATCCCCACAACAATATACTACTACTACTACTACTACTATATTCTTTATACCCCGCCCATCTAGCTGGGTTTCCCCAGCCACTCTGGGCGGCTTCCAACAGAATATTAAAATGCAATAATCTATTAAACATTAAAAGCTTCCCTAAACAGGGCTGCCTTCAGATGTCTTCTAAAAGTCTGGTAGTTGTTTTTCTCTTTGACATCCAGTGGGAGGGTGTTCCACAGGGCGGGTGCCACTACCGAGAAGGCCCTCTGCCTGGTTCCCTGTAACTTGGCTTCTCACAGCGAGGGAACCGCCAGAAGGCCCTCGGAGCTGAACCTCGGTGTCCGGGCAGAACGATGGGGGTGGAGACGCTCCTTCAGGTATATATATTTAAATGTTGCATTTATATTATTCCACCTTTCCTCCAAGGAGCTCAAGGCAGTGTACTTTTAATCTATGCTCTTAATTGTATTTCCTGCATTTATATCCCAACCTTTTCTCCCAAGGAGCTCAAGGTGGCATACCTGGTTCTTCCCCTTCACACTTAATCCCCACAACTACCTTGTGAGGTAGGCTAGGCTGAGAGTCAGTGACTGGCCCCCAAGGTCACCCAGGGTGTTTCAGGGCCAAGTAGAGTTTTGAACTCTGGTCTCATAGGGTCGAGCACTCTACCCATAGGATCATACCAACTTTCCCTGAAAGGTGGGTTAGAAATCTGTAACAACCTTAATGGCAATCTATTTTTAAGGAGAGGGGCTCCCCCTCATTCCAAACAGGGTTGCCCGGCCATCTACAAGTTATCATCTGCACAGGTGCACATCTAGATATGTGCCTTTCAAACTGTGGGAACAAACCCAAGATGCTGCCTTATCCCAAGTCAAACTGTTGGTCCATCTAACTAACTCAACATGATTTTAGCCAGGGTTTTAGCCAGGGTTTCTCTCCCAGTTCTGTTGCTACGGATTGACCTGTTCTGCCACAGTGCTACAGCCCTAAATATAAAATCACAAAATACAAAAACAAAACCAACCCAATAAACCCCATATTGTATAAAATGTTAAAAAAAAAATATTATATTATTGCATTTCTGTTCCTACTTTCCTGCAAGGAGTTCAAGGCAGAGTAGCTGATTCTCCTGCTCCTCATTTTATCCCCACAGTAACCCTGTGAGGTAGGCTAGGCTGAGAGAAAGTTGACTGACCCAAAGTCGCCTAGTGAGCTTCGTGGCTGAGGGGAGATTTGAACTCTGGCCTTCTGGGTCGTAATCTGGCACTCTGACCACTAGACCACTTCAGAACATGGTGTTACTATTGGTTCATACGCCCCACCCTTCAGGGCTTTTTTTCAGCCGGAGCTCACTGGAACTCAGTTCCGGCACCTCTCAGGTGGGTGCCATTGCCATTATAAGAGAAAAACAACACTGCCACCTTTGCTGTTGCGAGAGCCTAGGACACCTTACATCAAGAAATAGAAAAAGAAATCCCATACTGAAAACGTAAGTAAAATCCCACTGCACAATTATTATTATTATTATTATTATTATTATTGTATTAATAGGGCGGTTCTGGCGGTTCCCTCACTGCGAGAAGCAAAGCTACAGGGAATCAGGCAGAGGGCCTTCTCGGTAGTGGCGCCCGCCCTGTGGAACGCCCTCCCAGCAGAGGTTAAAGAGATAAACAACTATCTGACATTCAGAAATTACCTGAAGGCAGCCCTATTTAGGGAAGTTTTTAACCTGTGATATTTTAATGTATTTTAATATCTGTTGGAGGCTGCCCAGAGTGGCTGGGGAGACCCGGCCAGATGGGCGGGGTACAAATAAAATTGTTGTTGTTGTTGTTGTTGTTGTTGTTGTTGTTGTTGTTGTTGTTATTTATTGAATTAATATACCATTCTATACCCGGAGGTCTCAGGGCGGTTCAAAGAAAAGATCAACATAAAAACCACTATATATATAATCAAAATAAAAACAACAACCCAATTAACCCCCCCCCAAAAGAGCCACATTTTAAAAGGGCATAGGATGTCAATCACATAAACCAAAGGCCAGGTTAAAAAGGAGCATTTTTGCCTGGCGCCTAAAGGTGTATAATGAAGGCGGCAGGCAAACTTCCCTGAGGAGAGCATTCCACAGATGGGGAGCCACTGCAGAGAAGGCCTTGTTCTCATGTTGCCACCCTCCGGACCTCTTGAGGAGGAGGCACATGAAGGAGGGCCTCAGAATAAGCAAATCCACCAAAACAGCTAACAACAATGTATAAAGACAACCAGTTACAATGCACCCTAAAGGCCTGCAAAAACAGGTACGTTTTCATCCGTCTCCTAAATTTAAACAAGTGGATAAACAGATCTCTACAGGGAGGGAGCTTCATAGTTGAGATGCCACTATGGAGAAGGCCCTGCTTCATGCAGTAAGCTCATTGACTGAACTTAGTGACGTTCCCACAAGCTGGGCCCCTCCTGCAGATCTTAGCAAATAGGAATCTGAATTAAATTGCATCAGACCATTGGTCCATTTAGCTTAGTGTTGTCTTCACTGATTGGCAGCAGCTCATCAGGGTTTCAGGTAGGGAACGTTTTGGAGGTGGCAAGGATTGAACCCGGGACTTTCTGCGTGTAAAACAGATGAGTTACTGGGTTGGCCGGTGCCAGGGAAGGCATTCTTCAAATATGTGGGGAGTGTTGGACTTTCCATCTAGCGTATACAGTCAAACCTTGGCTCCCAAATGCCTCCGTTATTGTACGTTTTGGCTCCTGAATGCCCCAAACCCCGGAAGTAACTACTCCAGTTTTCGAATGATTTTCAGAAGCCGAACGGCTTCCGGAAAGTATTCCGGAAAGACATCTGAAGGCAGCCCTGTTTAGGGAAGTTTTAAATGTTTGATGTTTTATTGTGCTTTTAATATTCTGTTGGGAGCCGTCCAGAGTGGCTGCGGAATAAATTATTATTATTATTATTATTATTATTATTATTATTATTATTATTATTATTATTATCATTATCATCATCATCACAGGCTTAACTGTGCTCAGATTTCCCTTAAATAAACTCTTTCCATATGGACCATAAACTCTCCTGCACCTCACCAGCTTGAATTTACTCCTTTTGGAGATGAGCGAAAGGATGCATCTAATCGGCTCCTTTCCTCCACCAGCCTCCCTCCTGATTTCTCGCTCCAGCACAGATTCTTAGAGGAAGCTGGAGTCAATCCAGTCCAGTTGCCACAAGCAAAGGACTGAAAAGGGGCGGCGGGGGGGGGGGAGAGATGGGGTGGGTGATGGGGAACCAGGGGGATGGGGGAAGAGAGACCTCACTTAACACAAGAGAGACTATCTAGGACTCCGCGAGTTACTTAGCAACAGCACAAAGAGCAAAGAGAGCGGGAGAGAAAAGAAGCAGTGTGTGGCAAAAATATGTGTGTGAGGAAGTGTGACAGAATGCATATGTGTGTGACCCTCTCTTCCTGGCTCTCTGGGGTGAGGGGAGTCACACACACACACACACACACACACACATACATACAAACAAACATACAAACACACACACGAGATGGCAAGGAAAGCGCGCAGAAAGACTGTGCCATATTCACATCGCACTTTTAAAGCGCTATGATGCTATGTTAAACAGTCATGGCTTCCCCCACCCCACCCAAAGAATTCTGGGAGCTGTAGTTTGCGGAAGTTGCTCTGGGGTTGCAGCGCTCATCTCGCTTTACAGGCCGAGGGAGCCGGCGTACAGCTTCTGGGTCATGTGGCCAGCATGACTAAGCCGCTTCTGGCGAACCAGAGCAACGCACGGAAACGCCGTTTACCTTCCTGCCGGAGCGGTACCTATTTATCTACTTGCACTTTGACGTGCTTTCGAACTGCTAGGTGGGCAGGAGCAGGGACAGAGCAATGGGAGCTCACCCCGTCGCAGGGATTCGAACCACCGACCTTCTGATCGGTAAGCCCTAGGCTCTGTGGTTTAACCCACAGCGCCACCCGCATCCCTGTGAGAGGAGTAGCGATGTATCAATAGGGGAATTCCCGGGAAACTGCGAATCATAGCTCTGCAGGGAGAATAGTGGTGTATCAGTCCCTCTTCCCAGGGAATTCTGGGAACTGTAGCTCTGTGAGGGGAATATTGGCCTTATAACAACTCTTGGCATCCTTAACAAAGTTCCCAGAATTCTTTGGGGGGGGGGAGCCATGACTGTTTAAAGTGGAAAGGTACAGGGTGAAAGTGGCCTGTGGCAGCGATGGCATGGAAGGGCATGTATCCTACACATGTGTAACAGGGTGAGACAGGCCATGCAATGGTGCCAGGATGAGGGCCTGAGAGGGAAGGTACAGAAAAATGCATGTGAGAGCAGCGTAGCAATTTTTTTTGGGGGGGGGGGAGTAGCAGGATCAAGGCACATTTGTGGAAACGATGCTCCAGTGGGCGCAATGGATTGGCTGTGTATGAATGAGGGAGGGTACAGGTGGCCAAATCCTTGCGCACTGTCTGTATGCCATGCTCAAAATCAATGCACAGCCCCATCCTAGTCTTGTTTTACTTGGAAGAAAGCCACGCTGCGTTCGGGAGGAGGCTTACTCCCAAGTAAATGTGTGCCAGTTTGCAGCCTTTGCGTGCAAGGGAAACAAGAACGTGGGCAGGCATGTAACAAAATGGTGTTGGCCGTAGTGTGTAAGGCTGCAGTCCTGAAGACTGGGGAATAAGACTCACTGGGCGCAGTGGAACCTGTATCTGACTAAATGTGCCTAGGACTGGGCTTTAGATAACGAAGGAAATTGCTTGGGTTGTGGTCATGCTGATTATTCCACATCGGTCAGCTTGGGTGGTGGCTCCTCCTTCTCGTTCCATTTTCCTGATCAATGCAGCTTGACTCACTTCTTTGAGTCACCTGAAGTTGTTGTGCTCTACCAAGACCTTTCTACGAGGCGCCTGAACTCTTCTTGTAGCGGACTGAGGCCTAGTTTGGCATGGGCTCAGGACTGCAATGCCTCAAGGACTGCGTCCCCCCTATATGAACTGACCAGGACCCTGGAGTCATCATCTGAGGTGCTTCCTCTGTGAAACGTCTGGCAAAATGGCAATGGGCCTTTTCTGTGGTGGCTCCAGGGAGGCTTGCCTGGCGCCTTCGTTGCATATCTTTAGGCGCCAGGCAAAAACATTCCTCATTTCCCAGGCCTTTGGCTAATTAAACAATATGGCCTTTTAAACTGGGTGTGTGAGGTGGGGTTTATTGTTTTTGTTTGTTACTAGGTTATGCATTTTTGTGTTTTTATATTGTAAACTGCCCTGTGATCCTTGGCTGAAGGGTGGTATAGTAATAGTAACAACAACAACAACAACAACAGCAACAGCAACAACAACGCACCACCAACAACAACGTATATCTGTGGGGCAGTGGGAGCTAAAGGATGGAAATCTCTGGGTCGCAAATGGGGCTCAGAGGTGGGGTATAGTGGCAAGCTGAGATGTAACCCGGAAAGGCCTTCAGTCACCAACCCATTAGATGGCCTTACGTGAACCAATTTTCTCTCGCTCTCAGTTCTGCCCACCCAGTCTGTAAAATGAGCATGAGTGAGAAAAACTGGCCTACCTGACAGGGTTGTTGGAAGGTTTATGATCATTCCATTTATATTGCATCACTCGTTTACACAACACTTCCTTACCCCCTAAAGAACGGGAGGATCGGCCCTCACCTCCAAGGGACCCACCGTGTAGATAATTGACACACGGATAATTCCTGGGATGATATTTGTGGAGCGGTCAGAAATGGCATGCGTTTTGGGAGTCAGTTGGTCTTTGGGGCCTTGAAAACCCAGTGAATGTGCTGGCTTTTAAATCTCATCACCCATCCTTCCTGTAGAGGCCATTATGTTAGTGGATGCTTGGTCGCTGATGGTAAGTCAGAAAGAGGGAGAGAGAGAGAGAGAGAGAGAGAGAGAGAGAGAGAACAAACGAGGATGGAAAGAAAGTTCTTATATGACTACAGTACGTGTGAGAACGACAGACAAAATGCATGTGTATCTAAGCATGGCACCTTTATGCAATCAGAATTTATGTTCCTAGATAGATGTGCTTTGAGCGTGTCGGTAAACCGTAGAGAGACCCAAACCCCCAAACATACAGGCAACAGGCTAGTTACAAGCAAACAACTTCCTTCCAGTTTGGAAACAAAACTTTCTTTCTCTTTCACCTCTTTCCCACCCCTTCCTTGCCACCCAGCTCTTGGTTGTGCCCCCCCACCCCACAATGCGCCCTTTCCCACACTGCTGCCATCCCCCATACCCATGGCACCTGCCAGCTCTCCTTGACACCCCCCCCACAAAAGAAAACACCCCCTCCCCTCCAGGAACCCACCGTTCTCAGAGGCTGTGGAACCTTCACAGTCGGAGATGAGCTGTTGGGGGTTCCGCTGTTTTCTCCGAGACATCCCTGCGGAGGGGCTGGGGGGCTGGGGAGGGGACCCCAAGTCTCTCTCTCTCTTTGGTGGGGAGCCAGTGGGCACCTGATCCCTCTCTCTCTCAGGAATGGGATCTCTCCAGCAAACCCCCCCCCCAAACCCAAGCCCCCTCCTCTCCCACACTCACACATACTTAAGGGACACGCCTCCTGCTTTTGTGGACCTCATTGTAAAAGCAAAACTCTTAATCTTTCTGAACACTCTTTTTCTTTTGTACTAGCAGGGATTGAAAGGGGGGGTGGGAAGAGAGAGAGGGAGAGGGCAAAATTAACTCCTTCTTTGCCTGCGGCTATCCCAGTCCTCGCAATGTTTAAAAACAACAACATATAGGAGAGCATCTGCTTTTTAACGCTGAAATTCAGCCACACTCCCTGCTAGAGGTGAAATTTATTTGATGGCGCCCACAGAATTTATGCCAGCTCAAATACGGTTGCAAGCATGGAGATTTACAGCTCACTAATATTATGTGTCCAACAGGCTGGATCTGCTTCTGTGAAGCTTGTCTTCCTAAATGCTTGCTTATTTTATCTTTCAGGAAAATTCCCACCGGTTTTCCTGGGGCAGATGTAAAGCCAACTGGCCTGTAGTTTCCAGGATCCCACTTGGATCCCTTTTTAAAAATTGGTGCTACATTGGACATTTTATAGTCCTTGGGTATGGAGGCTGGACTGAGGGACATATATTTTTGTTAGAAGACCAGCAATTTCACTTTTGAGTTCTCTCAGGTGGATGCCATCCAGACGTGGCAACTGATCAGTTTTTATTTTCCCGATTAGGCCTATAAGCTCAGCACTACCCTCTGCCTCTGTACCTCAGACTCCCATCCTGCAAAAAAGTTAGTTCAGGCCAGGAGTAGGCAACCTAAGGCCCGGGGGCCGGATGCGGCCCAATCGCCTTCTCAATCTGTCCCGCATACGGTCCGGGAATCAGCGTGTTTTTACATGAGTTGAATGTGTCCTTTTATTTAAAATGCATCTCTGGGTTATTTGTGGGGCATAAGAATTCGTTCATTCTCCCCCCCACCACATGGTCTGGGGGACGGTGGACCAACCCCTTGCTGGAAAAGGTTGCTGACCCCTGGTTCAGGCACTAGAATCTGCCGTATATCTGCCACTGTAAAGGAAGATGCAGATCTCTTACTTTGTTGTGAGTCATTAGGTGAGCCTGGAAGACTGGGCACCAGACTTTTAAGAGAAATGTGATCATGTGCTTGAGTGGCTGGTGCTCAGATCTGGGGTGCAGAATACTGCACTTCAACCCCATCCAAGCTATGGGCTTCTTAAATTGTCTTGGATAAGGTGGCAGCTGAGCCTCCGTTTTCCCCATCTGTGAAATGGGCAAGACGGCAACAGTAAGTGCAAATTAAATTGCCAGAGCATGTAAATAAGGAGGGGATAATCCAAGATGAGGAAAAGGTCATTAAAGGGGTGCTGATATTTCATGGGGTTCCGGAACATTTATGGGATAGTAGTGTAGGGTCTGAAATTTGTCGGTCCTTCCTCACTTGTATTTGTGTTGCATTGGCTGTCCATAAAATATGGGCAAGTTGAAGAGTTGAATGGAGGGACCCACAATCACCAGTGGTCCATTTCTGATCTAGAATGAGCAGAAAAACCTGGGATTTTTATTATTCCATTTACTGTATATCCCAACCCTCCTTCGAGGCACTAACATTCAAGGCACAAGGTGCACGGTTCTCCTCTCTCCAGTTTATCTTCACAACAACCCTATGAGGTAGGCTAGGCCAAGAGAAGGTTTAAGCAGTTGAACCCTGGTCTTCCAAGCCCAATTGGAGACTGTAACCATTTTGCCACGCTTTCTCTCATGTTGGGATATATAAGAAGCTTTATCACTGACTGCGCTCTTTGAAGCTCATAAAATGGAAAGCAGAAAGTAAATAGAGGGACCCTCTTGCACCTGGTACCCACACCTTTCTTCGGTAGACATTGGCCGATGGAGGAATCTTCTGAACCGTGTGATGTGCTTCACGAGCGCTGCTGCTTTTGGGGGATCTTTCCAGATTCCGTCACTGGGTGTTCCGTCAAACTAAATCTGTGCACGTACGGAACGACTTCTGCAAACCTCTGCAGCAGGAATTTCCTCTTCTCCCCTGCCCAGCCCGAAATCCGCTCTGGGGATTCCCCCAAGCTTGCAGAAGGTGCCATTACTGGGTTGGAGGCATCCCTAGGAACCTTTGTGAGGCTGAAGCTTCCAACCTTGTTTGTTTACTTTTTGCTGATTTTTGTTGTTGTTGTTATACTTATTTGTGGCTTTTTGAAAAAAAAAACAACGATGTCCCAAAGCTTTAAAAGAGGACAAGACAAATTCATGGAGGATGTGGCTATCAGTGTTTATATCAGCCATGATGACTACCTTCACTGTTAGAGACAGTAATGCAGGGGTCAGCAACCTTTTTCAGCCATGGACCGGTCTACCGTCCCTCAGACTATGTGGTGGGCCGGACTATTTTTTTTTGGGGGGGGAATGAACGAATTCCTATGCCCAACAAACAACCCAGAGATGCATTTTAAATAAAAGCACACATTCTACTCATGTAAAAACACCAGGCAGGCCCCACAAATAACCCAGAGATGCATTTTAAATAAAAGGACACATACTACTCATGTAAAAACATGCTGATTCCCAGACCGTCCATGGGCCGGATTGAGATGGTGATTGGGCCACATTCGGCCCACGGGCCTTAGGCTGCCTACCCCTGCAGTAATGCTTCTGAATACAGTACCAGTTTCAGGGAATCACAAGTAAGGGAAAGCGATGTTGCGCTCACACGTTCTATTCTTCTTCTTTCGGAATGTTCCTTCCTTCATTTCCCATAAAACTCTTCCTTCCTTCCTTCCTTCCTTCCTTCCTTCCTTCCTTCCTTCCTTCCTTCCTTCCCCACACTCCTAGGCACCACCTCACCATTCTCTCTCCATCTGTCCTATGCACCTCCTTCAGGCTCCATCCTTCTCTCCCATCCCCCTTTGAAAGCCAACATCTTTGACTCCCCCCGCAATCCGCCTCCGGGGTCTCTCAATTTTTTTCCTTTTTTTTGCCCCACACCATTCCTGCCTCCTTTTTACCTCTTCCCTGTGGCCTTTTGACCTCCCCCCAGAGCTACAAAAGTAAAATCCTCGGAGAAGCTCGCCACGGGAATGTTAATGAATTCCCAGCACAAAGGCGCAAAGACTTTTACTTCAGTGGTTTCTGGGGGGAGGTAGAAAACGGGCCCCTTTGTGAGACGATATTTCTGTGTGTGGCGGAGTGGAGAGGATTTTGAGAGGGGGTGGAGAAGGGATCTCTGTCCGTGTCTCCGAAAGCGCCAAGAAAATTAGGAAGAGTGGAGAAGGCTCCTTTCTTCCTTCCATCCCTTCCTTTTCCACTACCCCTCTTTCCTCTTATTGTATCAGTTGGTAAGTTCAGTCACCTGAACCCCTGAGGGTCAGAATTAAATGTAAGCAGAGACTCAGCCTTTGCCTTTCCAAAGGCAAATAAAGCAAACTCTAATTTTCCAGTGCTTATTCATTATCATTATTTCTTTTAATCTCCTTTGCACCTCTGGATCCAGAGATGTTAGCAATTTGGGGACAGCCTAATTAAAAAACAAAACACCCCCCCAAAAAACCAAACTGCCATTGTTATTAACCCCAAAAGAGGATTAATTGATTGAATAATATTTTTTCCATTTCCATTCTTGCCACGTAGCTCTGAGCACATCTTACTCGGAGATAAGTTCTGTCAGGTTCAACAGGTGGGTGACTCTTACGTTAATGAATGAAGAAATTAATTAGCAAAAATTTATGGCTCATGCTTCAACAGTAAAAAGGAGTTCAGCTGACAGTTAAAAGCAACAGTTTATCTGTCGGGGTGAAAAATGATAAACTAACAAATAGCAGTGACAACGGCCAACATCAAAAAACCATTTTAAACTCCTCTTCCCAGCCAGACACACATATCAGCATATCAAAGAGAACATTAAAAAAATTGCCTGGCAGTAAAAAATATTATTATTGATTTGTTAATTGGCTTCTAATTCAGCAACAGTTCAAGGCGGTTACAGAAAAGATAACTAAAAACAGTTGAAAACACAAAAACAACAAATAGACTAAAATCCTAATAAGTGGGCCCTTGTGGCAAAGACCCATTTATCCAGCTTGGAGGGGCTGTACATAAAAAATAATAATAATATATGAGTGCCAGCAGAGTCTCTCAATTCCAAGGGTACCACCACCAAGAAGTCCCTGTCTCAGTCACCTCCCGCTTCAACTCAGATGGTCGTGCCGTGGCTTCAATAGCATGGTTTGTCAAAAGCTGGGGTCCCCCCCACCCCCATTGCTACCAGCCTCACTGCTGCTTATCTGGACACGGACTGGACTCAGTGTGTGTGTTTGTGTGTGTGTGTGTGTGTGTGTGTATGGTTAGGCTGTGCAGTTGCATCCATAGCAACTCTGAGGACAATCTCAAGAGGTTCGGTGGAGGGGAAATGCATGCACATGGCATTTATGCTTCTCTGAACATCACCTCGAAAAATTCATGCAACACACTTGATTCTTCCTGACTCTGGCTGCCCTGATTTACCTGGTTTTACAGTCCTTATCTTGTCTGGAAGTGTCCAGCATTTCACTTGAAACTCAACTGTTCACACGCCATATATTTAAAACTTACCCCTCCCACACAAACAAAAAATGAATCCTGGGAATACAGTACAGTGGTACATTGGTTGACAAATGCCTCGCAACTCGAACAGCGGGTGGAGGGAGCACAGCATCCTCCCTGCTGGCCAGATCCTGTCCCCTACCCCTAGGGTACAGCATCCAACTGACCATCGACAGAGATAGCACACTGGGAAAATTATGGACTCTAGACCCCAAGCATGCAGACCTGCCCAGGTGTTGCGATCTGCAGGGATGCCCTGCTGGCCTTTGAGCCACCCAGTGAAGTTCGTGGGGCAGCTGTACACAAGAGGGCCTTCACTGTGGTGGCCCCCCAAGCTGTGGAATGTTTCCCCTTCCAAGGTGCGTCTGGCCTTCTCACTACAGTCGTACCTTGGATCACGAACGCCTTGGCACTCGGACGTTTCGGCTCCCGAACACCGCAAACCCGGAAGTGAGTGTTCTGGTTTGCGAACATTCTTTGGGACCTGAATGTCCAACGCGGCTTCCACAGCTTCCATTTGGCTGCAGGAAGCTCCTGCAGCCAATCGGAAGCCGCGCCTCGGTTGTCGAATGTTTTCGGAAGTCGAACAGACTTCCGGAACGGATTCCGTTCGACAACCAAGGTACGACTGTAGAGGTCTCCGGATTTTTCCTGTGGGCGATATACTATAAATGTGCTTTGAATGAATGTTGTATAAAGGTAAAGGGACCCCTGACCATTAGGTCCAGTCGCGGACGACTCTGGGGTTGCTGCGCTCATCTCGCTTTACTGACCGAGGGAGCTGGCGTACAGCTTCCTGGTCATGTGGCCAGCATGACTAAGCCGCTTCTGGCGAACCAGAGCAGCAAACGGAAACGCCGTTTACCTTCCCGCCAGAGTGGTACCTATTTATCTACTTGCACTTTGACGTGCTTTCGAACTGTTGTATATGCAGCCTAAACTCTTCCTGTTCCCTCTCTACTACTACTCTGTTTGCTATTACCCCATCCCTTTATTTCTCTCTCTTCCCTTTCCCCCCTCTTGCTCTGGAGCTGACCCATCCCTTTTAGCAACCGCCGGTTTCCTGGGGCCATACAAATTGGCCATATCCATCTTCGCTGCATGCAACTGGAGTTGGCAAGAGATGTGAGCTGAAGCCACCCCTGACTCTCTCTCTCTCTCTCTCTCTCTCTCTCTCTTTCTCTCCTCCCATCCTCCCCCTCCCCCTCGCTTTGGCTGGAGTCCCCCATTCCCCACCACCAAGGCCACCCCATCCTCGCTCCCCCCCCCCGCTCTCTCGCTCTCCCCAAGGCATTGTCTCCTACACAAGCCCCTTTTCTTTCCGTGTTGCACAGGATTCTGACATGGAGGAGCTGAAAGGGGGACAGGAGGTGGCTGCACGGGAGGTGAATGAGTGTGGCGGATAAAAGCATTGACTCTTTTTTACATGCGGGTGGGGGGGGAGAGGAGGAGGAGGACTGGGAGAGGAAGCGGGCAAGCCGGGCCCACAGCTGGGACATCAACATGGGGGAGATCGCTGGCGTCCATGTGTGTGTTCTTCATGCCAAGATTGTGTGGCAGCAATTTTTGCTTTTCGTTGGTGCTTAGTAAATAAATGAATGTAAAGACAGCGACTTTGCAAGCCATAGAGAAAAGTCGGCAGCATTGTACTGGGGTTCCTTATTTATTCTTGTAGTTAACTGATGTTTCCTTTAGTTAACTGTTTGCTGGAAATCTCAAGAGGCGATCGTGCTCTTATGCTCATTCAGGTCCTGCTTTTTGGGCTTCCCATAAAGGCATAGCTGTCAACTTTCGGATTTGAAAATAATAATAATAATAATAATAATAATAATAATAATAATAATAATTTGTACCCCGCCCTCCCCGGCAGAGCCGGGCTCAGGGCGGCTCACACCACCAAAATTACAATAAAACATGAAACATAAAAGAAAAAACAATTAATTAGAATACAGATTAAAAGATTTAAAAACCGCCTTAATGCAACAGCCCATGAATTTATAACACATAGGGGAGAATCTTACAATACAATGTTATATTATAACACAAGGGTCAGGCTGAATTCGGACTCAAAAGCTAGGTGGAACAGCTCCGTCTTGCAGGCCCTGCGGAAAGCTGTCAAATCCCGCAGGGCCCTGGTCTCTGGGGCCGAAACTGAAAAGGCTCTGGCCCTGGTTGAGAAATAAGGGATCAGCAGCCTCACCTGTCGCCCGGGGACAGTCTACGGTTCTCGGGGACAGTCCACACCGCGCTAAGCCCCCCGGGCTACAAATTAATTTCCACCAGGCTACACACCATCATCTTCCCCCACCTCAGGGTCTCTTTTCCAGGGAGTCTTCTCTTCTCATGCGATGCTTCAGGATCTGTTCTTCCGGTGAGCAGCCAGGGGCGATGTCCTTCAGAATGGATCGGTTTGATCTTCTTGCAGTCCACGGGACTCCAGCACCACAATTCAAAAGCGTCAATTCTTCATGTGGGGATTGATCAGGTTCACTCTTTTGGCTCTCTGGCATCCATTAATGACATATTATACAAACCTGTTGCTGACTTTGCATCCTTTAACACTCTTTTGGAAGGAGTGTATTTGTGGGCTGGGCCAGAGTGGTTGATTTTACATGCAAGCAAAGGACAAAGAGTGCTGCTGTCCTATTCTCTGTAACTATTGGTGAGCAACGCAGCCGAGCAACGCAGCTGAGGAGCCTCCCTGGCCGGCAGAGAGGGAGAGGAGCTGCTTCCTTTGAAATCCGGGAAATTTATGGGATATTTAACAACCCGGGATAGCAGCGGGAAACGGCGCTGGAATAAGGGAATTTCCCGCCAAAAAAGGGAAGGTTGACAGCTATGCATAAAGGGCCTCTGACTGGCCACTGTGAGAACAAGATGCTGGGCTAGATGGGCCTGATCCTGCAAGGCTCTTCTCATGTCCTTCTTATTTATATTGCTTTTTATTCATGTGCTAATGGTCCCTTTACCTTTAAGGTGACACCAGATCCAATCCCTGTTCAGCTGTGGGGCTGCTGCTCTGCTTAAGGCCTTACAGAAGGAAAGCTAGGGTCTCCTAACGACTCCTTTAATCCCTTCTAAATGCCAGGGCGCACTTGAATTCCTCCAGAGAAATACCAACCGTTAGGAGTCACCCCTTCCATCTTGGCAGCACATCGTTTCTTCTGCAACATTTGCCAGACCGTTATGTTAAAACCATCCACCAGAGGGACACATCCATGAGGTACAAAGGTAAACATGGTAGCCTTTTATTCCCTCTAGTTTTGGGGCTCGTCGCCTCAGTGGAGAAAAGAGAACCAGATTTATATGTTCAGCTATGAAATGATAGAGAAGAGAGAGAGAGAGGGAGAGAGAGAATAGAAGGCAACTATCTCTGTTTCTCCCTTACAATTCTTGACAATTCCTCATTCAACAGAGTTACCGGAACTGAATTGTGGATTGTTCTTGCTTGCTGATATTAAACCTTTTAGTTTAATATCTTAATTTTTTTTTTAAAAGATCATTTTTACTTTTAACAATTATCATCATATAAAAATCACTATCATTTTACAAATAGGATTCTCAGAATCCCAGAACTTCCCTCCACCCTTCCATGGTTTCCCTAGATATTCTTTTCACACTGCATCGTATTATAGTTTCTTAAAACTCAATTCTTACCATAGTTCATGCTTCATTGCACGTGTTTTTTCCCCTCTTAAAAATCCTGCCAGTGTTTTTAATTGTTTACAGTGTTCTTTCAAGTACCGTAACTTATAAAATTACCCCATTCGTTATTAAATTTATTGTCCTCTTGATCTCTGATTTTCCCAGTTGTTTTCGCCATTTCGGCATAGTCCATCATCTTTATCAACCATTCTTCTTCTTTTTTAGGTAGAAGGGATCTCTACCACACAACAGATTTTTTTCAAGGAATCTGGGGACACTTTTCAACTTCAATGGATTTTGTAGGGGGACTGATTTGTAAATCCGGGGACTGTCCCCGGGAAATGGGGATGTCTGGTAACCTTACTTTAACAGCCCCCAAAGCATCCTGGGAACTGCAGTTTGTTAAGGCTGCTGAGAGCCGTTAAGATACCTGCGTTCCCCTCTCAGAGCTACAATTGCCAGAGTTCCCTGGGTGAAGGGATGGATCGCTAAACCACTCTTAGAATTGAAAATCTCTGCTTCCTGTTCTCTTCAAGATGTGTTGGGCTAAGGGGTTGGAGCAAATGACCTCCAAGTTACCTCCTGGCTTCAAATTCTAAGGTGCCACCCACACCTTGCATTTAATGCACATTTATACTGCTTTCATGGCTCCCCTGAAAGATTCCTAGGGAGCGTAGCTTACCCTCCTCACAGAGCTGCAATTGCATAGAATCTTAGAGCTGGAAGGGACCCAAGGGTCATCTAGTCCAACCCCCTGCAATGCAGGAATCTCCACTAAAGCATCCTTGACAGATGGCCATCCAATCTCCGCTTAAAAACCTCCAGGGAAGGAGAGTCCACCACCTCTCATGGACGTCTGTTCAACTGCCGAACAGCTCTTACCGTCAGAAAGTTTTTCCGAATGTTGAGTCGGAATCTGCTTTCTTGCAACTCGAAGAAGAAGAAGAGTTTGGATTTGATATCCCACTTTATCACTACTCGAAGGAGTCTCAAAGCAGCTAACATTCTCCTTTCCCTTCCTCCCCCAAAACAAACACTCTGTGAGGTGAGTGGGGCTGGGAGACTTCAGAGAAGTGTGACTAGCCCAAGGTCACCCAGCAGCTGCATGTGGAGGAGCGGAGACGCGAACCCGGTTCACCAGATTACGAGTCCACCGCTCTTAACCACTACACCACACTGAAGCCATTGCCTCGAGTCCTATTCTCAAGAGCAGGAGAAAACAAGCACGCCAAAGTTCCCAGGATTATTTTTTTGGGGGGGGGACACCATGTGCTTTAAATGTACAACGTGAGTATGACCTACATCTCTATGCAGTCAGAGGCGAGCCAGTTTTTTTAAACCTCTGTTTCTCATCCGTAGGAAGAAAGGAAGAAAAGTAGGGAGACAGAAATGAAAATGTGTTCATGCACCAATATGTGTGAACCAGAGGAAGGCATGAAAACACTTTCTAACGCTAATGGAAGACCAAAGTAAAAAAAAAAAAAGAGCAACTTCCTAAACAAAGATTGCAGGGTTGTATTTGTAAGTTAAGAAAGGAAGTGGTTTCTATCTTTTCTGAGTTTCATCCACAATATACACCCCCAACCCCTTGTGATGTGAAACCTGCTTCTCAACTTCCACCCAGAGGAGCTAAGTGTTTTTGAGATTTATTGCTGAAGTAGAACTCTGCATTGAGCTATGAAGTTTTCCCCTGCTGCACTCTTTCTCCTAGGTAAGAATGATCATATCTATTTTTCTCTCACCTTGTCCCTTGTACAGGTGGCACAAGGAGAATCATGAAGGAAAACAAGGTGGCAATGGAAGAATGGTAAGGTCAGCTTTTGGAAACGTTGCTCCTAGAGAAACTAACCTATAATTTGTGTGTCATCAGAGATCAGGAAGACATAGGACCATAGACTCACTTATTGTCATTTGGCAGGATGGACCAGCAATGACCGAGTCTCCTCATATGCAATATTGTGGAGAAACTGGTGGACGAACCTTTGAGAGACTTTGCAGGAGAAATTTGGATGTATTATTTTTTCTGGCTTGACTTGGAGTCTCTGGACTGGGATAACTGCATGTCAGAATGATGCCCTGATACTCTGATGCTGTCATGGGAAAAGAAGCAGTGCTTTTGTCAGGTTCATGTTCCTCTCTCTCTCTCTCTCTCTCTCTCTCTCTCTCTCTGTTGTCTGTTTGTTGCTCTAATACAATAATAAAATAAGTTGAAAAGAAGGAAAACTTCAGAAACAAAATACTAAAAGATGGTTAAGTGTACTCACTTCCAGAACTGGTGGTGGGTAAACTTCTGCCCATTGAGAAAGATGAAGAAGAAGAAGAAGAAGAAGAAGAAGAAGAAGAAGATGATAATAATAATAATAATAATAATAATAATAATAATAATAATAATAATAATAATCCAAAAGGGAGAACGATGATCCAGGGAGTGAAATCAGTAATGGGCTCAGAATGTCCAAAGTTATCCAATGTCTGGGAAGACATTATAGAAGGTCTTCAATGAACTACTTTTTCTAGGATCCATATTACTTCTCCACTAAATCTGACAGGAAGGTGTGCAAAGTTTCTGCCTCCTTACAGCTTTGGATGGTATCAGAATTTGAGCCAAGGGGAACCAATCTCTCTCTCCCCCTCTCTCTCCCATGTCCCGCAGGTGGTTTAAGAGGCAATGACCACCTTTAAATGCCTTTCAGAAAATGCCTTTCAAATGTGAACCGAATCTAATTTCTCCCCCATCTCTATTCGTAAGAAAATAATAATAATAATAATAATAATAATAATAATAATAATAATAATAATAAATTCCTTCCAGTATAAATAAATAAAAATCCTTCCAGTAGCACCTTAGGGACCAACTAAGTTTGTTATTGGTATGAGCTTTCTTGTGCATGCACACTTCTTCAGATGATTCAGAAGGATCTCTATGTTTCTTTGCTTTTTTGTTGCATTTATACTGCACCTTTTTATCCAAGGAGTTGCATGCATGGTTCTCCTCTTCCTTATGAACCCCCACAACAATCTTGTGAGGAAGGTTAGGCTGAGAAGCAGTGACTGGCTTGACGTTGCCCAGTGAGCTTCATGATTGAGTTGGGGATTTGAACCCTTCTCTCAGTCCTTCAATCACTATACCACTCCGATTCTTAATTCTAAAACTTTTCTATTTCTTTTTGCATACTGCTCGGCTTCGTCTACGATATATAAATGTACTTTCACTCAGCTCAATATTTTTTCTGGGGTGTATGAATGTGCATTCGCTCCCCTCACAACATTTCTCTGCCTCCCTCTGCAGTTGCTCACAGATGGGTCTCCACCCAGGTTCTCCAGCCTTCTCAGCTTGCCTTGGTGGAAGGAAAGAAATTCCTGATTTCTTGCCAGCAGAACATCACATCTCATAACACGATGTCTTGGTACAAACAGGCATCAGAGGCTCAGGGGGCTGTGGCTACTTTAGGGTCCAGCTACACGGGCTCCAGACCCATTGGAGAGTTCGTCATGGAAGTGGAGCCGGCCTCACGAACATCCCGCCTAACCAAGGTGGCAGCAGCACTGAGTGACTCTGGCATCTACTATTGTGCCGTGAGTGACACAGTGAGAGGAAGACGGGAGCTGGCTGCAGAAAAAGCTGCCTGCAGAGTTTCCTGCCACCGTGGTTTCAGTCTGTACCTTGCTGGTTTTACTTTGCCTTTGGCCTTCACGACTCAGGGTGCTTCCAGACCATCGCTGTTTACACGGGCTGTGCAAATAAAACTGATATACAGTCGTACCTTGGGTCCTAAATGCTTTGCGAGTTGAACGTTGTGGCTCCCGAACGCTGCAAACCCAGAAGTGAGTGTTCCGGTTTGTGAACGTTCTTTGGAAGCCAAACATCCCACGTGGCTTCTGATTGGCTGTAGGAGCTTCCTACAGCCAATCGGAAGCTGCGCCTTGGTTTCCGAACGTTTCGGAAGTTGAGCGGACTTCCGGAACGGATTCTGTTTGACTTCTGAGGTACAACTGTATAGCGTTCCTGTGTAACAAACTTACTCCTCCAACACATTGGACTTTTTTTTTGCCATTCAGGAGACAGGGAAATGCATTGGAAAGTGTGGGATAATGATGGTTTGATGTGGCCCATCTAACCTCCCAGCAAACAATTCGGAATGAATGCTCAGTAAGTAGAAAAATAGAAATAGAAATACTTTATTGTCACTGTACCACATGTTTACAGTGAGATTAAATGAGCCCCCCTCCCCCCAATCTCTCAGTCCTTGTTACACTCTATGTGCTGCCGTACAACCACCGACCCCGAAGGTCAGCTGCAATGCTGCTGTCTTCCATTCAGCAGCCTCACGGCCCACGGGTAGAAACTGTTCTTTAACCTGTTGGTTCGGCTTATCATGCTACTATATCTCCTGCCCGAGGGCAGGAGATTAAAAAGGTGTTGGCCAGGGTGTGAGGCAACGGTCTTCTGTGATAACATCTAGCAGACTCAGGGGACAGCCCATGATGTCTTGTGCTGTGCTGTCTTCACCACCCTCTGTAGGGACTTTCTGTCCATGGCTGTCAAACCAGCGTACCACAACGTGATACAGTATGAAAGAACACTTTCTATCGTGGACCGATAGAAGGAAATCATTAGTTGTTGTCTAACATTGTTCTTTTGCAAGACCCTAAGGAAACGCTGGGACCCAGGTGGCGCTGTGGGTTAAACCACAGAACCTAGGGCTTGCTGATCAGAAGGTCGGCGGTTCGAATCCCTGCGACGGGGTGAGCTCCCGTTGCTCGGCCCCAGCTCCTGCCAACCTAGCAGTTCGAAAGCACGTCAAAGTGCAAGTAGATAAATAGGAACCGCTCTGGCGGGAAGGTAAACGCCGTTTCCGTGCGCTGCTCTGGTTCGCCTTTGTCATGCTGGCCACATGACCCGGAAGCTGTACGCCGGCTCTCGGCCAATAAAGCGAGATGAGCGCCGCAACCCCAGAGTCGGACACGACTGGACCTAATGGTCAGGGGTCCCTTTACCATTTAAGGAAATGAAGTCTCTGTTGGGCCTTCCTGACCACCTGAGCTGTATTGACCTTCCAAGAAAGGTCTTCACTAAGATGGAGTCCCAGGAATTTAAAGGAAGAGACTCTCCACACAGCCCTCCCCCCCCGATATACAACGGGGCTAGCGCCCCTCTCTTCCTCCGAAAGTGGAATAAATTTAGCTGACATAAAGAGCTCCCTGTCGACTTGGTGCAAATGTGCTTCATAAAAAGGCTCATCCAGAAGCGACCTGTATTTGGCAAGTCCCTCTTTATTCATCAAGCAAAGCATTCTGTGCTGCTTTAACTTGCCTCCCCAAGTCCAGACCGATCGGATTTTTATGATGGGGAAGGGGCATCACTCAGCAGTCAAGCAGCTACATTGCATGCAGAAGACCCCAGGTTCAAGCCCCAGCATTTCCATGTCTGAAATCCCAGAGAGTCATGGTAGACTGTACTAGATGGACCAGAGGTCTGGCTCAGTATGAGGCAGCTTGCAATGTTCCTGGCTTCCAAGGAGACTCTGCTGGCCATTCGATGACTAGTGGATTGCCTCTTGGTGACAACAAGGAAGTGGTGGCAACGCCCAGCTTTTGGTGGTTTGTGAGGCAGAGACAGCAGCCAACAATAAATGCTTCTTAGACACACACACATATGGGTTCACCCCAGTGGTTCTCAAAAGGCCTGGCACGCTACAGAGGTGTGGCAGGAGAGAATGGCAAGTGTGACAGGAAGATTCAAGGACCATCGAAGAAACATTGAAACATTTCAGTGTAGCATAGTATCAAAATAATATTTTATAATAATAATAATAATAATAATAATAATAATAATAATAATAATTTATTATTTGTACCCCGCCCATCTGGCCGGGTCCCCCCAGCCACTCTGGGCAGCCTCCAACAGATATTAAAATACATTAAATTATCACAGGTTAAAAACTTCCCTAAACAGGGCTGCCTTGAGGTATTTTCTGAATGTCACATAGTTGTTTATCTCTTTAACCTCTGCTGGGAGGGCGTTCCACAGGGCGGGCGCCACTACTGAGAAGGCCCTCTGCCTGGTTCCCTGTAGCTTTGCTTCTCGCAGTGAGGGAACCGCCAGAAGGCCCTCGGCGCTGGACCTCAGTGTCCGGGCTGAACGATGGGGGTAGAGACGCTCCTTCAGGTATACAGGACCGAGGCCGTTTAGGGCTTTAAAGGTCAGCACCAACACTTTGAATTGTGCTTGGAAACGTACTGGGAGCCAATGTAGTTCTCTCAGGACTGGTGTTATGTGGTCCCGGCGGCCACTCCCAGTCACCAGTCTAGCTGCCGCATTCTGGATTAATTGCAGTTTCCAGGCCACCTTCAAAGGTAGCCCCACGTAGAGCGCATTGCAGTAGTCCAAGCGGGAGATAACCAGAGCATGCACCACTCTGGCGAGACAGTCTGTGGGCAGGTAGGGTCTCAGCCTGCGTACCAGATGGAGCTGGTAGACAGCTGCCCTGGATACAGAATTGACCTGCGCCTCCATGGACAGCTGTGAGTCCAAAATGACTCCCAGGCTGCGCACCTGGTCCTTCAGGGGCACAGTTACCCCATTCAGGACCAGGGAGTTCCCCACACCCGCTCGCACCCTGTCCCCCAAAAACAGTACTTCTGTCTTGTCAGGATTCAATATTATTTGCAGAATATGGATATTCATTCAAAAAGTGTAATGGAAATCAAGTGGAATAAAACTCCCCCATGAAAAATCATCATTTGATTTATTTACTGAATTTTATATCCCACCTTTCCTCCAATGAGCTCACGATAGTGTCTGTTATGGGTCTGTACCTTCCAGAAACAATACATTTTATTCCTCGGCTGCTACCAAAGTCTGCCCAAGACCTTTTGCACATGTGGAAACCTTCAGAATAACAAACACCCAAGCCCCTTGGTGAATTAATTAGTCTGAGAAGCTTAGATCTCCCAAGATCTTCTTCTTTTGCCTCCGTTGTCTTCCAAGATGTCACACCAAGGTCTTGCATGAAAAACAAACAAACCCTCAACCTTCATATAATTGGTAGAAGGAAAATCTCAGAGGTGGATCAAAAAGGACTCTGGGTAAGCAACAAGCTTGAAGGAGAGATCATAACAAAGAGGTAGGATCAAGGCATGAAGACGTTGTCACAATCGCTTTCTTTCTTGACCCGTTCAGGTAAATATTTGCTACTTCGACAAGGACAGAACAGGTTGTGTCCACTGCTAGGGCTACTCTGAGTTAGCCCCATTGATGTTAGTGGACATGACTAACTTAGGTTCATTAATTTCAGTGGGTCTCCTCTGATTTGGACTACCATTGGATACAAACCAATGGAGATAATATAAGTCTGAAATGGTGGCTGGGTGAATCTATCAGTTCCAGATTCAGATTCTCATTTTTTTCACTCTTAACTTGCAGTCTCCCACATATCCATATGCATTTGTGATTTGGATTTGCAAGTCCTTATGAAAACCACCAGCACTTTGTGACTTTCTCCTAACGTGTACATCATTGCATGCCATTTCGCTTGGTACACATATTTTTGCAAGGCAATTTTTCCTACTATGAGGCAAGTTTGTATTTTATTTTTGATTATGCACATTTATGTGTACTCTTTAACCCAATACACATGCATGCACGGATGCATGCGCGCACACATACAATTATTTGACTGGAGAACTGTGCTGCAAAATTCAGAGAAGTGTGTGTTTCGAAAGATAGCTGGGTCCAGAGCAGATTTATGGGGCATGGGGTGTGCGGAGTGCAAAAGGAGAGGAGAGGGAAAGAATGTGCTATTGTATGTGCACACCTCTTTCCATACACAACAACAACTTAGCTGAATGCCGTCTGTAGATATGTGACAAGATTATTTGTGAGAGAGAGAGACTGGGAAGGAAGGAAGATGGGCATGGCAGATGAAAGAGAGCAAAGTAAGGAGAAAAACAAAGAGATCATAAACCCTCCTATTGCAATAAAACATTCCCCTGGTTTAGTCCAAGCCAGTAATATCTTGCACCCTTCTGAAGAATCCTTCTTAACAGGGCTGGTCCTACCATGAGGCAGAGTAAGGCAGCTGCCTCAGGCGGCAGATCTTGAGGGGCAGTGAGTGGTAGGGATGTAATCTAATTCTTCTATCAATCAAATCTTTATTACAGTCATAGACCAGCATAAGTAGGGTGGCGTACAATCGTTTAAAATCTGTAAAACGTTTTGGAAAGCTAAAATTATTAAAACAGAAGGTATATATAAAAGACTGTAGGAATCTAAAAGAAGTTAAAAGAAGGGTTAGGAGCATTAAACAAATGTGGAAGAGCATAAAAGGTTAGTATATAAAAGGCCATGGCTATCAATTCATTATAATCCAATTCTTGCCAAAATCGGTTTGGATTAGGATTCGGTGAACTCATTGCTTCAGTTCTCACTTTACTAAATGTAACTATCTCCAATCTGGTCTTTTAGCTTTTTGAAAACAATGTTACCGTTTACCTTTTTAATGGCCATTTCAGAGCTGGCTGAAAATCCAGTGAGCTTGTGCATTAATTTCCTACTGAAGTATGCATGAAGTAGGCATCTTGCCTCAGGCTACTGTCTGTTCTAGCGAAAATGAAGAGGTAATAGACCTGCTCCTTCTCCTCAGCTACTGTTCTTTTCCATTTTTTTCCTTGACAGGTAGCCAGCACGTTACCAATTTATATCGCAAAGCAAATGAGTGACCCATTTCATTGATTTTGCAAAGCGAAACGCCCACCCCACCCACAGGTCCTCCAGTACAGAGACAGACTTCTCCTTGAGAAAGACACCTGAGGTTTTCTGAGCCGAGCTGAGGTCAAAGGAGATCTAAGTGTGGTGTAGTGGTTAAGAGCGGTAGACTCATAATCTGGTGAACCGGGTTCGCGTCTCCGCTCCTCCACATGCAGCTGACCTTGGGCTAGTCACACTTCTCTGAAGTCTCTCAGCCTCACTCACCCCACAGAGTGTTTGTTGTGGGGGAGGAAGGGAAAGGAGAATGTTAGCCGCTTTGAGACTCCTTCGGGTAGTGATAAAGCGGGATATCAAATCCACATTCTTCTTCTTCTTCTAATCTTGTTTAGATGCTCATTCATCAGGATGTCCATATGGACCCCTGCAACCCATCCACACAGTTTGCCCAGGAAACAGAAAACAACAACAAAACACAGCTTGCATTTTTGCACGGATTAATAATGAAACGTAATACGTTTAAACAGAGCTATAGCAGTAGTCAGTTAGAAGACAGTTAAAACCAAGGGTAGATGATGACGGTAGCTGACTAAATTGTATCAGAGCAAATATTGTCCTATTTGAAAAAAATCTAAACAACGACCACAACCAGTACAGGGAAATCTGCAGAATGTTTCTGCAGGCGAGGCTGCTTTGCAAAGAGATAGGATCAGGAGATTAAGGACCAGTTGGATGCATGCAGTGAATTTTGCTACTGTCCCTAGTGTGTGTGTTTACATGTGTGTGTGTGTTTTGGCTTCTGCAGACTACCTATTTATTGAGCATTCCCTTGATTTGCTTGCAAAACACTTATGCAAAAGTTAGGTTATACTTTGCATTTATTAAGCACTCGTTTTGATTTGCTTGCAGGAATTTTACAGGAAAATGAGCAGTGCTTCTTTTCTTTCTATAAAAATGTTTTGGGGTACTCTCAAGAAAGTCACCATTTTATAGTTCAAATCAGGAAAAGTAAATACAGTAAATGGACAAAAGTACAAAGATTCACAAAATGTTTAGGGGTATGCGTGCCCCTGCGTCCCCCCAGAAAAAAAGCACTGATCCTGCTTTCATTTGGATTTGCATACAGCGTGTTTATACATCTTTCCATTAAGCATTTGATCATTCTATATCTTTTAATGCACTTCCCTGCCACTTTCTTAACCACAAAGCCTCTTTCTTTCTTTCTTTCTTTCTTTCTTTCTTAAACTGGATTTGCCGCACTAGGGCAACAGAGCACTTTAAGCCACTTCTTATTACTACTAATAATCTCATTATTAGGCACTTGAATCCCTCCCACAAAATACTGACAGTTTGGAGGCACATTGTGGGGTTGTTTTGTTTTTTTGGTGTGTGTGTGTGTGTGTGTGTGTGTGTGTGTGTGTGTGTGTGTGTGTCTAAGCTAGCCTACTGCCCTCAAGTGCAGTGGAGGAGGCTGAGGTAAGGCTGTGTACACACCATACATTAAAAGCACACGACTTCTTCCAATCATGGGAGCTTTAGTTTACACCCCACAGAACTACAATTCCCAGTACCCTTAACAAACCACCACTCCCAGGATTCTTTTGTGGGGAAGTCATCTGACATACCCTCCAACATTTCTTGGATGAAAATAGGGACATCCTATTTAATAATAATAATAATAATAATAATAATAATATTTATACCCCTGCCCATCTGACTGGGTTTCACCAGTTACTCTGGGCAACTTACAACATATATAAAAACATAATAACACATTAAAGCTTCCTATCCAGGGCTGCCTTCACTTGTCTTCTAAAATTACAGTGGTCCCTCGACTTACGAAGATAATCTGTTCCGACGGGACCTTCATAGGTCAAAAACATCGTAAGCCGGGTCATTCGTAAGTCGAGGGATCACTAGTATATAGTCACTTATCTCCTTGGTTTGTGGGGGGGGTCGTGTAACTTCATACCCTCCAATAAAAATAGGGACGTCCTACTATACCCGCCAACATTTCTCCGATGAAAATAGGGACTTCCTAAGGCACTCCAGATGTTTTGAAACCTACAACTCCCATCATCCCTTGATAACAGGACCAGTGGTCAGGGATGATGGGAGTTGTAGTCCCAAAACATCTGGCGTGCCAAGGTTAGCCATCACTGATGTAGGATGTACAATATAAATTACCACATTGGCCTGAATATAAGCCACACCCGCAAATAAGCTGCACCTTTAAAATTCAAGGGGGGGAAAAAAGAAAAAAAAGACAATACCTGAATATAAGCCGCTCCCTTAAATTGGGTTACAGGCTGAAAATCGCAGCGGTTGGTAGAATTGTAACTCTGAGCCAACTTAAGCCTTTGGTCTTGCAAGCCCCGCAAAAGTTACCTCACAATTGCTAAAATTGCTATTCAATTGCTACAATTCCGCAGGCAGTCACACCCGTAAATGGCAAATGTAGAAGAAAATCCTATGGGTTAATTGCACAAGCTCGCAAATAGGCATTAAACATTTTTTTGTTCTGTTTTACCGTATGTCTGTTCAGCAGCGATATCGTTAAAAACCAATTTTTGTAAGGTCACAAATTTAAGCTTTAACTTTTCACGGTCGGAATTTGGAAAAAAGCGTGGCTTATATTTGGGCCAATACAGTATTGTGTTTTATAGACAAATATATAGACAATCTGTGCTTTCCCCCTCTGTGGTTCAGGTTTGTCGTACGGACCTCCCTCTGCTCTCTTTAAATGGATAGTCTAAACCACACCACAGTGACCCATTTTGTGTTCTTGGGGTTGACTGGCAACCGGCGGCGCCTTGAGCTGGCTTTATTTGCCATCTTCTCTATCATCTACCTGCTCATCCTAGCAGGTAACTTCTCATCATGGTGACCGTGGTTGCAACCGGTGTCTCCACACCCCCATGTACTTCTTCCGGGGCAACCTCTCTTTCATCGACATCTGCCATTCCCTCCGTCACCGCGCCAAAGATGCTCCACGACTTCCTGTTTGCCCGGAAGACCATCTCCTTTGGCGCTGCATAGCCAGCTCTTCTTCCTCCACCTCAGCGCCTGTGCCGAGATCTTCCTCCTCACCATCATGGCCTACGACCGCTATGTTGCCATCTGCCACCCGCTGCAGTACATGTCCATCATGAGCCTGAAGGTCTGCGTCTGGTTGGTGGGGCGCCCTGTGGGTGGGAGCCATGGTCCATTCCCTGGTGCAAACTGTCCTGACCATCCGCCTCGTATTGCGGCCCTAACGTCATAGACACGTTTTTCTGCGATGTACCCCCGGTCATCAAGTTGGCCTGCACTGACACTTACTTGACGGGGCTACTGATTGTGTCCAATAGCGGCATGATCTCTTGGTTTGTTTCTTGCCCTCCTGGCTTCCTACGTCATCATCCTGGTCTCGCTAAGAGGGAGGACGCCGACGAGGGAGGCGCAAGGCCCTCTCCCCTGCGCTGCCACCTCCTTGTCGTGGTGCTGTTCTGGGGCCCTGCCTCGTCCTTTACACCCGCCCTGCCTCAAACTTCTCCATGGAGAAAGTGGTGGCTGTCTTCTACACTGTGGTGACTCCCCGTGCTCAACCCAGTCATCTACACCGTGAGGAACGAAGAGGTGAAGCACGCCATGAAGAAACTCAGGGACCGGAAGGTCTTCTCTTTGAGGAAATGAGTGGCTGTCCTCCTCAGATGGGGAAAGATTGGTAGATGGTACAGGTGGTGATCTGTCAGTTTGCTTTCTCTCAGCTGCTCCATTTTTTCCTCCAGGTAAGGCTGGGAAAGCTTCCTGCCTGAAATCCTGGAGAGCCCTTGTGTAGACAATATTGAGCTAGGTGGACCTATGGTAGAAGGGAACCAGTGTGGGTGTAGTGGTTAGAGCCTCGGACTAGGACCTGGGAGACCACAGGGAGGGCGCTATGAAACTCACTGGGTGTCGCGGCCCCAGTGAACACCTTTCAGCCTAGCCTACCTCATAGGGTTTTTGTGGGGATTAAGCATAGCTGTCAACCCTCCCTGTTTTTTGGCGGGAAACTCCCTTATTCGCAATGCCGTTCCCCGCTGCTATCCCGGATTGTTGATATCCCTTAATTTCCAGGATTTCTAAAGGAAGCAGCTCCTCTCTCTCCCTGCCGGCCAGGGAGGCTCCTCAGCTGCATTGCTCGGCTGCCAATAAGGAGTCTGAGACCGACTGGGGGCGGGAGCTTGCATGCCTTGTGCAGCCAGACCCTCACGCCAACCAGACAGACAGCCAGCCTGCTCGTCTACGCGCTCGCTCTTTCGCTCACCCGTTCGCGCGCAGCCTCTGGAGGCAGGGTGGCGAGGCTACTTGGTGCCATTGCACGCCCTCGCGCATCCCTTATTTTCAAATATGAAAGTACTTGGAGAAATCCTTATTTTCAAATCCGAAAGTGACAGCTATGGACTTAAGTGAGGTTGGGGAAGAACCATGTATGCCACGTTGAGCTCCCTAATAATAATCAATAATAATAATAATCTAAATATTAATAAATTTTATTTATACCCGCCCCTTCCCAGCCGAAACCGGGCTCAGGGTGGCTAACATCAATAAAATTACAATAAAGTATAAAGAAAAGAAAAAAACGTTAATTAAAATACAGATTAAAATACAGTTTAAAATTTAAAAAGCCGCTTCATTTACTGCCCATAATCAAAACCATAAGGGAGGAAACATCAGGACTGAGTCCAACCCGAAGGCCAGGCGGAACAGCTCTGTCCTTGCAGGCCCTGCGGAAAGATGTCAAATCCCGCAGGGCCCTGGTCTCTTGTGACAGAGTGTTCCACCAAGTTGGGGCCAGTACTGAAAAGACCCTGGCCATGGGTGAAACCAGTCTAACAACTTTGTGGCTCGGGACCTCCATTATGTTGTTATTTTCCGCTA